>VUYV01000326.1:476350-520924 GCA_008711295.1 Anarhynchus alexandrinus | reverse complement strand
AGAAAAAAAAAAAAAACCAAAAAAAACCCCACCAACCAGAAACCACCCCAAAACAAACCACCACCCACCCACTTCTAAACCATGTCCCTAAGCACCTCATCTACCCTTTTCTTAAACACCTCCAGGGATGGTGAATCCACCACCTCTCTGGGCAGCCTATTCCAATGTTTAATAACCCTTTCAGTGAAAAAATACTTCCTAATATCCAATCTAAACCTGCCCTGACATAACTTGAACCCGTTTCCTCTTGTCCTATCACTTGTCACCAGGGAGAAGAGGTCAGCCCCCATCTCTCTAAAACCTCCTTTCAGGTAGTTGTAGAGGGTGATAAGGTCTCCCCTCAGCCTCCTCTTCTCCAGGCTAAACAACCCCAGATCCCTCAGTCGTTCCTCATAAGGTTTGTCCTCCAGACCCCTCACCAGCTTAGTAGCCCTTCTCTGGACACGCTCCAACACCTCAATGTCCTTCTTGTAGTGAGGTGTCTCTCACTGTCCTTCACTCCTGGGCCTTTGGTGATCTCACATAACCTTGCTTACGGTTTCATTTGAGGGATGAGGGATTTGAAGGATATGCTGACACACAGTATCTCTGCTCAATGGTACCATCTCTAGTTCTCATCCAGAAAATAGCTGTTCTGCGGCTCCCACTCCCATTCCTGCCTGTGGTGGTGCTGACAAGGTAAGGCTTTTAAATTTCAAGAAGTTATCTGGTGGCTGACCTGGTGTCCCTCTGATTCCTTTTGTCTGCAAGGAGGGAAATTCCCTGAAATACTACTTCTCAGGGCCGGGAGGTCTGCTGACATGTTGAGTCTTGGGCAATGGGCCAACCTTTGTGCCTCAGCTCCCTCCAGCCCTGTTGCTGACTTACACCAGACTGGCCTGGCCTGGCCTCCTGCAGCCGTCCCCTACCTCCAGAGGAGCCACAGTCCCAGGGAGCTCGGTGTTTGGTCTAGAGCCTCCCCAGCCTGCCTCCAATACCCTGTCCCCAAAAAGCAGTGGTTCACATCTGCTACTTGCCCTTGCTGTGCCACCTTGAAACATATCAGTATCTCCAGCCAGGTTTCTGGCCATTAGCCTTCCTCTAGCTCAGAAGGTCCAGGCTGGGGAGGTCTGGTGCTGACCTTGTCCAGCCATGCTGCTGGCCTCATCAGGCAGATGAAAACAGAGGATGATGGCTCCATCCTAACACGTGTAGGCTCCTTCTCTCTGGAGGTGGAGAAGTCCGAGCTCTGACCTAGTGCATGCTCGTGGCAGGAAGCTGAGTCTGAAGAACTCAGGCTGCAGAGGGGACAGCTGGTGTTTAATTGCACAGACAGATGAGTCTGGCACCAGGCAGAGCTCCTGCATGAAGCAAGGAGACTGCCTGTCTACTCCTTGGGGGATGGATTGAGTAGCAAAGAGCCAGCAGGACCCATAGCAAAGGATGAGGTGTGTGAACCCTGGGGGCGGTCAGCACGGGACAACACAACTCCTGTTGCTCTGCACATTGAGGTCCTGCACAGCCAAGCCTCATGAGTCTGGCAGATGAGCAAATTGCATGGGAGAGGCTCAAGAGCAAAGGCACCTTTGCTGAACAGAGACAGTGGGAGAGTCTGAGCCAGCCTGGAGACAGCGCTAGATCTGCTCCTGACCAGAAAGGAGGGAGCAGTTAAGAAAATGAATGCAATGTTTGCAAGGACTTCAGGAATTGTTCCCTTGTTAATAGAACTGCAATTTGTGGAAATATGATGGAGGGTGAAGGTCTGCAAATACTTAGAGGAATAATGAGCATTGTAAGCAACAAGCACCACAGGGGAGTATGAGAAATAGATTGTACCAGACAGGCCATTTCTGCATAATTACACAATTAGTGGACTGAGGAAGACAGCGGATAACCCTTCGCAGTGTGCTGTGGTGCGACGTAGACCTTGTCGGAGTCTGGAGCGCCAATTAGCTGGAATAGCTTGCAGTATGTGGAAAGGCTTGATGGAGGGAGGAGTGGCCACACTGAGCACTCGCCTGGCAAGGGCGAAAGGGGAGATGCTGCCCAGGCGAATAGTCACTCCCCTCACTACGTAACGTGCTGGTGGTGGTAACACGGGGGACCGGTGTGGAAAAGCCCCACGTTGGGTTCTCAAAAGGCATAATGCAAGTGAGAGGTGAGAGCAGGGAATAAAATGCGAGACGGAGGGTTTTGACAGTGAGCAGAAAAGGATAATCTTGGTTATAATCTGCGAGGAGCGCAGCTATTACCTTTGGGCAAGAACAATTATAGGCAGAATTATGTAATGAGAGGGAGCTGTTTGGAAAGCAGTAATTCTGAGAGAGCCCCGGCTGCGTGAGCAGATAACAAGTTCGACAGCAGGCTGTAATACGAAGCAGCGCTCAGCTCTCTGCTCCCAGGCATCCGCGGGGAGAGGCGGCAGTAGGTGGTATCTCCTTGGGCCAGCTGTGGCCTCAAGTGTGCATTAGTGAACAAGGCGGAGGTGAATTGGCAGTAACCCAGAAAGAGGACGGTGGTGGGCAGGAGGCCTTCCTTTGGCCTGGAGGAGCCAAGTATATGGAGTGGCAGTGAGAAGAGGGAGTGAGTCAAAGTCTGGATGTGGCTCCTCTTGTGCTTTGTGCCCTCACGCCTGCGCAAGAGGCAGCCTGCTGGGGAGGGCAAAAATAATAACGTGGCTCTGCTGATGCTTCTTCCCTGCTGCAAAGTCGCAAGCCATTCCCCCAGGCTCTTCTGTCTCTGGATTAGAGAAGCTATGCAAAGAAAATGCTCTCTGCACAGCCCTGATCGTAAGGCAGCCTAGAGCAAGGCACAGATTAGCTCTCCCGTGTCCCTGTGGGACAGAGGGCTGCCTAGAATCCATGCAGGCTGATCTTACCTGTCTGAGTAGCTTGTGCTGTCAATTCAGGCCTGACCAATGCTGAGTTATTTCGGGGAATCACCAGGGACCCCCTCTCCGCCTTCTTCACCACACATCCTGGAGGAATCCCCTCTGCAGCCTGCTTTCTGTGCTGAGCATCACCTGGCTTCTCTGGTCCCGATCCAGAGAGAGCATTCTTGCGGCTGCCTGAGCTGCCCCTCTCTGCTCTTCCATGGGCAGAGACGACAGCAGATGCTCCAACTGCCCGTCTCTCTCTCCCTGGAGCAGGAGGAGCAGAGCTGGCAGCTGTGGCCCTGCTCCGTTGATGGCCCCTGGCCACCCGAAACACGTAACATTGCAGATGGCTGTGGTGTTGGTGCCAGCAGACCCTGCCCAGGGGGCATGCGTTCCCTAGCGTAGCACAGGCATGGGGAGGTGACGTGAACATCAGTACATCCCTGAACGGACTCTTTGATGCTCTCCTGTACTGGGCCTGGCTAGGATAGAGTTAATTTTCTTCATAGCAGCTCATACGGTGCTGTGTTTGGGATTTGTGACCAAAACAACACGCTAATGTTCTAACTTTTGCTAAACAGTGCTTGCACAACATCAGTGCCGCCTCTGTTTCTCACTCTGCCTCTCTAGTGAATAGGCTGGGGGTGTGTGCAATAGGTTGTGAGGGGACACAACTGGGCAGATGACCTGAACAAAGAGAAATTCTATACTGTATAACATGGTCAGCAATAAAAGGGTTAGCCATCTTTTGCTTGGGAACTGGCTGGGCATTGGTCTACCCCTGGGAGGTGGTGAGTGATTGCCTTTGCATCACTTTTTTGTTTTGTTTTCTTCTCTCTTCTTCTATTTATCCTTCACTTACAAATCAATTACTATTTTTTTTATTTTTATCTCGACCCTCAAGTTTTCTTGCTTTTATTCTTCCTTTCCTCTTCCCCCATCCCACTGGGGGTGGGAGGGAGTGAGCTTAGCTGCCCACCGGGGTTAACCCACAGCATCTCCTCCCTTGAATCAAATGCAGCAGATCCAATTACTCTGTTGCGTCAGGCACATTTTAACCAGGCAAATACAACACAGAACAGCACCTGCCCTGTGTAATGTACTCATCCATCTCATCGCGCTCTCCACCCACAGCACTGCAGTCAGTGATGATGTGTCTTCTTTTCATGGTCTTTTAAGGTTCCTGAAGAGGTTTCTGGGGAAGAACCCTTTCATTTAGGTAGGGATGTAATCTCTAATTGCTTTTTTAAACAGTTCTGTAAAGCAGAGCTCAGCTGTTTTAGTCAATGTCCTTGCAGAGCCTTTCCAAGTTGTGGTATCTCGTGGCTATGTCACTGGTAGGACCTTGCACCTGCCCTCTCTGGTGCTCACACAGAACCAGAGGTAAGCTGGACCCATGGTGAGATGAGCCTGGGAATCCTCTTGCTTCATGGAGTCTTGTGAGAACTTACACATCTGAGATGTCCTACTTCTAGCCTCTTGCCCAAGATCAGGTCTCTAGAAACTACAAGAGCAGCTTCTGATTATTCTTGCTCCAGGTGATCTCGGTCTCTCCTGTCCAACCTTTCTTCTGTCCAAGTTCTCTTTTGAATGGGGGAACGGGCATCAAATGTGCCTCTTCTGTCCTTGGCCATGTGACTGTGGCTTTGGATGCATTTGATATTTGCAGAACGTGCCCTGGGTCTGCACAGCAGCCTTTAGGCTGTAGGTCTGAGGAACTAGTGGATATATGGGTGTTGCGAAAGGGAAGGGTAATGATGGATCAAGGGATGCACAAGTTAGAGTGATCGCATGTACGCAGTACCTCCTATAGACTTCTGTAGGTTGTGCATGGGCCTGGCACAGTGCTTAGCAGAGGACCACTCTTAGACCCACTCAGATAAGCAACTGAGGTGTTAGAGTGCCTCTCATTACAGGGTCTACACATGCATGGACTCTGCCTCTGCTTCCACTCCTCCAGCACAAGACTGACCCTGTGAGCAGGCGAAGGGCCGAGGGAGAGAGGCTTCACGCTATCACTTAAATATAAACACTCCTAAAAGCAACCTCCTGATTTCTTTGTCAGAGGCTATAACCTGCTGGGACCTTCAGCATTTCAGCAGAGTTGCATGTAGAGAAAAAGAGACCATAAGAATTCGTGGAATTTTCCCCAAAACTTCCTGGCCTTTTCTGGCCAGATGTACTTGAAAGGCTTAGGATTGAGGCGTGAATGAAGGATGCCCTGTTCATTGGTTTCACGTGAAAGTTGCTGTTGATTGCAGAGGCAGGAGGAGGAAATGGAAATAAAGAGGAAGTTTTGAAGGAAATGGCAGATGGGATGAAAAGCATCCAGAAGGATTTCAGAGACTGAGGGCTAGGCCAGCTGGCTCAGCAAGGAGCTGACTTCGGCTTTTAAGGTGTCAGGGCTGGCTCGTGGGCACAGACACCATAACTTCACTGGAGCAGTCCCAGACTGGTTAGTGAGTTTGGGCCAGTTCACAGCAGGGTTGTTCTGAGCAGCCTCGAAGGCTCAGTTTGCGGGAAGGAAAGAGTAAGTCCGTGATTGAAAGCCCATCATTTAAGCCCATGAGCTGAGGCCTGATCACACACAACCCCTCGGTGCTGCTGCTTCCAAAGCAAGGATGAAGCCTGTGTCCAAGCCCGGCACTGACTGTCTGTCATGGCTGTGGTGGGCCAGGAGCACCCATGGTCATGAGGAGCGTCCACACAGTAAAGCACAGTGACCTGCCTGCTGCTGTGTGAGGGCACCCAAACATCAAAGGGCAGCCATGTGAGGTACCCCACCAAGACACCCCGGAGCACCCATCTTCTCCAGCACTGGACATTGTCTATCCCTGCTTCGGACCCCCAAGGAGCAGTTGCAAACAAGGACTGGGATTTATCTAAGCTGGCAGTGACTTTGCTATCACCAGTGTCCAAGAGATGGGCTTGCGGAACGTGTCAGGAGTGGGGAGAGGCCATCCCCAGGCAGAGAGTCAGCATTGGCTTCCCTGTCTTCCTGCCTGCTTTCAGAAGCAAATTCAGCTGGGTTTCAATATGAGTTGATAACATAAGCTCCCTTCTGTGAGCAAAAATGTATATGGTTGTAAGACATTATGGCTAGGTGATAAATCATGTCAAGATGAGGATTTCATTCCTTCAGGATGAAAAGGAAAAGAAGATGCAATGTGAAATATCCCACTCGGGCTGGCTGGGTCAGGTCTCTATCAATCATCCACAAGACCTGTGCTGTTTTGGAGCTGTGTTTGAATGTGCAGTGGGGGGGTTAGGCTGGACTTGGGAGTGTGCAGATGTGAAACATGAGCATGGCAAAATGCCATTTATGCAACAGAGGGACATCAGGTGATGGTCAGATGGAACTTATCTGGGCCCTTATTGGACAAATAAATAGCAGCACTTTGTTGAGTGGTTTTTCTTTTTTCCTGCATGGCAACAAAAGATGTGGCAGCAAGAGGTGCAAAAAGACGGATGGGTTTTTTTTCGGCTTAAAAATACCTTTCCCAGCTTGTCAGTTCCAGCAGAGAAAACTATAGCACAGCTTTTGTTGAGCTGATGATCCAGCAAGTGCCAACATCTTTTATTCTGGTACAAGACACTTGGCATGAGGAGATAACCCCCAGAATCTGGTTCTTACCTGGGTCCCGGAGGTGCTGTCTGAACAGCAATGACAAGAAGGCTGTGCTGCTTTTCAATAGTTTTGTTTCAGAGAACCTGATGGTAAGATTCTGCGTATCTCCAGCTCAAGGTGGGTCAGGAGTCTGAGCTTTGCTGCTTTCATGATGCCATAGTCTTTCTGTCAAGCCTGCAGTGTTTTGTAGGAACAGGGTTGTGGAGAAATGATGTCCAGCAGATTGCCTTGATAAGCCAAAGGGATGCTGACAGGTACAGTCCTACTGTGTCTTCTTTTATTCTACTTCTCTAGAAATAACCTGTAAGTATTTCTGGCTATCACCAATTTTGGGTCGACTCCACTGTTAAACAGGAGCCGACAGTTATAGGACGGACCATGTAATGTGACACAGAGGTTCCCCAGAAGTTGACGGCCACCTCCTGGTGATGCCAGTGAGAGCAGAGTTAAGCCAATACCGAGAGCTTTTGAAAACGCTACGATTTAAAATGGGTCATTGTGCTCCCAAGATTGCTGCCATAAATACAGCCTCAGAAGTTTGTGGAGCGTGCGCGCCTGCCTTTGCTTCTGAAATTTAGAGGCTGGAGGAGCTGGAGTGGGCTTATCGTCTGGGTTTCAGCGAATATCAAGTAGCACTGATGGGTCAGGGCTTTTTTTTTTAATCTCCATCAGGCCCGGGGGTGTTGTATTAATAATTTTTTTCCAGACGCAGACCTTGCTGTTGCAAGCTACGCTGTTTTCCCCTGGAGAGCACACTGCTGTTCTGCATGGGAGTGGTGCCTTATATCCTCCCAGAAAAGAAGCCAGAATGCAATGCAGCAGCGTGACTCTTAGCTGCGGACTCCGTTCTCCACCGAGCCGATCTGGGATTTTTGTTTAAAGAAGTAATTTTACAGCCGCTGACTGCAATGGATACTGTGTGGGGGAAGAGGTAGGGAGGTTCTCTTTCACCTGATCTCGGTTCTTACCTCCTGGGGATTATTAAGGAGCCCAACTTGTTAGGGTGGCATATAGGCAAATTCTAACGAGGGTAAGGACACTCTGCCTGGTAAACTCACCCTGCTGCTTGCAGCGTGGCAGTGTGTTGTAAAATCAGTATGCTGGATTTCATGCAAGAATTAGCTGTGCTAAAGGTATGGCTCAGTCTTTTATATAATTACATGCCTCCTGTTTGTTAAGCTTAAAGCTGTACAGGAATTGTAAAGACTGCAAAAGACCACAGGTTGATAGTGTCTTACGTTATAATTCTCCGTGAGACTGTTTAAAGCAATAAGCATTAAATGCTATTTTAGAATGAAGTATTAAGTGACTTATGAGAGCACAGCCATTAAAATACACACCGACCGCCAGACGAGGCACCTGGGACACCAACCTGGAATACCCTTCCCATTGGTAGATTTTATTATATCAGCGTAGCCACATCAGGACTGAAGTCACTTGCTGGATTTAGCTCCTGTGTTTGTGCGTCGGGATTGTTCAGGAGAGAGCGTATTCCATATGTCTGTGATGCTAAAGCTGGATCTAGAGGGGTGGAACCCTGCCCTGGGACAGGGGCCAGCCAGTTGGATAAGGTAACAAGATGTGTAAGATATACACCTGCCAAGGCAAAAATTAATCTGCATATAATATTCCTCGTCTGTCACAGGTAAGACTGTGATTGCTGCCAAGGTACAAAAATACCCACATTGGGTGTTCCAGGTGCTGTTTCTTCCCATCGCATGTCCCAAGGTGTTTAGGACAGTGGGGCCAAGCCAGACACTGCCGCTTTTGCTTCTTAGACTTTGTAATTTTCATTTTCTGATGCTTAAGCTGAGCTGTGCATTGTTGCGCACAGCTTCATCCTCTGAGCACTGTTCAGCAGTAGGGGATCTTTGATTATTCATTAATTTGAAAAAAGAGGGGTAAACAGGTAGGGCATCATCTTAGCTGCAATTCTTAACTTTAACAAACCTCTGCTAAACACAAGCACTTTGGAAAGATGATCCCAAGAAAACAGATTTTGTGTCTTTAGCAGGAATGAAGGTACTGAGTTGCTGGAGTGGAGGAAGAACTATAGTTTATCTTCAGAAATGACAGCGGGGAGCAAAAAAATGCAGCCTTCATGTAAAGGAACCTGTGGCAAAAGATATTTCAAGATAAAAATAAATTTGCAGAAGAAAAGAAAGGAGGGAGGGAAATGTGTTTTTTATGAGATACATCCATTCAGGAGACACGTGCTGCCAAGGGAGCTATCGCTAGCAGTAAAACATCAAAGTCTCTTAAAACTCTGTAGATCTAACACTAAGTTATCACACTAAAGCAAGGGAGCTCTGTTTGGGCCTCATTATGTCTGGTGAGTGCTGGACTATTGATTTTGATGGCTGAATTAATCACTGGTGGTTGACATGGGGCCAGTGACCGTGATGGGTTTCATTCATATGGGCTGCCAGATGAGAGTCCTAATCATAAATATATATCGGACACTCCTGAGGATTCAAAGGAACTGATTTTGCAAGGCTAAAGAATACTGAGTGAAGTTGATTGGGTGCTAAAACATTCACAGGAAAATGTGAGTAAGAACCAGGAGCTCTTTGAGCAGAGGCCAAGAAAGTTGAGATTTCAGAGTCAAGAAAGAGGACAAGGTTTAGCTAATAGCCATCCTATTTTGGTAGCAATAAAAGCAACGACTGGAAGCAATAAGACTGACAAATTTAGGAAAGGGAAAAATAGGTAGCAATCCACATGCAGCTGGAGTTATGGTGTGGAGACAACAACATCTGGAGGGAAATTGCCTATCATCAAGTACAGCTACAGAATTAAGGGACTCTAGAAACATATTAGGAAAGAGGAATATGGTTATGAGCCAAAGAGTGAAATAACTGTATGGAAATTGTAATTCATGACTTAGAAGACACTAAGTGGTCAGTAACCACTATTATCCTGCATTTGGAAAAGAAACACTATCATGGGCTACTACTGTCCTGTGACCAAGAAACCACAGAGGATGTTAAAACCATATATATTAGGCTCAAACTCCAAATCAGCAGGCTTGGTAGTTTTATCTGATAGTTCAAAGCAAGTTGGCTTAAGTGCTCTGTGGCATATACCTCTCAGATTTTCATAAAGTTGTATACGAGGTATTCAGTGTAGTGATGTCCTCTGCTCAAACTGGAAAATGTGTTGTAAGTTCCCTGATGAACCTCATATACAGGTGAAGAATTGATCGATGAGCGCATACCAGAAAGTCATTGCTGGCAGGCAGTCGCTGCTCCGTGCAGTGTTTCTAGTGAGATCGTTGTCACCAGCAACCTGGAGGTGAACGTGCTCGTAAAATTAGCAAGGTGACACAGAGACTGATGGAGTTTCAAGCATCGTTAGGAAGAAAGAAGCTAGAGAGTGTAATCTGAGTGGCTTGGCACACTGGCTCTTTTAAAACAAAATGAAGCTTCAACACAGAGAGTGGTGCTGTGAAGAGGCCAGAAATCCCTCCTAGTTAGAGAGCAGAGGACTATGGCAGAGCAGGGACTTGGTAGGAACTGCAGTAGAAACACAACGGAACCTATTTTCCTTGTGAAGCCCAGTGCCCAAATGGGACTCTTGGGGGTTAAAGTGGCTGGGAAGGGATGGCAGGAGGGATTTTGCCTCTGTACACAAGATACAATGGAATAGTGCCTGGGTTTTGTGTTCTTAGCCTAAGTAGGATATTGCAAAATGGGGTAGCCACAGATATGATCCCTGAGCTGGAGAAAATGCCATACAGCAAGCAATGGAAAAAAGCTTGATCTGTTTAGCTTATCAAAAAGAAGATTGAGGGATAACTTGATTACAGGGTGTAAGTACTTCCATGGGAGAAAATACCAGTTGCTGAAGGGCTTTTTAATCTAGAGGAGAAAACAAGAGTAAGAAACAATGGCTGGACACTGAAGCCAGATATTCCACTTTAGAGCAGGCAGACATTTTTAACAATGAGGGTGATTAACCATTGGGAGAAGATCCCAAGGGGGCCGATAGCTCGTTCATTTCTTGATGTCCATACACCAGGCGGGAGTGCTTCTCTGGAGGACATGCTTTACTCACGGCTGTGGAATTGGATTTGATTCATGGATAACTGGATCAAATGTGCTACCCAGTGCCTTGCGGCTTACGGCCCCTTTGGGCCCTTGAAGCCCTTAGCTGCATCTGGGAATGATTTGGCAGTACTCTGGGGCTTTCCAGATGGAGATCCTGATGGACTTTTGAGGCGATGTCAGTATGGCCTGCCCTACAGAAGAGGATTGGGCTGAGTCACCCATCACATGTTGGACCTGTGGAAAAGGGCCTTGTTAACCCCCAAGCAGATGAGACATGGGCTTAACCAACCACCTAGAGCTCCCAGTGATGGAGGACAGATACGAGAAGTGCAGGTAAGGGCTCTCCAACTATTCCTAGCTTTTGGAAAGACCTCCTGGGACAGCAAAGAGCTGGGTAAAAGGGCAGGTGAAGTCACCTTGATTTATGGTGGGAACAACAATACATGGAGAAAGGCCAGCTTAATCCCTCTGCAGGGTCGAAGCAGAGCGAGAATGGGTTGCAAGCCTCTACCCTTCTCTTGAGACTCCACTGCCTCTCATGTATCACTGAGGTCTGACCCTCAGCAGTTCCCCAAAACCCTTATTTCCATGATGCTCCAGAAGCTGTTCAGAACTATCTGCAGCCAGAGACAGAATCAGCAAGCAGAAAACCACCTCTAGACTTCATGTGTCCAAGGCATTCTCAGGAGAGCTACTCCCATCCTGTAGCACTGCTCCCTTTGCCCTCCCACTGTAACCCAGTGCATCTTTTCAGACAACTGGGAGCAGTGAGCAAACGGTTAAAGTTTTGCTTCTCCACCCAGTGGTGGGTGTTGTCTGTGTCAGAAACAATATAAGAACAGTCGGAAGTTGCAGCTGGCAAGTAACATTTGGAGTAGCAGTCGTGGGGCATATAGATCTGGTGTGGACTGTCTTTTCCCGAGACTGTAAACACTTGTGCAGAATGTCTGAGACCAAGAAAAAAGGGAAAGGAAAGAGCAAAAAGAACAAAGAAGGGAAAAAAGGGGAAAGAGAACCTGACCCAGGAAAAGGTACTTCCCATTTTTAACAAATTTTACTTATAGGAAGAAGAGAGAAGCCAGAAAGCCAGCAGGAAGGTACTTGTGGGTTGCATGAGGGTGCAAATTATAGGGAGCGTTTGCCAGGCAAGTGTACAAATCTCTGCATCTCATTCATATTTCATGCTGTTATAGGTCTGCTTTCTTCTTGATCTTATCTTTTTTTTTTTTTTCTTTTTAAATACCCAAAGCCCCAGGAATTCAGGGCAATGTACTCTTTCAGAAAACAGCAGCGCTCTGTTCCTGTCACGGTGATATGGTAATTGAGGGGGTTTGTGCTAATTGTCTGGGGGTTCTGGTGTGTCGAGTTTTGCTGTTTGGTTGGTTGTTTTCTTGCTTCTTCCTGAGGTAAATATCAAAAGCCCCTATTTTGGAGGATCACAGGGACTGTTCCTTGGGACAGAGCAACTCTCAGAGATCAGATTTAAGTTAAAGCCTTGCTTTTTGCGGTAACTGCATTGAGTTGTAGTTAGACACGTGGACTGTAAACTTTCACTCTTTGCTCATATGCTTATTAGCGAAATCGGGCTGTTCCTGAGGAGATCTGACTGTTCCCTGCTGAATGAACAAGACAATACTTCAGATGTTGTTGGGATAAAATGTTTAGATTGCGTTTAACTAGCAAAGTTTGATTCCCAAGTTAATGGGGAATACAAGCCAGGGCAATGCAAGAACTGTCTTGGAGAGATACAGAAGTGTCCTGGTGGTAATGCAGCACAGTGGTATTTCTCTCTCTGTCATGGTATCAGGGAGGGCTTATCCCTGGCTGTTTCTTATCAGTGCTGTATCTGGCAATGTATTTGGACAGAGCAGCAACTCTGTCAGACTTTGTGTTTTATCAGTGTTAAGAGAGGCTACAAGCTGGACCGGGTCCTGGAGGAGTCTGTCAGACAGTTTAGTTCTTCACTTGCCTGGATGCAATTCTGCTCTTGGTGCTGCTACCATGATGCTAGTGAGTGCTCTTGACCTGAGCAGATTTGTTTTGGCTTCCTGCTGGCATCACTGGTGGCAGCATTTGCCCCTACCCTTTTTCATCCGTTGATCTGAGCACAGAGACCCAGCTCTGTTCACCACCCTGCTGTGCCCTGGGCATGGGCTCTTCCACCAGCTCTGCTCCAGAGCTGCCAGGGTAGCAGCGGGTGCTGATGCCGTGGCAGGCTGACCTCACGTGTGGTCTCCTGCTTATGACATCAGAACATAGCTGTTGCTGTGGGATCTGGGAGGAGACTTTTGGGATGGCTTCAGAACAGGGAGCTTGAAACCACCAAGCAGAAGCAGCAGCTGCTTGAAGATGACCAGTTCTGCCCAAGGGGCTCTGGCATGTGCAAGGACTGTGGGCTGTCTCACAACCGCCAGCAGGACAACCCTGCCTCCTAAATGCGCAGACGGGACAGGGCAGTGCCTACATCATGGGTATCTTCTCTACTGGAAGCAGGATAGAGGGGTTGATGGGACAGAGAGGCATTGGCTTGGGCACAGTGGGGGAATGAGGCACCCTGGGGCTGCTGAGGGAGCAACCACCTGCCTTGAGCCAGGTGGGCCATGGCGGGGCCATGGCGACTACACAGGGAAAGGACTGGGCGTGAGCTGAGGGGTCAGACCACACTGTGTTTTCTAGTGCCCCATCAAAGCCCTGCAATAGCTTATTGGTCAAGGGGGGACATGTAAAGACCCTTTTCCTGCAGTTACTCATGCTGACAACCTAGTCCTCTGCTGAGATGCGTGGTAGGGGTGTTTTATCACCTATAAATCCCACAACTGGACACTTTGGCCAGAGGGCAAAACCCATTCTCTTTACTAATGGATGCAGTGCAAAATTGGGGATGATTGCATTGATCCTGCCTGTACCTCAGTCAAAGAAAAGAAAGGTTCTGGGTTTGGCTTGCACAGCATGAACACAGTCCTTTTATTGCCTGCATTCCTAATCAGGTTACTTAGATCCAGGTCACTCCTTTGCCTTGTATTGCTGCAGAGGTTGCCCATTGTTTGCTTCGTGGGTCCATCAGAGGAAGACACTTCGCTGTCTGTGGTGTCTCTGAACCAAATCCCACTTTGGGTTGGGCTGGTTGGGATCAGCGGAACCTGCGAACACCTTTTCCCATCATAGGTCACTTTTGCCATGTGGTTTGAGGTGCACCACAACAATGTTTCCCCAAAAGGACATTTAGAAGAGAAGAGTTCCTCTCCCAATCACTTCTGAGCAGATGCCTCAGTCCTGGTACATAGACCCTCATGCCAGGCAGCTGAGCATCCTGTGGACTCTATTTCTTTAGCTTGTGGCTGGACCTCAGACTGCCTCTCCAGCATGCTTGGGTTGATGCAAAAACCCAGCCCTGGCACAAATCAGGAGACTGGCATTGCACTGCAAGGGCAATTTGTGTTCTCTGTTTTTCCCCAGGTTGTAGTATTTCCATGCAAACGGGGTGTGCTGACCCTTCTGAAACCAGGAGGCAGAAGAGGAACCTACAAAAATCCTAAAAAGACTCTCACGATATCCAGACAGGAACATTTGTTTTCAATGGCCGGTGCAGGGGAGACTCAGGGAATGGTAACAGGGTGGAAAGCCTTCCTTCTTCACATGGCGTCCCTGACCAGTCTCTGCCTGCTGAGGGCCAAACTTTGTTACCTATGGCACCGTGAAAGTTTTGATCTACCCTCGTGCTCATAGGTGTCTGTATGGGAAATTACCCCTAGACACCCCTTCATGGTGTGCGCTGCAGAGGGCTCCAGGACAGCTCTGGCATGGAAAAACCCTCCGAGTTCCAGAGGTGATCTCCCCAGCCCTGCCAGCTGGTCTGGGGGAACTGCCCCATGTAGTAGAGCTATTCTCTGCCAGTGAATCAGAGCAGCAGAAAAACCTCTTAGAGGAAGAGAGAGCTGAAAGAGCATCGATGTGCCTTGGGGGGTGCTAGATTTCCCCTGAGGTCTCTCAAACTCAGGGGAGGAGAGGATTCTTCCACTGCGGCATTTAATACAATTTCTTTTACCTTCCACGAATGTGTAAAAGAGGATTGCTGATCTCATGCGAAGTGCTAGCTTTGTTCTGAGGACAAGGGCTATCTTTAACCTAAACTCGCATTTTTATGCCTCTAGTAATGCAGCTGTCCTAAAGAGAGTGCCTCCGCTACAGATCTAGCCAGTGGAACAGCCTGTGAAGGCCTCCAGAGGGAGATGGTGTCCACCTATGAAGAACCACCATTAGGATCCCTCTTTTAGATGTTTGTAAGATGCATTGCAAGACAGACAGACTGTGTCCCACCCAACACACGTGGAAGGCACACCCAGCAGGGACTACGTGAGCTGCAGAATGTAGCAACAGACCAGCAAATAAATGTATAATGCTCCTGCTATGCTGGCAAAGTTCAGGTCTGGAAGAAAACTTCCCCACTGCAAGAGAAGATGGTACTTTATCAGACACTGGATGGCTTGGGGCAAGACTTGACACTGAGGCAAGAGCGTAGGTATCTTTCACACCCTGAAAGATTTGGAGTAGTGGGACAAGTGGACTGGTGCCAATGCAGAAGTTAAGAGCGGAACAGGGGGAGCAAATGCCAGAGCTGTGGCAGTGGATCGGGAGGTCAGCGCACAGCCTCACGGGGAGACAGGCAGGAGGAGAAGCAAAAGGGCTGGAGGAAGCCTTGACAGTGGTGTAGGCAAGGAGCAAAGTGGAAAGGGAAGGGCTACGAGACTGGGAACAGTCTGTGTTTCATCTGTACTTCCGTGAGGTCGCTTGGGAGAAAAGACCAGAGAAATGTAAAGCATTTCGTTGGTTAAATTCCCCAGCGATTCCAGGCATTCTCTCTTATTTTTACTTGGTGCTGAGGAAAACATTGCGTGTGCTCAAGGTTTTTGTTGTTTGTCAGTGCTAATAAGGCAGGGAACACAGGAATTGTGCCTTTCTCTTGAACTGCCCATGGCAAATGCTAGTGCTGGAAAACTACTCGGAGAGCAGGTGTAGAGTCTCTGCAGAGAATGTCTCATGTTTCTTTAGGAACCAGCTTGACCTCAGTTCCCAGATGAGTCAGGATTTGGTAGAAAGTTTTTGCAGAAGGGTATTGAGATTGAAACTCCAGAGGTCTTAAGGAGGAAGGGTGCCCCTGGGCGCGAGGCAGCGGTGGGATTGCAGCAGAAGCAGGTGTACGTTAGCCAGGTCTACCAGCCTGGGGTGCTTTAGAGTGGTGCCACATTAACACAGAGATTGGCGAGGGATGTGCAAGTCCCTTGCAGGTGCTAGGTGCAGGCTTTGTGGTGGGAGCTCATGCTACCAGAGGTACTCAACAGTAGTGCAACCAGAACAGCTACTTCCCTGCTGGCTAAGGTACCTCTGTGTGAGCTCCGTCCACGTTGCAGGGTGAACACGCTCTTGATTTGTGCTTGATTTGTTCTTAGTCATCTGTTTGTAGGAAAGACTCCAGTTCTAAGGAGCTCATAAGAACATTAGGCAAAAGGTTTGTTTACAAGAAGGATAACCCACGGCGGATATCCTACAGTAGCAGTTTTGTTTTCTATAAACACCCAGGCACACAAGGTACCAGATGTCAGCTGTGCTCCAGGATCTGTCCACATGCATGTTTTCACTAGAGCATTTCCACTGGCTAAACTAATGGACCGCTGATGCCATTGCCATGTGGGTGAGAGCACGCATGTGGCCAGTTACCACGGATCAGTGAACATGCAGTAACTTGCTTAGCTTTGGGAACGGAGGGGGTCTGACTCACAAGCTCCAGTGATTCACGCTGGGGTAAAGGAAGAGGTTATATGTCCCAGCTGCTTTCTGGTCTTTTTGCTGGAGCTCGCTAGCTCTGAAGAAGGAGGGATTGATCTATGAGCATGTGGCTCTGTTCCTCCACTGCCCCTGGCTTCTAGTCTCAGGTGTTAATACAAACAGAAGGGTTATGGGAGAGAGACCCAGCAGGGTTGAGGAATAACCCATCTCTCCATTCAGGCAGACTAGGGGGCTATGAACTCCTGGCAGAGGGGCAGGATGGAGCAGAATGGTACATTAAGTAAGTAATCCCACTATGGATCCAAAAGCTGGTGAGTCAGATCCTTGGGCATCCCATTTGCAATCCCTTTTTGGAGGTGGATGTAAGTAACCTGGGAAAGGCAGGCTCTGGTGAGAGGAGGAACAT
Organism: Anarhynchus alexandrinus; assembly: GCA_008711295.1. NCBI lineage: Eukaryota > Metazoa > Chordata > Aves > Charadriiformes > Charadriidae > Anarhynchus > Anarhynchus alexandrinus. The sequence continues at coordinate 504,203 of VUYV01000326.1, read as the reverse complement.
CTGGAGGGGGGTTGCGCACAGCTTGGCTGCCGACCTTTGAGATCATGCCCTCGGCTCATTCTCCTGCCTTTGTTAATGTGACAGGCTCCAGCTGCAAAGCGGCTAAAGGAAAGCTGTGTTGCCATGAACAGCATGGCTCTGTCATCCTTCTTCTTGCTTCTGGACTGCCAGCCTCCTGCTCCGAGTGCTGCCCTGATCTCCTGTCTTGCCTCACCACTGAGGCAAGTGCTAATGGGACTGCAGCATGTATTTGAACTCAAAAACCACTGGAGAAGATGGGATGAGACTAGGGCAGGGTGAGTGCGTGGACCTGCATCCCACTTCTTCTGTGTCATAACTCCAGAAGCAGCGAGAGGAGGAGAAATGAGCCTCTCGTTCCTCTGACCCCTCCTCATTTCCCCTTGGACTCCAATGAACTCTTTCAGGTGCATAAGGGGAGTTCAGCATGGGCGTCGTATGACCCTGTGCCTTTTTAAGTGACTGGGAGCTTTGTTATTGTGGGGCCATGCCCTTGCAGTAAGCAATAAGTGGCGCTGTCAGTCACACACGGCTCTTGCTTGGATGTACTTCTGTTCTTCTGGGAGCAAAGCTCCGTAAAAAAAAAGTGTTTCTTGAGGAGAGCTTGAAGAACCTAAGTCCAAGAGCAGGTGAGCTTGCAGCTCACAACTAGGCCTGTAAATCCAGGCAATTTCCTCTGGCCGGAAAGTCGCAGGACTGTGAAGTCCCAGCAAAGGTTGGCCGTCCGCCCTGTGCTGGAGACCGTGTTCAAGGTAGAAGCCGTCAGGCAGTGAGATAAGCTGGAGCTTTCCTTTGTCACTGAGGATAAGGCTGGAGGGGAGTGGAAAGCTGGGTAGGAGCCACCCACCGCTGCTGCTTCACCAGAAGTTTGCTCGGTGCTGTGTCAAGCCACTCGCCCTGGTTTCTGTCAGCGCGTGCTGTCCTGGCGGCTGGTCACCCTCCACTGGTCTGCCAGCACCAGCGAGGTGGAGGGACGTGCTGGCAGCAGAGGCGGTTTGGGAGGGCAAAGGCCTCTGAACTTGGTCTGGAGCTTGGACATGCATCACCTGTTGCACTGACCTCCTGTCTGGGGCAGGATAACAACACTCACGTGATGGGGAGATGTGACTCTGCCCAGGAGGGAAGCTCTCACAGGGCTCGCAAGGGCCTGATCAGAACAAAACTGCAGGTTCCCTCAACAACCCATGAGAGCATCCAGAGCTGTGCAAGACATGCGCGGCCTCCTGGCCAGGACATGGTCCTGGCTCCTGTGCTGTGCTGCAGACAGAAAGCTGTCTTTTGAACTGACGTGACCTGGGATTATCTCCCCTCTGACGAGGGCAGCGTTATGGTGCTGCGTTTTTCAGATATTCCAAATTGTAACAACAAATACAAGTAGTAATGGTAAAAATTAAATATTTAGGTAATTAATAACTCTGGTAATTAGGCTTGGCAGACTCAGTCACCAGCCCTTATAAAAGATTTTAGTTCAGGCATGTCTGGAAGGTAAGAGCTCCTCAATATGAGGGAGAGCTTCTTTACAGAGAAGAGCAATAAGCCACACAAGGCTGTCTCCACGCAGTAATGGTGAAGATCAGAGTCCGGAGTCCGGTGGTCCTGGAGCTCTTCTATAGCTTATTGCATCCTTACTATCCCCTTAAATTTTTGACTACGCATGGAAGTCAGAGCCTAGTTTTTCTTGATGAACTTTCATGCCTGGTGAGGATAGGGAGGGGAAGGGAACTGCATTTGCACTCTGAGTCTGAGACTCAGTGGCTGACAGCTCAGAAAAAGAAAGACAGCTACAAAGGTGTGGGATGGACAGAAAACGTGTTCTTTAGGGAAGCAGTGAAACTTTAATTTACCTTAAAACTACATTGTCAGGTGCTTTAGTGGTTTGTTTTTAAAAAAACACCCTAAAAATTTGAAGCAGATTTCCTGCATCTTTGACTGATGTTTGGAAGCCCTTCAGAGAAACCCCTTTTTGGTGTCAGAATTTGCACTTTTGCTTAACTTGAGGGTAAAATCAGGTTAAAATCCATCAGCCAGGTTCTCAACAGATGTTTCTTTCACCTATCTCGTCTGGCTTTGTTGGTGTGTTTGTGATATGTAGCAGCTGAGCATCCGACCCTCTTGCTTTCAACAGTTTTTTGATTTGAAGGCTGGGACTTTATTCCAACTCCGAAACTGTGTTATCTGTGCATGTGTACATATGTTTGTGCTCACGTGAAGTTTTTATTCCACTTTGAAGTCCATGATGGCACTTTGCAAGAGTCCCCTGGTTCCTGATGCACTCCAGCCCTCTGGGGGTTGTGGGTATGCAGATTTTGGCTAGCACGGTGCTCTGGCAAAGCCTGTTTCTCCTCGTTTGCCTCTTGTACATCTCTTCCTCCAGTCAAACCATTGACAAAACCCCCATGCTCAGCAGCTATGTCTCTGCTTCAAAGCACACCAAAAGAGCTCTTTGTGTTTCCCACCTCTCGGCTTGACTTAAATGCTCCTGGAGAGAAGCCTCCTTGCTCAGGGGGCAAACTGTCCTTACTCCAGGAGTGGTGCGTGCACAGGCATGGGTTTGTGGAGTCTACTCAGAGCACCTGCTGATGGGCAGATTATTGATAGAGCTCCCACATTCATGATGTGAGAAGTCAGACCAGCAAATGAGCTCAAGTCCCAGCAGGGAACTGGCTATTGATGCTCTTGTGAGAAAACTGGTCAGGGAGCTGAGGCGAAGGTGCTGCCTGCTCCCTTGAACCTGGCCATGTCCCCCTTGCCTGCCCTGCATGGGTGTTCAGATGCCTATCTCCTGCGCCCATTTCCAAGCTCTGGCGAGTGGGACAGAGCTGGAAGAGAGGAATGCTGAGTTTGGGTCAGGCAGAGGGAGGGGGGATCTTTCAGCTGCTGGCACAGTTGATCTGCACGGCAAGGTAACCAGCTTCACTTGTGCCCATGCCAACTTGCTGCTCTCTGCAGGAGAGAAGCCTCAGCTGCGCTACAAAGCCAAAGCCAAAAAAAAAAAAAAATCACCTGACTGGCTTCCATTGCAGGGTTTGCAAGCAAGAGGAATACCGATGGGGAAGAGGCTTGGGAGACACTCCAGTGGCTACTGCTGCTGGTACATTCCTCCGTTTTGGGTAGACAGCTGGCAATGCAAGGCAGGGCGTTCTCAGCCAGCCAGCCTGTCCTGCTGCTGTGCCTGCTCCATGATGCAATCGCTGATGGACACAGCAGCTTGTGCAGCAGCAGCAGTTCCACATCAGACAATGTCCCGGCTGTGTGACTTCTGCTGTGAGCAGAGCAAATTGCAGATCTTGCGGTAAGAATCTTGGTTGCCTGAAAATGACTGAGGTGTTAAAGTGATTCAGACCCAGAAAGTCTTGCTAACAGGTTCTGGATCCATAGGTTGAGGTGCTGGAGCTGGGCAGGCTGCCTTTCAAAGGCGAGGAGTCTGCCTGATTGCTGCTACCCAAGAAGCAATTTGTTTCCCTTCCAGAGATCATGCGTGTTTCATCTGCTCATTCAGGCTTTTGCCTGAAGGGCAAGGACAAGGAATGTGATGAACTTCTCTTTGGCATGGAAGTGTATTTTGCTTCACATTTGTCAATAAATGAGATTAGGTTTCTGTATTTGCGCTGAGAGTCTGCGTGAGAGGCACGATTAATGAATGCTAAAATAAACTCTCCAGCTGCCTGTTGGGTAACAAACACAGCTCGCAGAAGAGGTCCTAACATTGCGGAGATGCCAGTTATATGATCAAGAAAAAGACATTCGGCCCCAAACAGAAATTACCCTGGATCTTACATGAAATGATGACTCAGTACCAAAAGCAGTGTGTGTATAATAGTGTCCATGCGTTTTCTCTACTCGAAAGAACATTTCCCACTCAGTCCTGGGTTACCTCTCCCAGTCCTTCCAAGTATGAATAGTCTTTGTCCAGAATCTGAACCTTTTCCCCTAAAGAGGTAATCTCAGGAAGATGGGAGGCTGCACGAATTACTTATTTCTGTGTGTTCTTCCCACTGCCCACCCTGATGAGCCCTGGGCACAGCCTTTCTATCTAGCAGGGCTAGTGAGACCATTTAGGAATAAGGAAACCTTTCTGCCATCTGAAGTGGTCACGTTTAGATCAAGGGAGAGACACGGTATACTCCTGGGTACCTTGGTTTGGGGGACCCCCTGAAGAAACGTCAGTGGGTGGATTTCAGGAGGGACATCTTGGCAAATAATGCTGGTAGCTGGGAGAGAAAATGGTAAACATCTGGAGGAACGGTTGTGGATGATGGTTAAATGAGCACTTGAGTTTCCTGCAGGAGGTGAAGGACAGTGCTCATCCCGTGCCGCAGTGGTTGCGTGTAGGCACCCATGCTGCACTGCAGCAGCCCGTTCTTTAACGACAAGACTGAGGAACTGACTCAGCTTTCCTGATTCACAGTTGTGCACTTTCAGGCACGAGGATGAAGACATTTGTTGATAACCAAAGAAGAGCTGTCAAGTGAAAAAGGTTGCCATGGGCGAACAGTCCTCGCCCAGCCGTCGTGATGTCTACACTGCAATCAGGAAAGAACATTGCTACATGAAGACGTTCTAAGCAAGCTTTTCTGTCACTTGCTTGGATACCAGTATTGGTAAAGCAGCAGTAAAGGCATGCTAAAATTTTGGGCTGTGTAGCCCTAGCACCTAGCCCTTGTGTACTGGTTACAGCGCATGCTTATGCCTCTTCAGTGCTCCTGTTTCTCAACTAATTTGTCAAAGCAGGCTCATGGGTGCTGGTCTGTCCTGCTGCTGATGGTGTAGGTGCTGCAGACGTTTCCCAGTGCAAGTGACCCCGGCTTCCACAGACCTCACAAGCTTTAATTTTTCTCAATAATACTTCTAGGTCTTCTACTGGCAAACTTCCAGGTGTAAGACTGCCCTCCTGAATCTGCAGACAAGCAATGCTGCTGTTGTTGCTTAGGTCTTTCCTGAGTTGCATTTCAGGGAATTGCTTCTTTCTGTGGTGGGGCTTATCCATTCTACCTGCTGCTGATGGGCAGAAGAGAAAGCAGGAGTGGCAAAGAAATGTTGTACAATGGAAATCTGTTGATAACAGACTTCAAAACCACCTCTGTCCACGTAGCATGTATTTGGTTGGTTGTTTGAATTATTACTGCTTCTGGAGAGGTTTCCTTGTCTATCCTATATTTAGAAAATGTGGGCAGGACATGCAATTTTAAGAACAAGCCTCGTGTTAGCAGGGCCATTGCTCATTTCATGTGTTGTAACATTTCGTGTTGGTAATGTTTTGAGCTAGTGTTTGAGAGAGATGGCATGAGTCACAGCTCTGGTTTTCTTACGGGGTTAGGTAGGTGTCTTATTCATTTTGGGGGGTTAAAAAAGAAAGAAGAAGCAGTAATAATCTGAAGCACTGCCAGCAGTTTTGGTTTTATTGCCAGAACTGTGATAATCTGCTATTTCCCGTAAAGCCCCAGGTGGTGTACTTGCTTTATTTTCTGGGAATCTCCAATTTCTCTTATCCTTTGTCATCACAGGGCAAAGCCAGTGTGTTCTTTCTGGGGCCTAAACATTCATAATATCAATGATAGTAACAAGCCTCAAACATATCTCTAGATGCATAGATTGTTATATTTAATCCAATATCACCATTTTTGAGAAGGAGAAAAGGCCCAATTCATGATTTCCAAGTGAGCTGAGCTGAGTGTGTGGCATCTGTCTGTCCTCTCCTCCTTTCCCTTTCTTCTCTCCGTGGTCTTTTTTGCAGGTCAGAAGAGGCACGGTACACATTTGCTGTCTTCTCACGCTAATGGAGACCCACACGCCTCTGAGCCTGCCCCATCTCTTCCGCCACGTGCAGGCTTAGCAGCCGCCCCATTGTAATACTCGGGGCCCTGGCCTCCAAATGGCTTGGGTGCTTCCCCCAGCAGGGGTGTTTTTCTGCATTGAAGCCTCGGGGCTTGTCTGCACAGGGAGCCTCTTGCAAAACTTGCTTGGCCTAGGGTGTGAATTTAAAGGGAAAGAACTGTTCTGCACCAGATTCCTGCCTTAAACCCTCTTATTCTGCAGAAAAAGGGCTGGTGTTTTTACCATGCTGCTGGCTGGACTTGGTTGAACAACTCCCCTTGACCTAAGCAGCCGAAGGCTCTTGTGGCAGCTGTGTTCTGAGCTGGCCTTGGATTCTCCATGCTGGCTCCAGTTAGCACCGTGGAGGAGGCGAGGGGGTGGTAGGATGAAGGCTGGTGCCCTCAGGCTCCCGGTGTACCCAGAAAAGGGGGACCACTTCAGAGCAGAGCCCACCCTTGGGGATCTTGGTACCCTCTGGAAAAGCCACCCTGAGCAGAGAGGCTGCGCAGAGCAACCCGAGTTGACAGTCCCCCTTCCTCAGGTTTGGGCTTGGATTAGCTGCTCGAGTCCAAACCTGTCAGAGCAGCCTGGGACTCAACTTGATGAATTACCCTGAGTCAGCAGCCCTTCCGTGCTGCGCTTGCAGTCCACGTGAGCTGGCTGAGTTGCTGGGGCAGTGTGCTACGGGATTTGCGTGTAGGTATGGTATTTTGCTTTGCAGACTGCAAATATGGTCCTTATCGAGAGCTATCAGACTGGCCACCCTGGGTGTCATCTGTGGCCCTCACGTGGCAGAGCGTGAAGCTTCCTGAAGCCTTCTCTTCAAATCCACCCCTCCAGTGCTGTCTCAGCCCCACCATGCCAGACCTGAGATGGTGGGGAAATGGTCCTATGAGGAGCTGACTGCGGTCCACGGGTGGACTGTGCCTGCTGAGCTGGGGTCAGAGATGTGGTGGTCCCCAGCCGGGCTCCTGGTGGTGGATGGAGGTCCCATGTCCCCGGTCACACTGGTACAAGGCTGCTAGTGCTTTCCGTGTGAAGCATTACTGTAGCTCTTGCAAGGATGGTGTGTGAGTAGGGAAGGAGCTTTGTATATGGGAGTGGGGGAAGGGATCCTGGAAACAGCTTGCACCCCACAGGATCAAAATCTGAGGTCTCTGAGAGGAGAAGGGACACAGTGGCAGTACAGAAAATCTCGTAAATGAAGCACTCTGTCTTTATGTCTCCGCTGAGGCCAAAGGTGGAAGCCCAGACATCCCTAACTGCTCCCGGCAGGTTTTCACTTGGTACATCAGTATCCCCTGGAAGTTGTCACTGCAGTCACTGAGGGCAAGAGCATGGCAGGACTGGCAGAGAGGGAGAGACAGTTATATGAAGCATAGGCATGCTCTCAGCTGGATTAACTAGGGTAAAAATGCACGCGGGGATTATAAGCCTCTGGGCATCAGGGCAGAAAAACAGCTCTGTCCTTGAGAGAATGCAGAAGACTTCCCTACTGGGAAGTTATTCAAAAGGAGTAAGTGATACTCGCTGCCATGAAGTGGAGGTCCCTGTCTAGCAAGGAGCATGGTCTAACCCAACATGGCAGCCTCTCTGCAGCATGGTGGTCTTTTCTGGCCACTCTCTGTGCCTGTCATGAGTCCCCACGCGTCACCGAAGCCTTCCCCTGTTCTTCGCTGCTGGAGTTACCCTGCTAACAGTTGGCTGCTTGAGGACTCATCAGGGCTGAAATGATTTATTCCTCAGCCCTTTATTGCAGATGAACCACTGGAAGTCTTTCAAAAGCCATCTTCTCTTGACCTAAGTTCAGCTAAATGTTTTAGCAGCATCAGCTTTACATAACAAGTTAGAGGTAGAGGGGAATTCTGGGAGAATGAGGTCTACGTTATTAAAGAGTCCTTGCTGACCAGGATCTCCCTCTCAAAGATACCTGGTTATTCAGAGGATCACTGCGGCAGCCAGGAATTGCAAGCCAACTGCCCCAGAAGAATGTGATGGCTTGCTTGTTCTCTCTGGGTGTCTGATGAAAGGCCAAAATATCTGCATGAAAGCAGGTAATATTTTGCCAGCATTTAGATTGTAGTAAAGTCTCTTGATAGAGCCCTAGCACCCCAAATTAATTCCAGTTGGTAGGGACAGGGGAGCATCACATGGGCTGAAAACTGGGTGGGGAGGACCATGAACAATGGATTAGGATAAACAGCAGTGTGTCAAATTGTCAGGGGAGTGAAGGAGAGCGCAGTGTTGGGAGCTAAAGTCTTGCCAATTGCTGCCCTTCATGGTGAGCCGCGCATAGTTAGCCTCTGCTGCGTTTCCTTGGGGCTCCTACAGCAATTAAGGGGAGTCTGTGAGTGTACTTGGGAAGTTGGATCTGTTCGTCTTTAGTTACCTGGGGAGGTTTTTCAAAATATCCTTCGTATGGCAGGGCTGATGTGTCATCCTGTCTGAGGTGTCCGTTTAGCTTTTGTTCATGTTCACAAAGACGCTCCCAGTTAATTATCTGATATTTTGACCAGACATTTATTTACCACCAAATTACAAAGGGAGGGGTGCAAGCTGAAAAATGAGATGAAAAGCATAATAGGGTAGGCTGTGCTTGACTGTGATGTTCAGTCTTCATGATCCCCTGGCTTTGGGTGAGACCCAGGTGACTCCTGGCATGGGTCCTTGCTCAGAAGCACCATTATAAAAGCGGATCTGGCATGGACCGTCCTCTGTACGTGTATGAGGGTCCTGTAACTACAAACAGCAGCCTCTAGGTGAGCAGGAAGGCTTTCTTCTCTTGGTGTTCCAGGCTTGACCGTTATGTAGAGGAGATGCCACTGCAGGGACAAGCAGGGCATGAGGGTGAAGAGCGGTCACCTCTCACAGAGTGTGAGTACAAGTGGAAGCTCAGCTTCTACATCCTGCAGCCAGGGGGAGAGTGTGACCAGCGAGCGACACAGACTCAAGACAGCACTGAAGTATTTCTGAGCTGTGTGTGAGAGTGGAGCTCCTGATGCACCATCCCAAACTGGCAGAAAACCAGAAAAGCAGCACCAATATTCAGGTGCCTGTCGGAGAGGATGATCCAGGCCCTCTCGATTTTATGAAGACAAGGCTGTCTGGAGCTCTTCACTGAGATGTGGGAGGCAGCCAGCATCTCCAGAAATGAAAGGAGGAGGATGCTGGGGCTTAAGAGTGATGTTCAAGGTTTTCAAGATCATTGATTTTGCAAAGGAAAGAAAAAAAACATGCCTCTCACAGCCAAGGTGAATCGAGACAGGAAGGACAAAGATGAGCGATTTTGGTTACTTGTGATTGGTGGCAGCTGGCATGGGCAAGGAGAACAAAACAGAAAGAAGGGGCAGTGTAAAGGACTGGGAGACAAAGGGAGAGACAGGCTACATCTTTGGGAATAAGTGGAACATCTGTTTTGCACTTGAGGACCAAAAGAGCCTCGCAGGTCTCAATAGTTGATAATGTGGCTGAGTTCCCCCTCACCTGCTCACTAGTGTGCCCTTGTACGGACAGCCTTTCTCGCAGGGACCCTGGGCGTTTTCCCAGAGGCGATCTAGTGTTGCCTGCTGGGGAGGGCGTGAGGTTGGGATCAGGTATATCCTTGAAGTCAGCCAGGTCCTGGGGCACTCTGTGGGATGCAGTGTAGATGTGTAGTACTAGGTTGTTTGTGTGTCTGTGTCCTGGTGAGTTTGATGGATGTTGCATGGTTGATCCCACCTCAGGGCAGGGATGTGGTCTGCTCAACTTCTGAAGGCTTCTTCCAAACTTATTCTTGTAATCCTGTGATTTGTTGTCCCCATGAACCCTGTCTTTGGGCCTTTCCAGGCTGTTTTTGTAGATGCTGATGATGGTAAAGGTCTATCCAGGCCTTTCCAGGGCAGCTCCTCATAACCCCTGCACCTTCTACATGTTTATCAGAAAGTCACATGCACAGGGTATTTATACTGAGTGTTTCCTACAAAAATATTCCCCAGCAGAGGAGACCCCACTCTTTCTGTCAGGTTTTGCATGCTCTGTCTCAGACCCCTGAACATCCCTTTTTTGGGTTTCTGGGTGTTCCTCTGCCAGGCAATAGTTCCTCTGCCCGGAGCTATTCAGGGATGGCTTGGGGAGATGGTGATGGGGAGGAGCAGTGAGAGATCACAAGTGAACGAGCAGCTCTGGAGGAATTTTGCTCAAGCTGGAGTGTCTGGGCAGGAAGATTTCTTTGTCGTCTAGCTCAACTGCTTCCTTGCTTTTCCCTGTCACTCTTGTACGGAGACGAGAACCATCCATGCTTGTAATACAGGATGAATCCCACGCTATGCCTTGTCTTTTCTCAGGTCTGCCTTGGATCCCAAGCTCTTCCGCTTCTTGTCACTGCTGCTTAAAATTGGCATTTGTGGTGGCATCCAGAGGTCCTGACTGCAGCATTGTTCCCCTTGTGCTATTCACAGCACAGAGTCATAACAAGAGACAGTCCCTGCCCCAAATATATTAAGTGGGATCTTTGAGAGAGGAAATGGAAGCACAGAGAAGGGATGTGAATTGTCCCACTTTACGCAACATTTCTGGGATAAAACCCAGCACTATTAATAGCTTTTTTGCTCAACAACCATCTTTTGTTCAGAACTCTGGTTTTCACCTTAAGTTGTTTGTGTTGTGCGGGATCTGTTGGCCAGTTTGGCGAAAGTTCCCACCTTGTGATCTGCAGCTAGATGTAAAGCAGGTCCAATAAACCCATCTCCATTTTGAACTCAGAATAGTCTTTCTGCTTGGCCCCCCACTATGTTGCCGATTGTCTTTTCTTCACCCACATTTTGCTGCTTCATTCATTGGTCTTTGTTTTTGGTTGCTTGCATTCTGCAGTATCTCCGAGAAAATGACTTGTGTCACACCTTCCTGTGCTCTCTTCCCTAAATCCTTCAGTGGAGTAAGTGGACAACCAGCAAGGGCTTGCTCACATCAGGAACTCAGACTTGCTTTACCTTCCTTCTTATTTGTTGCCCGTGAATATTCTATAAAGTGAATTTTCTGCCGGAAATGTTTGTGGAAGCAGTAACTGTTGATTAAATTTTAACGAAGAGTCACAGGAAGCAAATTTTAAAATTGCAACTGTATGTTTGTGATAATAAGAGCTCTGTCACTGCTGTCAGGGACTAGAATTGATGGAGGCCACAAAATCTCTTTATCCAACCAAAATGAGCCAGAGTTGCTTGATTTTTTTTTTTTAAACACAAGCCACAAACTGCTCATGAGCAATTTACAAGCCAAAAATTAGCCGGTATGGCTTTCCAGAGAATAGTTCTGAAGAATATTGCAATAAGCAATATTCAAATATAAAACGAGGGAAAATAAGGATAAAAAAATTAATCAGGAAGAGCTGACATCCTTGAGACTCCTGGCAGCTGTAAATCAGCCTGGTTGGGGGACATTTCAGTGTGAGCCACCCATCGCTGCGCTTCAGTGGGGGTCCAGAGCTATTCAGAACAATGCTGGGAAGCCGCGCTCTGGACAAGGCAGGAGACACGCTGTGTTAGTGTCTCCACTGGGCAGTGCCCAGAGTCCCAAACGGAATTTACAGCTAGCTGCTTCCCTGCAGCCCACGGAGGAGGGTGGCCCCTTCTCCGCGGGGCTGGGGCGCTCCCCCGGCTCGGCCAGCGCCGGGCGCTGCCGGCACAGAGCGCAGCCGGCCCCTCTCCGCGGATCGTGTTCTCTTGCGCAGAGGGTCCTGCTGATTGCGGCGGAGGGGTCAACGCGTGGGAAGAGAGCGGAGCTCGGCCCAACACGCTGTCGCGACGGCAGCGGCAGAGACTCAGAGCGTCCTGGGTGTTGGGAGAGTGTTATAGTATAGGGTGGTAATGCCGTCCACGCTTGGTGGGGCTTGCGCGTGTATGTATCTGGCTGCCTTGGAAAAGCAGTCTCAGGGATGATCCTTATTTTTTTTTCCTTTTTCTGTGCTTGGATGGAAAACAGACCTGTGGTCACTGTCTGAGGTTCTTTTGGTACCAGTGCTTTAAAGCATTTCTCGAACTAACAGAAAAACTTTTAATCTTTCTAATATAACATTACAGAGAACAAACAAGACTTTAATGCAAGCCCCAGGGTCTCTTGTGGGGAGATCCCGATAAAAACACGGCTTTCTGTTTTGGAAATACCCTCTGGTGGATTTGTCAAAACCCTACCAGAGACAATGGTGAACTTTCAAAGTAAGCAGAGACATGGAAAAAAAAAATTGTAATTAAGACTGCAAGTGGTTGGCTTTTGTCACGGAATGCTAGCAAATATGATTTTATAGGTTAAAAGTTAAAAATCCCCCCACCTCAATGTTAGAGACTGCTAATCGAATTTATTTGCCCAGGCGTTAAAGTGCTTTGTTCTTTGAATGACTGCTTTGTGCAGTGCTTCCACCTGGTCATACCTTGGCCCAGGAGCTCCCGGGAGGTCGAAATACCAAAAAACTGTTGTGAGCTGGGCTGCTGCATCTGACCTTCACTTAGCCTCTGCCTGACCTGAATTAACATCTTTGTCACTGATCCCAAGTTTTGCTGGTTTTTCCCTACTTGCCGATGTTAAGCATGTTTAGAAACACTTGTTAAAACTGACTCTCACCTGTAAGTCTGCTGGGGCCGGGAAGGAGCCAGATTCTGCACTACGTTTTTGCTGACGTGGGTTGGGTTTCAACAGTCCCTCCACAGTGAGGGACTGCAGACGGCGCTCTGTGCTTGTGGTCTTCCTGACCTCAGACCTCGCATCTCAGTAATTTAACACCTCTGGGGTCCTCATTCTATTTAAACACAATATATTGAGAGCAAAGGAAAGAGACGTCCAGAAACACTGTGCTATCTGAAGCTAAGAGTGCATCCCTGGTCCTTCGCTTTTATGCCTAATTTGATAGAGCTAATTTGAAGACTTGGGGAACAAGTCTTAACGAGGAGCGGCTGAGGGAACTGGGGGTGTGCAGCCTGGAGAAAAGTAGGCTGAGGGGGACCTTATTGCTCTCTACAGCTCCCTGAAAGGAGGGTGTAGCGAGGGGCGTTCGGTCTCTTCTCCCAAGTAACAAGCGACAGGACAAGAGGAAACAGCCTCAAGTTGCGCCAGGAGGTTTAGGAAGGATAGTAGGAAAAATTTCCTCACTGAAAGGGTTGTTAAGCATTGGAACAGGCTGCCCAGGGCAGTGGTGGAGTTGTCATCACTGGAGGTATTTAAAAGACAGGTAGATGTCATGCTGAGGGACATGGTTAAGGGGTGGTTTTGGCGATGTTAGGTTGATGGTTGGACTCGATGATCTTGAAGGTCCCTTCCAACCTAGACAATTCTATGATCCTATGATTGATGGACACAAGGCAGGGCTAGGCAGAGAGATTGGGCCGCATTTATCTGTTTGCCGTGGCCCTTCTTGCTGGTTTATCTGATGGACTTGGTGGGTGGTGGTTGGAGCTCTTCTGTACCCATGGTATTGCAGCAGCTCTTGTTTTTGCAAGTTTACCTGCAGTGCTCCCACCAGCCCGTGGTGGTGTGTCTTCTATCCTCTTGTCATTAGGAGAGCCCAGGCAGTGCAGGCAGTCTTTGTTAAAAGAATTTCAGCTCCTCTTTAACTGAGCTTTTCCCCCCATGTTTTAAAGAAACACTCCTGTGGTTGATAGAGTTGTAAAACACCACAGAGATTCTTTTCGTCCCTTTCTAAAACCCATGATATTCCACTAATGGCCACTTTACATCAGCAAATCCTTCCCTGTAACCTGAAACATAGCCTTCAACTTTGACATGACCATAAGGGGTCTATATAGGGTTTAATGTACAGATTTCATAATAAACATCTAATGAAACAAGTTCTTTTTGCTAACTCAGATTGTTTTGTCTCCTGGGGTGAGGGTTACACTTTCATTTGGTGATTGAAAGATGTTGGACACCACCCAGGTCTTTACCAGGGTACTAGGGCAAGTAATTTGTGCTTAGCGTTCAGTGGCTGAAACAAAGAATTAATGTATTTTAAAGTTTTGGATGCTCTGGGTAATTTGTTTGTTGGCTGGGTCTTGACTGGCAGTCCACAGAGTATGGGTGGGCCGTTTTTCTAGCTGATTGTGAAGATAGAGATAAAGCTATATTTTATGAATTGCTGTTTCCAAGGTCATCTGGAAATTGAGCAGTTCATAAAATATATCTTTGTTCAAAGATATATTTGATTATATAAAATATGATCCCAGAATCAATTGGGTACAAACAAGATGTTGCCTTTAGGGTTGAAAACACATTGTTAGAGGCATGAAGAGCAAAAATTGTCGCTGCTGTCTTTGTGTGGCTATTGTTTTTGGTTTTAATAGGAACAGAATGAATGACATTTTTCCACCAGACCACTTATGCTCAACTATACCTCCAGGACAACTTCCTGGCCAAAAATATTCAAAACAAACAAACACAATAGCAATTCTACTCCAATTACATTGTTTGCAAACCAGCTAGTGTTCATAGAGTACTAGGTTTGGCAAATCCAGGCACTTCAGCCCTGGATTTTAATATTGGGTATTTGTATGTGAACTGCTTGTAGCTGTTGTACTATTCAGGTGAGCGTTTGTGTGGCCAAGTGCATAGGCACCTCCGGCATTTCTGCGCAGTCTGTGATAAAAGCATGCCCTAGCTGTCTCAACAATTTGGGTGAAAAGCCTGGGTATTGGGAAGACACCCTTGCCCAGTGGCCAAATGCTCATTGATTTAAATGGAGCTGAGATTTCAGCCTAAGGCTCTGGACCGAATCATGCACCAATTTCAAAACTTTCACTTGAAAGAAGAATAACTAAATATTAAATGTGGGAAAGAGAAAGACAGAGGAGGAGGAATTTATCAGTTGTTCTTTTATGTAAGTGGAGCTAGTATTTGTAAGAGGAGAGTGAACTTGCTGGCTTCGTGGCACCTTCGTGGCACCTTCGTGGCACCTTTTCCTGTGGTTTTTGCTGCCAGAGGGATCCTATGGAGAGCAAACCTGAATCTGCAAACCTGCTTGTGCATCTCCAGTCCATTTTCTTTGGCCGATGGGAATGGTCATGGAAATACTGATTGTTGTAACTCGCAGTTTTAAATATATATAGTGCTGTGGATTATTTTATTTATATATATATATATAAAAATAATGTGTCATTATAGTAATTTATCCTCCCTGAGATACGGGAACCTAGTTAAGGGAAAAGAACTTGTATGGTAGGGATGCTCTGGGACACGTAGGGAGGAATAATGCAGTCATTCTGGCTCCAGCAAGGTTTCCAAGCTTCATTCCAACCCCAGGTCTGCTGATACCAGTCTTTTCATCATCTTGACACTTCCAGTCATCTGGGTCCTCTCCATGTCACTGTCTGTTCTGTGTGAGTCAGCTGGGTGGGTCTCCTCAGCAGACCCTCTAGGACCTGGAGGAATGGCTCCTGCCTTGTCATACCTAGTGCCTACAGCTGTCAAAGTGGGACCTCTCCCAGGAACACAAAGACATGCTTCTGACGCCTGCTGGTGTGCCTCTGCGGGAAGGGTACAGCAGCATGGTGCATGCTAGGCAGAGAGTACATCTCCCGTGTCCTTGGAGAGCTTTGGGTTATTAACTCTTGCTGAAGCCTATGTCTTTGCAGTTACTGCACAGGTAGACCCATGGACAGTGGGGGCGAGGTGTAAATGCTCAAAGTGAGCCACATCATGTAGTGCTGGCTCCCACAGTGGAGCTCCCACATCTCAGATCTAGTAAGAGAAACGTGGCTATGTGTTAATTAAAAGGCCTAATAGTGGCTACAGCAGAATGCTGCCCCTTGGAAATTTAAATTTGACATTGTGGTTTACCACGTACCCCTGCCCAGGACGCGGAGATCTGAGTGAGCTGCTGCAGTGTGCAAAGACAGTCATGTTTACAGCTGTGAGAAAGTCCGGTCGTCTGTTTTGCATAAACTGGAAATATAAGTTGCCTAAAGCACATTACAGGTACTATATTATATTTTATATTCTCAATTCAGAGCCTGTAGTTGCAGCAGAGGTTGGGATAGGGCGATATGTCAGTTTGACATCGTTTCTCTCCAGCAGGCTCCGGGCTGTGTGTGGTTTGTGGAGGTTGTGTCTATCCGTTGAATAAAGCCAGGGTCTTTCGCTCCCTCCCATGTTTCTAATACAGCTTTACTTAAACACAGCCCTGTTACCTTCAGGGACATTGGAGGGTCAGAGACTCAGAGGAGTTCTTGTGACCCTGCCACCAAAGAATTGAACCCTGTTCAGAGTCCCAGCTGCAGACGCCACAGCCTGCCTAGGTGGGCAGCAGTGACTGAGTTTTTACCCTCTCTATAAAAACCCAGAAAACAGGAGGACAAACACTTAGAGCATGTAAAGTATTAAGCAAGGCTGTTTTTCAAGTGGACCCCATGTTTCCATGCCTTCTGGCTGGAGGGAGCTTTCTTCAGAGCAGGTCTGTCTTTGACAAATTGGCGTTTGCAGCCAGTATTGAAGTGGTCCAGGAGTCAAGGTGCACAGGAGCTGCTGCTGCTGCTGAGATTCAGTTTTGTCTCCTTGTCAAATAAAGGCCAAAGCAAACACAGGCCAAAGGAGCATCACCTCTGATAAAAAACAGTAGAGAGCAAACATACCAGAAACAGTAGCGCTGTATTAGCCAAGAAGTAAGAGGTATTAGCCCAGTTCAGAGCATGCTGACCCTCCCCAAAGACACGTCTGGTCTCCAGACCTGCATGGTGATACCCTGTGCCAGGGACATGTGTCCTCACCTTGTAGTAGAGATGATAGAAATGGGGAAAATTCTGTTTGGTAAGGAGTTGCCATCTTTGCAGAAGTTTGTGTTTGAATTTGGAGCAAGTCGAGGCTGCAAAACATTTCCCATGGAAAGATAAATTCGACAGTTTTCTGTCTGGGAGAACACTGAAACGCTCCCGTCTGAGGTGCCCTATGTAAAAGGGAAGGCCTGTACTTCTGCTGGTGAGACTTTGAACAGCAAACTAGTGGGGACTCTCCAGAAGAACCTTAGAGAATAGCAACCTTTGAGACATGGCTTGGGTGGGTGCCACGCCTCCAGATCTTGTACTTCAATGGCAAGGAGCCTGGAAGCCTCTAGGACTGTGCCTGTAGCATCCTTTGGGTGTCCAAGTTGTTCTCTTGAGAACTGGGAGTACAGACCTTTGGAGACACTGCCGGACCTGCAGGTTCTCCACCCCAGTGCAGTAGCCCGGAGGCTGGAAGCCCCAGCACCTGTGTGGAAGGGCGATCCTGGGGCCAATGGCTTGGGCAGTCTGAGAAACACAGCCCATTTCCAAGAGATCACTTTTGCAAGCTTCCCCCCTCTTCTTGCAGAGGAGGGGTGTCCTGACCTGAGGATTAGTCGGGTGGGGAGAGTGTGCTGAAAGCCATTGCTCTGATGTAGGCATGTCAAGGCATCACCTGTGAGTTTGTAGGTCCTAACTCTCCTCACATCTCCCCCATTCCTGTGAGAAAGCATTTTTCAGCCTCCCTTTTCTGTCACCATGGTAATTCAAGCTAAGTTGCCTTCTTCCTCAGCTGTCCTCCCAGTTCTCCAGATCCACCTACCTAAATGTTTTGCCACCCGCCATGTGCCAGGCAGTGTCAGGGAGCCTCCAGTGGTTGGCACTGCATCCTCTGGAGGAGGCCAGGAAGATAAGTCATGTCTACTCATGATGCCTGTTGCCCAGAGATCCCAGACGTGTCTGTAGATTGTCTGCTCTGGAGGATCTCCTACAGCGAGCAAGACACAGCTCTTGAAGCAGTGTTTGTGGCAAATGTGGCTGGCTGTCAAAGAGTGCACTGAGCACCTTTCCCAGGATGACTTCCTTCTGCTTTGTGCTGCCGAGGGGTTGTTTATGGATGATGCTTTGTGGGTGGGATGTGGTTTTGTTACTGCTCCATTGTTGGACTCAGTTTGGGCACTCTGCCCATTTGTGATTAATGATGTTTTGAGTTGAGGCTCTAAGGTGCTTTCAGGCATAGTCCAGGTACAAGAAGTAAAAGAGGTGTTGTTATCATCAAGGTACTTCAATGTAATATCAAATGTAATCAGAAGTGAATTGATTAAAGCAGTGTGTATATATAAGTCCTTTTATGGTGGATGGTCAAGCAAATTATAGGGTGTAATTTAGAGCTCAGATTTTTGTAACCCTCTCCTCTCCATGAGAAGGTGGTAACTTGGCAGTAGACACTAGGACTGCTGTCAGAGGGCAAACCTCTCCTGCAAAGGCCTCCTAGTGAAACATAACTCTTGAAATGGGTTAGGAAATTGTGTGGGTTTGTTGATCCCAGCCCCGGCACATTTTAGATTTAGTTCGTATGGCTTACACAAATAGTGTAGGCTGGATCTAATGGTTGCTTGGGTTTCATCTGGCCTTGGAGTGAGCAAAATCCTATAGAAAATCTGTATTTGTTGTTGGTCTCAGCTCTCCCAGGATTAAACATTCCTGTCTGCAGTATGGCATACCCTTGACACAGTTGTCTGTTAGAAAAATTGCCTGGAGTACCGCTGCCTCTTCTGTCCAACACCTCAGGCTTTGTGAGGCTGGTGGTTCTTCACCCCCATGGAGAGGAGACTCGAATTCGGACAGAGGAGGGGTTGACAGGATTGCAAGGTGACCAGAGATATGGATCCTAAATGATTGCCCGAAGCTACCTGTAGCCTCAAACTGACGAGCACAGACAAAAATCTCTTCTCAGTTTTCGAGAACCCAGCGGCAGTGGTGTCTGAGCGGTGTGTGTTGCTAAACTAGCTGTGGAGAAGACCGTGAGCTGGTAGACCGGAGCCATGAGATTCAGATGATGAGGAGATGAAGCAGCAGCTTCAGCTCAGCCTGCGCCAGGATGATGGGGTGACTTGGGTGGCCCTGGTTCGGTGTTTTGGCTCAGACAAAATCTGTACTGGCCACATCTGAGCACCAGTAACCTGTGCGGAGAAGGCTGGGAACCTGGGAGCTGGTGGAAATGTGGGGAAATTGGACCTGGACCCCACTTGGTATACATCTGAGACTGTTTGCCAGGGATAGTGTGTTATCTTGATATGTGTGAAGCTCGTGACTTTGTTTTCCCAACGTGTTTGAAAACGTACCAATCAAGGAGGAGATTAAACTGACCAAAATGTTCAGAGCACAAAGGAAAGGGGGCACTTTTAAAATTCTCGTGTCTGTTTGAACCAAGCTCACGACTTTCAGAGCTGCAACTCTGTGATTTGTATGGGGCAGAGATAGGAAACGGGTCGATGTTGAAGCTGAAAAAAACCGAAAACTTTGTCTTTGATGTACTCCAGTATTAGCACTCTGTGTGCTGCTTTGGTCTCTGAAGCTACTTGAGTTTACTGCTGGAGAAGGTTAAAAGGTGATTCATTCATAGTTTGCAAGTACCTAAAAAGGGAAGAGGTTTCTGGTTGCTAGATGGGGTTCAAATTTACCAGAGAAAGGCAGAGAGATCTCTTGGCTGGAAGCCAAAGTTAGAGAAATTCAGGCTAGGGATAAGGGCTGCAGTTTAAACAATACGAATGAAAACCAGTGGAAGGTCATCGGCTGGCATTAAAAGCAGACTCGTCAGCAGTTAATGGCTCTAAATGAGGATTCCTGTGTTTTTCTAAAAGATGCAGGAGTTATGAAGAGAGACTTTCCAGCCCAGAGCAGCCCTTCCAGGAGACCAAGGCTGGGCTTCCCTTTCAACCGGAGCAGCCTGTGGATGGCTCTGGACGCTGTGTCCCCAGACTTGGGGCTCTGCCTGCTCTTCCCATGCTGCTGTCCCAGCAGAAGCCACACTTGTAGTGCAGCAGTAAAGCGCGCAGATGTGCTGGGAGTCAGGGAGCACAGCTCTGTTTCTTTGTGCACGGCACTTTTCCCAGACACAGTCCAAAATATTTCTGGATTGGGTTCCCCTTTCAGTGGCCTGTCTGATTCCACCAGGGAATTACAGTCCATGAATGCACAGTCCCTTTCCCTCTTGTAGTAAGACGGCCGAAGATAACGCAATCTGGGGAGAAAACATGTTTTCCTCCCTTTTTCTGGGCTGGACTCTTTGCTGGAGGGGTGCGACACAGGCGGAGCCCCTGCCCTGTGTTCGTGTCAGCTCCATCTCTGCTGTGCTTGGCACGTGTCTCTTTGGACCTGCCTATTTGGGAACGTCATGTAATTTATCACTAGGAGGCCAAAAGCACAAGGTGCAAGAGGTGCATAGGTTTGGGCGAGATGTGGGGAGGAACCGGGGAATAGAGATCTTGGAAGGTTTCTTGCTTGTCCTTGGCCCTCTCCTTCAATGATCTTCAGGCTTCTGGGCTTTGCTCTGCTCTTGCCAGCATTTTCTGGGGACAGGGGCAGGGCTGACACATCTTTCTCCCAGGCCATGCCGCCTGCTTCGTAATTCTGCAGAGCACAAGCCTGGAAATAATATGAAGCAGATGCACCAATGCCAAGGTCAGGACCTTCCCAGTATTTAAGGCATATGTATGCTGTTGACATGGTACAGGGTGACCTCAGTGTACAATAGGAACCAACCGACACACACATTCAGACAGAATAAATATTTGACAGAGTCTATTTCTCTATTCCCCAAAATGACCCCTGTAAAAGCAAGGTCCTGTTTACCTTCCCAGCTCTCTGTGCACGGTGTTCTGAGAAGAGACGAGCGCTCTTCTCCATTCATTGCCTTCCTGCTCTTCTGGGTGACCCATTTCCAGGCAAGGATCAGGGATATTGGCTTCACAAAGCCCAGGGCACTTTGGATTTTCACAGAAGTCCTCCAGTTTGGGGAAAGCTGGGATCGGTTTTGTTCGGAAGTCTCTCTGCCTGTGCCAAAGCACAGTGACCTGGGAAGCGGTGCGAGACGCCGGTGTGCAGCCTGAAGCAATTACCTGCAGCTGTCCCAGCCGTGTTTTGTGCTGTGCCTGCCCCGCTAGCGCGTGTGCGGCCCTCCCCATCCTGTTGCCGGTGGCACAGGTTTCTAGGTAGAATATTTGGTGGGGTTCATTCTTTTTTCCTTGGTGTGGTAAACATGCTTCCTTCGCTCTCCTGGATCTCAAGTTTGCTCCTGTGCCTCGGCACCAGTGCATCGCAGAGCCAGCGGGAGGTCTGGCGCGCTTGGGACCAGACCTGCTGCATTACCCACCCGGGCGCTGCCAGGCACCTCTCCTCTTCGGTCATAGACGTCTCTGGGTTCGCCTTTCAGTCACTGTGAGCTTTGCTCAGCCAATTCGCGTTACCCTGAACTGTTCTATTTCTGTCCATGTTTGCATCTTTTCCATTAAGGACAATTTAGCTTCTCATGCCCTTGCACATAAATCAAAGGAATATGAGAGTCCTCAGAGCTTTCTACCACAGGAGCACACGCCTGATGATTGCTGTGCTTTTTATTTTTTTTATTTATTTTTTCACATTCGCTGAAAACAGTCTTGCAATAAAACCAACCTACGATAACTTAGCTTGGCATGAAGAATGAGTGGAGACATACAAAGGTCTATAAAATAGCGATTGCTCTAATGAAACCCATCCCGTTCCTCCTCCTTTGATTGTTCTTCCATATCGCGAGATCAGAATGCACTAGGCAATTAAAAGATGGCTTGTGCATATTAGACAGAGGAAATACTTTATCTGTAACACATCTTAGACAAGTGGAAACCATTGTTACCAATATTCTTAAGGCAAAACCAGCAACTTGCTATTTTCTTTTTTAAGGTTAATGCTGAGAATGAAAAAGGGAGCTAGAAGAGCGCGGAGCTGTCAGTTGAAAGGAAAATTGCAAGCTAGCTAATCCTTTCTTGTCAGGTTTAATATAAAGCCTGGCAGAGGTTGATAAGAAGCGTCTCCCTCTCTGCCTGATGTTCCAGGTGCCTGGTAAAATCACCTCTCTGAAAAAAACCAGGGAAGATCACATGCAGAGCCAGGCTTCAGACTGGAAAGGTTGCTGGCCAGCCTGACATTGCAGGTCCTACAACCATTTTAAATACCTTTATTCTTTCATTTTTCTAACTGCGACCTGAAGAATAGCTGTCTCTCCCCTCCTTACCCTTTATACGTGCAGGTTTTCATTGCAGCCCCTCTCGGTGGCTGTTGCTCTGCTGCTGCTGTTGTGCTGAATGACCGACTGTCCGTCTTAGCAGCAGGCACGGAGCATCCATGGCACACACTGCCAAGGGACAGGGCACCGCTCCCCATGACCCGTCGCTGCTCCTTCTTCAGCCAAACACTCCGGCTGTGGTTGGTGGGGCTGTGGGATTGGCAGCATGCCCGTCGGCAGCGGTCATGTAGGTGTTGGTAATCATTGGCAGCAGTGGCAGGATGCCGGGAAAAATAGTCTCCGAAGAGCTTGAGCTCCTGCATCCCTGGCTGGATGAGCAGAGCAAACTCTTGGGCTAGCAGGAGACCGTGGGTCCTGCCTGCATGAGTAAGGGCAGCCATGGAGCAGAGAAAAGAGCGAGCCAAACCTGGGGTCTCCCTGTGTTCCCCACATGGATATTTCTGACTCTGTGCTCCTTCCCTGCCTGAGTGCTGGTAGAACCTGGGGAGCCAAGCCCCTCTCCAGCCATCACGCGGCAGCAGGAGCAGCAAGAGCTTTTCCCAGGGGCGGTGGATCGGTGGGCTCACATCGCTTGTGTGCAGCCTCTGAAAGAGGCAGGTTTCACATTGTCTGGTTTCTCTTTTTGTAGCTGTCCCTCCCAAACTGAAGAAACTGAAAAGCCCAAACGTTCATGTCGGTGAAAAGATTTCACTGAAATGTGAGGCGACTGCTGGAAACCCTCAGCCCTCCTACAAATGGTTTAAAGATGGCAAAGAGCTGAAGAAGAGCAAAGACATCCGGATCAAGTATGGGAATGGCAAGTAAGTATACTATGGGGCTGCTCTGCCTCTGCTCGCGAACGCTGAGTGTCTGGGTCTGGGGGACTGTCTGGCTAGAACTGGTGCTGTGCTGAGTGATGCTTCCTTGGGGGCACAGGACCACGCATTTACCATGCCTGGGAGAGTGAGCAAGATCCCCAGTTTCCTCAAAGAGTAGCTGAGAGGAGCAAGGCGTGCACAGGGTAGATGCTGGGTTCGTAGGTGGGGCTCTCCTTGAGTAATGGTGGCACTGGGTATCTGAGATGGGTGTCCAGTGACCTGGGGAGATAACTCTTTCCCTGCTAGCTGGGAAATTGCTAATTCTCACTGGGAATTGATTTAAATGGATCCATGTTGATAGTTTTCAAGGGCAAATATTCACATATGATGTATCTTAAGATTATTCCATAATCGTGACTATGCTTACACTCATATGTGCTGACCTAGCCAGCAGCAAAGTCAGCTTGCAACTGCCCGACCCCTTGGAAAACTTGAAACTAACTCTTTGTTAGTCACTCCTGTGAGCAGGACTAGGGAAGTGGTCATCCCCCTGTACTCGGCACTGGTGAGGCCCCACCTCGAGTACTGCGTTCAGTTTTGGGCCCCTCGCTACAAGAAGGACATCGAGGTGTTGGAGCGTGTCCAGAGGAGGGCTACAAAGCTGGTGAGGGGTCTGGAGGACAAATCTTATGAGGAACAACAGAGGGAACTGGGGTTGTTTAGCCTGGAGAAGAGGAGGCTGAGGGGAGACCTTATCACCCTCTACAACTACCTGAAAGGAGGTTGTAGAGAGGTGGGGGCTGACCTCTTTTCCCTGGTGACAAGTGATAGGATGAGAGGAAATGGGTTCAAGTTCTGCCAGGGGAGGTTCAGATTGCATATTAGGAAACATTTCTTCACTGAAAGGGTTATTAAACATTGGGACAGGCTGCCCAGGGAGGTGGTGGATTCGCCATCCCTGGAGGTGTTTAAAAAAAGGGTAGATGTGGTACTTGGGGACATGGTTTAGAAGTGGTTTTGTCAGGGTAGGTTAATGGTTGGACTTGATGATCTTAAAGGTCCCTTCCAACCTTAGCAATTCTATGACTATGATTCTTTGTTAACATATGTTATGTCTGAGTGTGTGAAAAATAGCTCACCCCTTCTCATTATGGACTTGATAGGGTATTAATTTTTAAAATTAGAAGCCACTACAAAATCAGTCAGAAAAATCAATTAGTACTCGAATGGGTCATTGTCAATTGCTCTAATTTAACTTCAGTCCTGTTGGTTTTGATTTCAAAGTCACACCCAAAATGGTTGACCTCCTTTGTAATAACTGTAGGATTGTGGCTGTTTTGGGATGAGGGGGTCAGTGGAAGGCTTAGGCTAGAAACACCAGTGGACTCAGCATAACTGGGCTGTATCTAGCGGACGCCGTCTGCTCAGGAAGGGCTGTGTGGGCTTGCGGGCAGCAGAGGGAGGGCAGAACTGTGCCTGCCTCTCTGCTCTGTTGCCCTCAGTATGTCATGGCCGCAGTTGTTTACAGATGGGTACTGGAGCTGGGATGCCCTGGAGGAACATCTGCACCACCCGCTGCAGCCAGGCGTGGGAAGCCTGCTGGTCCACCCCGTGTGGACATTGCATCCCTGCGGGCAGGCAGCTTGGGGGACCCGGAGCTTGCTGGTGCTGGGGTCTCACAGGGATCTTGGGGAGCTATCTCCCTCAGAGCTAGCGAGCAATCAGCCCCAGACCAAACACCCAGCAGAACTCTCTGGGGAGGGATCCTGGCGACGGTGAGAAGCGCCTTGTGCAGCTTTTCCCTGCTGTGCTCCCAGAAATCATAGTCCTTCCTTGCCTCCTGGCGCCCCGTGTCCAGCACGAAGCTGTGACAGGATGGCATCCCACCCACAGCGGTGCGGGGGGGGCACACACTCCCTGGGTCAGGGACATAAACATATGGAAGAAGGTTGATCCTCTTTCCTCAGGACACTGCTGTCAAGTCGTAATTTTGCATTTACCAGTTTCCATGGCAACACTTTGGCTCACAGCCTGCCAGTGACAGGCCAAAGACGTGTGCGTGCTAGAAGTGCTTCCTGCTGGCAAAATAAGCCCAAGGATAAACATTTAAAGAAAGCTGAGCACCTGCCTCCTCCGGTGTCTGAGGCTCCCACAGCAGCAAAGGCGTGAGCCCAAAGCGTCCCCCGCTGATCTGCCCCCAGAATTGCTTCCCATCCCTGCTTCTGCTGCCTGCTGCCATTAAACCATGCCGTTAAGTGGAGAGGTTGCCTGTCTGGGGCCGGGGTCTGGCTATGGAGACTAGACTGAAGCAGCTGTCGAGCTGGGACAGCTCTGAAACGATAACCCCTTGTTGATCACTTGCCCCTTGATGACCAATTGCCCCTTGTTGAGCAGTCAGCAGTGCAGGAACACTTCTCCACGCAGATCTGGATGGGTCTGCGCACGGCCCATCTGGCAACCTCACCTTTCAGGCTCTCCTCTCCACTGGTTTTGCTAGGTCTCACTGCTTGGAAACACCTCGAGGGCAAGAGTGCACTCTGGTGTTGGACCTGCCTCCTTCTGGTCTTGACTGCATGCAATAAACATTAAAAATTGCTCTGTGCATGGAGGCTGAGGATCAAGGGAGCCCTCCTGACTTTGCATACCTCCATTAAGTAGCTAGTGGGACTGAGTTGAGTCGAGAGACCCAAAACTGGACATGGGATATGTCATCCCATCATTACTTCCAGCATGTTAGGAGCGGACTCCAGGGAAGCAGGAGAAGGACAGGATGAAGTCCTGGAAGGAAGAAGGACAGTTCTTCTTTAGGAGAAGAACATCCTAAACTGTAAAGCTCAGAAAGGAAGTCTTACTCTATGATGATTAATTCAAGAATAATGGGGTTTATACATCTGGCTCCACTTAGAGATGACACTGGTCTCCAGATAATCCTCTGCTCTTCCTTTCACTTCAGAGTAGAGCAGGGTTTCCAGAGGGCTAGAAATAGAGCACTGGGGAGGGAGTTTCACAGAGAAAGTACACAAGGCAAAAAGTTTCACAGACTGCGCAGCACCTGGCCAGATGCACAGGATCATTTCTTCAAAAGTTTGATCCAAAGACCTAATAGGGTTGTCTGCTGGAGCCAGGCAAAATGAGCCCTGCCAGGATGAGGAGGTGTTGTCCATAGTGTTCCCTTGGCCCTGTGAGTCCCCGGAGGAGCTGGGCACAGCTCTGCGTCGGACCCTCTGTCTGCAGTTCTGCGATCCTTAGGCAAAATGCAGAGGATTAGGATGGGAGACAAGAACGTGGTTGCCCTCTGTGACTCATTCCTCTAGTGCTCTGTGCCTGGCTTTCCTCCCTGCGTGTTTAAAGAGCCTTGAGATCTCTAACTAGAAAGCACGACTGAAGCCCTTTTTATTGTGATCAAGTTTTCATCTGATCCCACTGGCCTTGCTAGAGTAGGAGATCTCCTTGAAAGTAAGGGAAGTATATGTTGTAAGGAGGAGTGGAGCAGTTAACTGCATGTCAGCTTTTCCATCAGTCAACTTCCCTCTTGTTTTTTAAACTTACCGGCAAAACTTCTGGTGCCATCAGGCAAAGGAGTCAGTTCTTTTCAATGGGTATTTGCTGGAGGGAGGGGAACAATTCTGATTCCTCCTTTCTGAACTGCATGTTCCATCTGTAATTAGTAACAGGCTGGGGCAAGCCTGGCTTGCACAAAGAGGAAACTTCTCTTTAAGGTGGAAGAAATTATTGGCTGGAATTTTATCACTGGCTCAATTTAAATAAAACACAGTTGGTAGGAAACCTAGGGAGATTACCCAGGAAGAATTGCATGCAGTAGTGGAAGTACAGCGTAGTGCGCGACTCTCCCTCTGAGCTGCCAAAGCGATACCGTTTTCTGCAGAGTGCATCTGAGATCTCGTTGAGGCTGCTGGCTCCCAAGAAGTTAAGGTTGGGTTTTGACTCTCTGACTGTCCTAGTGAATGGTAAAATGCCAATTGTGGAGAAAGCCAAGGGAGCTTCTGTTTGCGGAGGTGTGGAGAACCTACCCCACAGCAGGCTGTGCTCAGGTCTCAGCCCTGAGACACGTAGATCTTCAGCTGGAGTCAGAGCAGGTCCAGGAGCCTGGTAGTCTCCTAGCTGTGGCTGTCCTTAACAGCCTCTTCTCTTTGTGTGCTCTTTTACCAAGGGAGATTGCTGGAGTGGTGAAGTAGGCGTATCATTAGATTGGACGGGGTTGGCAGTTCAGTTTGGGACAGGCTGACCATATGACATCCCTTGGGAGTAGTGTCCTACTTTCAGTATCACCAGGAATCCCTATTGTTAGCCTGTAAGTGGAGCCAAGGGATACCCTCCTCTCCTGTTTCTGTACAGTAGTCCCTCAGGCGATGCTAGTTGGGGCAGATTCATTGCTGGGGTCTTCCTTGTAGAGCTCCCTGCTGTAGATTATTCCCCACCCACAATGAATGGGGCTGTGGTCTTCCCTGTACAGCTCACTGCTCTGGAATGAAAGCAAAAAAAAAAAATAATAATGCCAAAGCAGCAGGGGAAAGAGAGTGCCAATAAAGATAAATGATTTCCTAATTAAGCCTGGAGACAAGGAGGGGCAAAGAGAACTGTTGAAGCCTTGTGGGAGCCAGAGTGAACCCAAGCAGGCTATACCACCACTCTGGCAGGGGTCTTCAGGCTGACATTTTTAAACAAAGGAAAAAACCCATTTGACAATGGATCTTGCAAGAGCAATTCCAGATGCCTTGAAGCTAAGACTCTTCTCAAGCACCGGTGTTGTTATAATCACCAGGGGACCTTCTGCCTTGCTAACTCTCACGATGTCATTATAAGTCTCCGATATTTGGGATTTGGTTTTAGCTGCTGAAGGCACTTTATTGGAGGGGGGTGTGAAGGAGAGCATCTCCTTTGTTTGTATGTTTGTTGTTTTAAAGGAGATGATGGACATCATCTTGGCCAATGCACCTGGGACTGAACCAGGGAATTTGAGAACTGAAAGGAGAAGCAGTTGGGTCTTGAGCTAGAACAATCAAACTTTGCAAGTTGGGGCTCCTAAGAGATTCAGGGAATGGGCATTTAATCAAACTTGACTGAGTTATAGTGGCTAACAAGTTACGGTCAGATGCCGGGCTGCTTCAGCTGATGGTGTGTGCAAACTTAGAGATGGAAGGAACTTTATGTGCCTGAAATTTTGTGTGATTTTTCCAGTGATGTTGGCTGCTTAAAAAAAAAAAAAA
>VUYV01000326.1:427631-475988 GCA_008711295.1 Anarhynchus alexandrinus | reverse complement strand
GTGATTTTTCCAGTGGTTTTGGCTGCTTAAAAAAAAAAAAAAAGTAAATCTCTCCCTACAGACCTTAGCCTGCTGCGGTTGCAAAATGTCACAGATTAGGTTAAAGCACTCATTGAGACATGAGCTGAAATCCCATTCATCCAGTTTAGGTTAAAATGCTTTGCCTTGTGGGAGGAGGGCTGGGGTGAGGGCTGAGGCTGCTGGCAGTTCATCTGGGACAGCACATTATATACCTACCGCCATGAATTTGCCAACTCCCTCTTATACTTCACGGATCAGGCACCGGTGAGGATCTGTGGCACATACCAGTTGCAGAAAAATGACTTAGGAAGACGAGAATGACATACATCCCAAAGGCTCCAAACTCAGAAAGCAGCCCCAAAACTGTAACTGAATCTCTTGTACAACCCTGTGTACCACCATGGTGATATGTTTCGCAGAGGTTTTGGAAGGGTAGTTCTCTGTCCTTCTGGAGATGCCATCCCTTTCCCGTTACCTCTGTTCCCACAAATGCTTTTACCAGAGCTGAGCGTTTGCAGCCTGGCACTGCTCATCTCCATTCCTGTGCCCTGCACAGCGCTTCCCCACCAAGACAGCTCCTTTTAGTATGGCACGTCCCTCTCCTCCTCCCCTAATTCTTAACAACTTTTCTTTAAAGGCCCTCTCAGGTCTTCCTACCCGCTTCTGGCAATCTCTGAAGTTGTGGTCCTGCCTCTGATTTGCCCAGTGTATCAGCCTCCATCAAATGTGTGATACACTTCCAAACTAGGAGCTCTGTGCCTGCTCCTCAGCAGCACCAACCCTCTCTTCCCTTCCCTGCTACAGGACGAGTTTGTGGTTTGGTTGCTGAGACAGTGAGCCCTCTGCACGCTATCCTGGCTCCTCACCTACCGGGGGTGTCTCGACTCTCTATGGAGGTCATACACTCACACGCTCTTCGGGGCAGGGAGGTATCTCTTCCACATTTGGTGCTGGAAGGTTGTAGCATGCTCCTGTGAGATATTACAGTACGCAGCGAAAGAACCCGCTCTGAGCTGGCCTCAGAGTACTGCTCCAGGATCTACATTTTCTCAAAGAACTTCAAATCCTGGCATTGGGGCTGGAGGAAACATTCATGGGATGGATCAATTGCTTTCATTTCCAGGACAAATAATACGGGGAACCCTGCACTGACATTGGGTCTGTGCATCAGCCTTAACCCAAAAATCAGATTTTGCGTATTTATTGATTTCACACCCTGGCAGCTGCCACAGACTTGCCTGGCACAAAGAGCAGCAGCACACAGGGGTTTGCCTCTCAACAGAGTGGCCACAAAGTCCACTCCAGGGACTGGTGTGGTTGCGTTATGCTGCCTCTGTTGCCCTACACCTCTTCCCATTGTGGGAACATCCGTGGCAATTCAGCGATGCGGCCCCAGGCTGAATTTGAGGATGGAGGGGGGTTGCACAAGTGACCCTGCTCTTTGGAGTGTACTTATTGATCTTTTCCCCTTTTGTTGACGCTGCCTGACCCAGGAGGGACTCCTGCTCTCACTCTGCGACCAGTGTCAGTGTCAGCCCTGCAGAGTGAGGACTGGTGGAATCTTCCTTTTAAAATCAGCCTGTCCCAAGCCTGGGCACAGAGAGACAAGAGCACTGCTGAGCAGAGAAGGGGCAAATCTGCTTCTCAGGTTAGAACAGCACTTTAATGTTGGGGGACAGGGGTAGGAGAGAGCAGGCAGAGGGGGCCAGGGGATGGTTGGTCCTGTCCTGGGCACCCACAAGGACATTAGCTGTCTCCCACGCCTGCCTCTCCCACAGCCCCAGCGGGTCACGCACAGATGATGGTGTGAGGGGAGGAGGAAGGAGGACCTCGCCCACTGCAGAGGGGATGACGGCCAAGCTGAAAAGTCCGAACCTTCCTGTCCTTACCTCTCTTATTTGATTGCTTTGCTTGAGGGCATTTTTTTCCCCCTTTCCTATTTGCTGTTTCTGTAGCTAATCCTGAGCTAGCCGGATCATGCCCTAGAGTACACAGCAGCCAGCACAGGGCCACTTGTTTTTCTCAAGCACTGCAAGGCACAGCCGGCTTGCCCAGCTCTGTTGTGCAGCTCTGTAACCGAAGGGCAGGGAAGAGATTGGGGTGGTTTCCATCTGGCTGTGCAGGGGAGAGGATGCTCCTGGCTGCCACTTCTGTCCTGTCGGACAGAGGTGCTTTGCTATGGCCACCCCCACTCTGCTTTGCATTGCAGTGGTCTCTGCTACCTGATTTTATCCCACTGGGTGCCGGGGAAGATGAACGCGTTCCCTGAGGCCAGGGCACTGAGAGCCCCTGCTCCAGCCACCGCCGCTGCCTGGTGTTTGACGGTTGCTGGACATCACTTCTTGACTGTAAGCTGAGGAATTGGATATTCTGAATCTTCTTGCCAATCATTAACCTGCTCTCTCGGGGCAAATGCACCACCGTGCAGAGTGCCAGGACAGTACGTAGGCACCAATTAAATCTTTTGGCAGGGGTGTAGGCAGTGCACGTTACAGCAATTGCTGGCCTTTCTGCTCGCTGCAGTATCAGTGAGCTTCCTGCCACCGTCCCTCTGTGCAAACAGAGAGGAATGGAGTTAATCGGTAACCACAGCAGTGTATTCAGTGTGTCCTTTGCAAGGGTCATGTTTGGGAATTTCCTTTTCCTAGGATCTCAGGTGTGTTTACTATGTGCAGTGTTCTTCACTGACGATTTAGGGGCCCCATAGGGTGTAGTCTTCAAATTCTCTTCACCAGCTAATTCCTTGACTTCTTTACTACTTATGTGTTAGCTACTCTATTTTTAGAAGACTAATAAAACACTACAACAGTAGTAATCCTAGAGCTATTTTTGTCCTGAACGGTGCAGAAGCGGCTGAACGCACACTGGGAACACTGAGTCCTCAGTGAAACGTAGGTGTCTCGTGGCTTCTGCTCTCCTGCTCACACACTCTGAGATGAATGGCTTTGTGAGGAGATGACCTGGGAAGATGGTCCCATTTCCACTTGGCATCAGGGAAGAAGAGAAAAATGATTCAAGCTTGACCAAAGTGCTGGTGGGAACATGACTCCTGTCATGAAAAGTTCCTCCTTGGCTGAGATGAAGTGCCTGTTTCTTTTCCTCTGACTATACTGGAGGCCTCAGGGCCCAAGCTCACATTTAGATGTCTAACTCTGAGATGTCTAAATTACAGAAGATGAGGCCACCCTTCCCGGCCAGAATTTGCCAGGCTCTTTGTGTAGGTCCCAGCCAAGGGCTGATCTCCCTGTTTCCCATTGTAGTCTGGAGATTGGCACTGCAGAGGGTGATGTACTCATCGTTCCAAACTGCCCTCTGGGGGACTCATTTCTCTTGGCCAGAAAGGTATTTTGGGGGATCTTCTTCTGGCCAGGCTGAAGGTCTCCTTGTGAATCCTATCCCCCAGAGCTTGCAGACAACATATTCCCCATGGCTTATTCCTCCACTGGCACTACAGGAGATAATTAGTGCGTGGCTAAGTCATATGTGCTGAGGGTCAGAAAAGACAATGAAGCAGATTTTCCCCTGGAGTAAAGAAATGTCAACAGAGTTGCGCTGCAGTGAAATGATGGGATCTGTCAGTGACCCTGGCCCTTTCACTGAACAAACAGCCCGGGGCAGCGCCTTCCTCCAGAAGAATGGCATCCTCTGGCAGCCAGGCACCCTTGTGAACGCACACGGTAGGGCTTTCCCAGGGGCTGGCGTCCCCAAGAGACACGCTGCCCAGAAGGGCAGCAGGGGGCTTGGTACAGAACTCCTGTGCACAACATAATTCCTTGTATGCTGCTACTTGGTATTTCTGTAAAAACACGCCTCAGCCCTCAAGTGAACAAAGTGCCTGCCCTTGGGGGCAGCGGGAGGAAGAACACGAACTTGAAAAACCAATTTGCTAGTCAGTCTTGAGATACTTAAGTAGCACTTGGAGACAGTAAAATAGAACAGACAGGCTGGTCATCTTTGTCTTTGCCACACACAGATCAAGTAAGGTCTAGTCTCTTTTACATCCTTCAGTTCATTTCTTCTAGTGCACAGGCATTATCCGTGTGAATTAAAAGGTGCATGACTAATGCTATGAAACAAGGTGGTCTCTCTGGTTGTTTCAGTGCTTCCTGCAATAGGGAAATTCTCTTTACTGCGGCTGTGCTGCACATTAAAACAGTTCCTCGTCTGTACCCTTCCTCTCTCTCCACCAGGCCTGTTACCTGCCATTATACAGCATAGTGTGGGGGCCAAGAGTAGCTACACCATTGGTCTGGGGTATGAAAAGCAAGAAAAAGCTCTTGATTTTTCAAGGGGATCTTACAGTCCAGGAGAACCATCAAACTGTGATGGAAAATAAAAATAAGCTCTTTTGACAATACAACAGTCTTGTGCATTAAAACAAAATGCCTCTTTGGTTTCACCTTGACGCTGATAAGCTATAAATGCCGACATTGCTTTTTATTCTGCTCACATTCCTCTCCACTTCCAGGTAAAAGACCAAATGTGTCTTGTCCTGTTCTTGGAGATGAATCTGTCAAGTGTGTCCCCTCTCATTAGCCTTTTGTGTCACTAATAACTTACTAATTTGTATCCTTGGGACTTAAAACCCTTTATCTGTAAAAGATCACGTACATAGGTGATATTCTAATGCTGTAGTGGTTTTTTTCCAGTTGCTGCACACGGTGAAACGTGCTGTGCACATGAGGTTGCAGTGCATCCAATTATCATTAGAATATCTGTCCTCCGGCAGCTGAAGGCAGCGTGTTCGTTAATGCTTTCAGCTCTGCACTGGCAGATAGCCTCAGCACGCTGGTGCGCGAGGGTGGTGTTTTCTACAGGACTTGGAGTTAGAGCCTCGCTCTTCCAAGCTGCTTTCAACACGTGCTGCCTGCCTTTTCGCTCTGCGTTGCAGCAATAGCTACAAGCCTGTCACGGGGGCGGTTTAGGAAACAAATGCTGTATTCTGTCAATGAGGGTTGAGGCAGCCGAGAGAAAGGAATGGCTGGGCTGTGGTGGGGGCAGTCTTGTTGGGGTTGCGTGCAGCAGTACCGAGAGCTCCCCCTTGCCCCTTTGCTGAGTGGGAGTCACGGCAGCTGTGCACCACTCTGAACCAGCCCGTTTGTTTGGGCACCCGTGTTGGAACATGTTGGCCCAAATAACTGGCTCTGCACAGTGGATTAGGGGAGACCTAGGATTAGAGGGATTCAAGAGATCTTTGCGTACTGTCAACATTCATTTAAAAATTGTTCCACATGGGGCCTAAACTCGTGCAATTGAACACTTGACCGCATCCTGTAAAACAGGGCAGCGCCTGTATCCTGGGAGCTGTACCAAGTTGTCTCCAAGTGCTTTTAATTTACTAATATAAGTAGTGAGATGTTCATGCTGTGTCCTTGCGCCGTGCCTCCCAGTAGAACAGCATGTCAGGGTGTTAAAAAGACACCAGTGTGCTTCTGTGAGGGACTTCCTATGGACGATGACTTGCACAGCCCAGAGAGAAGTCCTTCTCAGATGACACATGTGACATTGCAAATATGTCCAAAGCTAATGATTATTTTCCACATAAAAGGAATTTTATTTGCCTTCAGCGACATAGGCCACTGGGACCTCTTTCTAAAGCTGGCAGTGTTTCCAAGTCTCTAAATAAATCGACTGTATGACACAGACCTGAGATAAAAGCTTGGGGTAGAAAGCAGAGAGATGTTCTCATGAGAAGAGTACACAGGGTGGTTTTTGATAAGATGGCTAAAACAGAAGGAAATGTAGTAAAACAGAGGGCCTAATCTGGGAGTCCCACTGTGGTCTCATGAGTGGCATTCAGTGTGTTGAAGGCTCCTATAGACCTCTAGGACAACAGAAGGTTTTGCCTATTAGTCAGAAAGGCATCCCAGAGAATGAGACATCAGTCATAGCTGGTGGGAAAGGCGATGCTCGCCTTCCCCGTAGCGCCGCAGAGCTCTGCCGCAGAGCTGCTCCTGCTTCCATGAAGCACACAGCACAGGTTGTTAGGTGACCCGGGCAATCATCACGAACATCGTCTGCTGCTCTTTCTAGGCACTTCTGGCTGATAAGATGATTGTGTGCAGTTCAGCCCCCCATGTTTGTAGTACCTTGGAGTGTGTGTATTTGGGGGAGACAAAGTGCTTGCCCTATTTGTTGGCCCGGATAAAGTTACAAGCTGTCTAAGTCAAACCACAGGGTTTTGAGTTGCGGGCTGGAAAGGAATGAGTCCCCCCTGACCCCGTGGGTGTTTGCGTTGGGGTGTGTGGCGCCGCTGAACGCAGCCACTGAAGCACTGGACTGCTTAGTCTCCTTGCAGAGGAAGGTGCAGAACGTGCATCTCACCTCCACGTCTCCGTATCGCAGGCAGATTCCACTGTCCATCAGTGAAATGGCTTTTCTCCAGTGCAGAAAGTCTGTGTGTTGGGATGCTGGGACTCTTGGGCTCAACCCCTCGCAAGACTTCCCGTGCGAATGAGAGCAGGTGTCAGACCAAACCATGGCAACATGCTAGGAGCAGTGAGCTCGGAGGGAGGTGTTCATTTAGTAAATGTTCATTTAAGAAAACCATTAGGTGGTTGTGGCTGCTGGGAAGGGTCCCATCTGAATCCTGACCAGGCTTGAGTACCTATTCAGCTTGTGAGGTCAGGCAGCCCATCCTCTCAAGAAGGGGTGACATACCGGGCAGCGCACCAGGGCTAGGAATGGTTATCAATTCATGAGGATGGTCAGCAATTGAGTAAGAAATGTCTGCTGTACTTTTCAACAGAAAGATTTCCAGACTGCAGTTCAACAAGGTGAAGCTGGAAGATGCTGGGGAGTACAGCTGCGAAGCGGAGAACGTTTTAGGGAAAGACACCGCAAAAGGCAGCCTGAATGTGAAAAGTGGTAAGTGAAGAAGCCAGCAAATGTCTTGAGCTGTCTGCCATTCAAGCAGAAAGCGGGAGGTTCTGCACACGATCTGTCTTGTATTTTGTTTCATGCTTTCAGGATATCGAGTAAAACAATCTTGGGAGATAAGAAAAATGCAGCTTAGCATAAATGTTTATCTTTGTTATCTGTCACTGGCAATGTGGTTAATTTACATTTTAAATAAACTTACAGTCTATGTATTTTTTAAAAGGGGTAAGGAGGAAAGAAAGCTGGTGGGCTTGATTTTTTCTTTTTTTAAAGAATTTCTGAGACGCAAAACTCACCAGAAGACAAGTAATTACACCATAGCTTTGTGATGAGTGAAGTTGCTTCTGGTTTTCATCCTAGAATGTGTGCTCCATCTCATAGAGCTCAGCGGATGGAGTCTGAGGTTAGGTGGTTTTGTTATTATCTTGGTCATAATAATTATATTGCTTAACATGATGGTTTGGATGCACCCTCCAGCTCAGAAAGTCCCTACAGTGGTTGCCAGAAGCTGAGAGGGTGCGACTAGGGAAGGGATGACTGTACGAGCTCTGTTTCCTAAGCTCTTCCTCCTGCCATTCACAACGGGCCACTGCGGGAGCCTGGGCTCTGCGCTGCGGCCCTTTGGTGTGATCCGGTGTCTCCGTTGTGCTCTTATTAGCATCAGTCAAATGTGAAGGAAGGTAGCTCTCTCCTGCTGCTTTCTGGCATTATTTTCTCTATTAACCTCTGCCTCAGCAGTGTTTGCAGTCCCGAATCTTTTGTTCTGAGAAGCTGCCATGTCACGTAGCCTCCCCCTCAGTTACTCTGTGCAAGCCAGTAAAGACCCAGTGCTTGCAAAGTCTGGAGAAAGGCTGTCCATGTTCAAACCTCCATGCCTTCATGCTTCACGGCTATGAAGTTAGCCCTACCGCTCTGCTGCGTCTCTTGCCGATCGCGATATGAAAGGTGTCTAGAGCAAGCTAACTGAGGCAGTGCCACCCCTTTTTTTCTGACTCACGCTCTGCCTGTCTCATTGCAACAAAAACTGTTCCTGTTTTCACTGGGAGCTGCACGTGCGAACCCCTCTCCCCATGCGTGACACGCACGGGTGGCATGTGCTGGCCATCAGAGCCCTGTCTGCCCCGCCACTCACCCTCCCGGTCACCAGCAATCCCCTTTCACAAGAGGAAGAGTGTGAGTGAGCAGCGCCCGCTGCAAGGCTCTGATCCTGCACACAGCTTGCGGCACCAGGAACGTGCACATCAGGCCACTGCAACTTCAAACTGCCCCTTCCCCCTCTGCTCTGCCCTGGGGAGGCCACATCTGGAGTACTGTGTCCAGTTCTGGGCTCCCCGGTTCAAGAAAGACAGGGAACTACTGGAGAGAGTCTGGTGGAGGGCTACGAAGGTCACCAAGGGACTGGAGCATCTCTCTGATGAGGATAGGCTGAGACACCTGGGTCTGTTTAGCCTGGAGAAGATTGAGAAGGGATCTCATCAATGCTTATCAATATCTAAAGGGCGGGTGTCAGGAGGATGGGGCCAGACTCATTTCAGTAGTGATGAGCGACAGAGCAAGGGGCAATGGGAACAAACTGCAACGTGGGAAATTCCATCTCAAGATGGGATAAGCTTCTTTCCTGTGAGGGTGGCAGAGCACTGGCACAGGCTGCCCAGAGAGGTGTGGAGTCTCCTCTGGAGATATTCCAAACCCACCTGGACACGTTCCTGTGCAACCTGCTCTGGGTGGCCCTGCTTTGGCAGGGGGTTGGACTAGATGGTCTCCAGAGGTCCCTTCCAACCCTGACCAGTCTGTGATTCTGTGATTCCCGCATGCACAGGCAATGGCAGCGTTTGTCAGGGTTTAACTCTTCCTTCGCAGGAAGGCATGCTGTCTGGCAAGGACAGATGGTTGCTCTCACTCAGGTCACGGCAGGTTTGAGGACACACCTGAGTTGCCCAGAAATGTGTTGAGACCTGAAAAGCGACCAAAGAGACCCAGAGATCTGGCCTGTGCCTTTTCCTAGCAGGAGCTGCAGGCTGCAAGGTGCTGCAGATCCAGTAGATCGCCTGCTGTGCCCTCTGCGGCAGTGCCGTGGTTAATCCCTTTTCGAAGCTGCCTTGCAAATCCGCCTTTGGCTTGCCGCTCTCAGCTGCGTGCGCACCTTGCTGCTGCTGTTTGCAGGTCGCCTGGCAGGACAGCACTTGAATGCTCGTTGTAGTCCCTTGCAGATATAAACAAGATGATGGTGATCGCTGTAGGCTTTTGCAGCTCCATCACCCCCTTCGCACTCTTTTTCACTTCCCTCTGGAGCTACCCAGAGCCGAGCAGCCTTCATCTGTGCCCAGGCACTTGCTGTCTTTGAGTCTCTCTCTTTCCTTACTGCTGGGCCTTCTTGGGACCTTGACAGCTTTCCTCACTTCTGCTCCCTTCTTCTGTGGTATCTTTCAGTAGAAAACTCCTCAGGGCATCTGCTTGTCTCTGAATCCACGTGTGTGCTGATTTCTGTCCCTGCCTGCATTCTTCTCCAGGGTCCTTAGCACCGATCCCATTGTGGCTAAGCCTCAACGCAGTGCTCTGTGAAGTTCTAGCAGTTTGTAACAATTAATCGGAGCAGATGCGCGAGCTGGCCTCCCCTCAGAACCTCCCCCTCTCTCCCAGAAGCTCACTCCACCTATTGTTGTTTCTGTACATTCTGCTGCTTTATATTCTTCTTCTTCTTCACTGCTGCCCTGTCCTGGGCAGGCTGGCTGGGACTGATGCTCTGGGACTATCTGCTGGAAGCACACTTTGTGACCTGACCCTTAGCAGTATTGTTGAAGGTCCCGTGATGTTGCTGTGATACAGGCAGGGGAATCCAGGACTGGGAAAAAGTCCTGAGCTAACACCACAACTTGTGATACAGAGGCACGAGGTTTGGGGACATCTCTGGGTGCCCCTGTAGAGAGGTGGCATTGCAAGAGGTGGCTGTTGAGGCTTGAGATGAGCGTCGTGGAGGAGCGAGGTGTCCTCAGCCTGACACACTGTTCCCCTCCAGGGGGGCAGAGGCCAGAGACGGAGGCTCCTGAGCCCACTTGAGTCCTGACTGGCAGAGAAGGAGCTCACCCATGAGACCCTCAGGCCCACAGATGCAAAGGTCTGAGATTCCATCTCTCCTGGTAAAAGTTTCTCAGCCTGATGAGGCAGCGTTGCCGCTGCAGAGTACTCTTTGCTCTATTCTACTACCACTTTTTGGTTTCAAAAGAGCACCTTTTCAACAATGCAGATCTGTTGCAAATCACTGAAAACACCACATTGACGGGAGATTTTCTTTAGAAAGAGAGTGGCTGCAGTGCAGCGATCCCTTGTTACTTAGAAAATGCTGAACCCATCACCTCATCTCTCCTCTGCAATTCTGGTATTTCCACAAAATGCCCAGCTCAGAAATAAATGCTTTCACATTAAAAAGCTTTGGGAGGGTGTCAGTTTCTGAGGAAATGCTTCTGGGCTTAGCCAAAACATATTGTGCTTTGGTGCTATTTTCAGATTTTTATTACTTTGAGGTAAATCAGATGCTTTCTTAGAAAAATGTCCCATTTCCCAGTTCTCTTCATTGGGTAGTCTAATATTGGTATCACATGGGCATGAGGGCACAGCTGAGATGTGACTCTTTCAGACTCTTTTGTTCCTCAGAATATTTCTAGACACCTCCTTAACTGACACCCCCCTCCCCACCCCCCACCCCCCCCCTTTGCTAAACACTGCAGGAAAAATCAAACTTTTATAAAAAATTCTTTCTGCTTTTACTTTTTCGTAGTGGTCTCACCCCCTGTCTCTGACAGGGTGCTGCACGCACAGCACAGGCTCCCGGTGCTTTCTCCTTTGTGCATCTGGAGGGTGGCGAGGGGCTTTGATCCAGAAGGGGCTGTTGCTGCCAGCGGGCTTGGGTGGAGCTGGTGACTTTGGACATTGGACTTCCTCAGTATCCTGGTTTATAAAGAGGAAATTGCTACATGTGCTCGGCTCCCGTATTGCCTTGGGCCATGGCCTTCATCTGTTTCATGTTCCTCCATCTCTTGTACAAGCGTTACTTTGTGCTGCAGAACTGCACACACTGGTGGGATGGAGGCTCTTCAGATGATCTCACCTTTTCTTCAACTCCACATTTTTCTCGCTGTCGCGTTCCGTGATCCCGTCTTTGCACTCTCGTGGCCGTCAGGGCTGAGAAAACCTGCCACAGTTCCGCTCATCACCTGCCGAGTGAATCCTGAGCCATTTATGCCTTTTTATCACGACAGAGATCCTCATGGCAGGAAGCCCGTTACAGCGAGGGGAGCAGTGTGCCCAGTGCTGTGCCCTGCGGCAGCGCCCGTTTATCTGCCTCTGTTGCCCAGTTACCCATCTGAGCGTATTCTAACCAGTACTAACCTGTGACAGCCACCCCAACCTGCGCCACCCAGCAGCACCCGCTCTTGTCCTCCTCCCTGCCATAGCTAAGCCCACTCTTCTCTGCTCAAAATAGATATTTTGTTCACTACTTTCTTACCTTAATTTCCCCAGGAACAACGAAAGCACCACAAGTCTTACCAGCCTCAGAAACTAAAATAGTTGTTATGGAAGAAGAGTGTAAGTACCTCTCCCCCCGCTCCCCCCATATAGCTTCTTTCCCCTTATTTATTTTGTTTTTATGAGACATTTTGCATAAATGCTTTATTGCCTCCTGGAATCTTCTTTAATCGCTACTTCTCTTTGATTTCTGCGAAAGCCACTGATCTTTCCCTAGATCTTTCAAAAAATGTGATTTGTTTTTCTGGTGTCTACCTTAGAGAGGGAGAGGTTGATTACTATTGCAATGATAACTTGAAGAACATGCTACTTAAAACTGCAGCTGGATTTTAAGCATTCCCAGCTCTTTCAATACATGGGTTTATTGATACTTCTAAGATGTGCTTGTTACGGCCTTTGATTTAGCAGGGTTTTTTGTTGGTTTGTTTTTTGTTTGGTCGGGTTTTTTTTAAGGATAGGTGAGAAAACCAAAAGAGGCTATAGGAAATACAAGAAAAAATATGTGAGTCTTCTAAGCACAAGTCATAAGAAATTTGCAGCAAATACACCTGCGTCCTGCCATCACATTTTTCCTTGAGTATCCAGAAAGCAAGAACAGATTTCCCAAAATGTTTAATTTGATTTAATGTGGTGGAAGTGCTTTTTAGCATCCCCTTCTATTCGGTTGTCACAAATGCAGTAGAAAACGGGCACACAAAAATACAAATCAAAGCAGATTTTATGGGGATGTTTCCTCCTTAGAAAGCTCAATCTTTTATGATTTTAAAGGAAATCTGATTGCAGCCACAGCAGGGATTGGCCAGGTATCCTTTAAAAGCTTTTCTGATTAGAAAACTGCACTTAAAATTTGCTTGTGTTGTGCTTAGCCTTCCACTGCACTGGGGACATCATGCGGAGATGCAGCACCATTAATGTAATGACCATACCATCCTTCCCCAGGATTTTCCCTTTGTGTTCACGGGCATAGATCTGTGCTACATATTTGTATTGCATTACATATATGCTATTTTCACTAAAAGCCAAATTTCAGCAGTAGAAAGGAAACTGGCAAAATGCTGTGTGGCATACACAGAGTTTCTCCTTTTGAAAGACTTCTTTCCTCTGTGGGAACCTCGTCCTCGACTGTCTGGTTTATTTCTTAATGATGTGAAGAGATGGTAAAGTCTCCAGAGTTAAAGTTGTAATTGACTTTTTCCTTCACATTCCTTTTTTATGATCTCTCTCAATTGTTATCTAAATAACACATAGTCCCCCTGATTTTTATGGTTACTGATGATCTATTATATACATGCGTATAACATATGGGGAGGTAACGAAGATGTTGTGAGGTGGGATGATCTGGAAAGCTGACAAGTATCTCATTCTTGTAAAATGCTTGCATTTCTTTCCCATGTCTGTATTCAAAAGCTTGCTTGGCACCTGTAGGTTGTCCCACCTCCCATTGTTTGACTGAAAGGTTGTAAATGATCCACTGGATTTTAAACACCGTGTTGAGAACACATCATGCAAACTTGGTGGTAGCTGCAGTTCCCTGGGAAAGGAGAGACTGCCTCGCACAGGCAGCTTGGTCATGGCGCTTGGTCACGCCTGTTTGGCCCGTGGTGCGAGGCAGGCATCCTACCAGGTAGGCTGGGCAAGGGTGTTAGACCTTACACCTCAGGAAGGTCACCATGCTCTCCCCGTGGCCCAGACAGTCCCTGTGGGCAAGGGGATGAAACCCTATCACTCTGTGTAGCCCCACATCCCTCACCCCCTGTAGCCCTGTTGCTCCTGCTGTATATGTTTTAACTAGTGTTTTTCCTGGAGGTCCCAGTTCCTTCCTGGATGCTCTGGCCTTCCTTTCTACCCCTGCCTTGGGAAAAGGAGTGGTTTGTCACATATTTTCCCGTTGAAGCACTGTTAAAGCCTTTCTTACTGCCTCTAAGTGTAGTTACTAGCAAATCCTGCCACATTCTGAGTCACCCCTGCCTTCTTCCTCCTCTTCTCCAGTGGCCACAGACCTCCTGGGCATTGCTGCATCCTTCACACAAGTCAGGTTTACACACCAGACAACACTCAAAATGCAGCCCAGGTCTCCAAGGTGTTCTGTCTCCTTTCTTGGGTAACTTTTTTCTCTGGAAGCATATTTTTTGTCCCACTGCTTTCCATCTCAGCACCGTCCCATGCCTAGCTGGCACCTGACACGAGGCTACAGAGTGCAAGGTTGGTACCATAGGTTCTTGGAAACATCTGCATTGTTACGATGATGTGCATGGGATCTCTTCCCCAGCTGCTGTTCCCCTTGCCTACATGCTGGCTGGAGCAGGACCTCTGGAACAGGACCCTTTTGACAGGGGCAGTGTTTGATATGGGCCTCACAGATCTCATGGCAGTATGGAGAAGCCCAAGGATCTCATGGTGTTTCTGGTGTAGAGACAACCCTGATACCAGTCTGGATCTGGGACCAAAGACTTGGAAAGATCTGGGATCTGATCGTGCTGCATTTTGAGAGCTGTCTGGATTCAAATCTTCCTTGCATCCTTATCCAGTCCATGTGGATGCAACCCTATACTTGGGGTGAGTACTGGGACCTCCCAGACAGAGAGTTGGGTTTCCTGATGCCCCCACTCCATGGTATGTGCATGGCATGGGGTATCACTTATCCTCACTAAGTGGTGTGGAC
Organism: Anarhynchus alexandrinus; assembly: GCA_008711295.1. Lineage (NCBI taxonomy): Eukaryota > Metazoa > Chordata > Aves > Charadriiformes > Charadriidae > Anarhynchus > Anarhynchus alexandrinus. The sequence goes on along the minus strand of VUYV01000326.1, from coordinate 461,902 downwards.
ACCTTCAGATGAGCTAGAGCCATTTAGCACGTGTAATGAGCTGGACCATGGAGTGTGATGAGTGCTAGCCCAGAGGTGTAGTGTCAATCTTAACACAGGCTTTGGTCCATATGGTCCCGCTAGACTCTGAGGGCCAGACTCAGAAACGAAATCTGATGTCTGGGAAAGTCTTTCCATGATGCTGTGTATTTTGACATGGTACCACAGTACCTTCCTCTGAGTATATGCTTTTGTTTGAGCATTGTCAGACTACAGCAGCCCTAGAGATGCTTTCTTCAGAAAGCACTGGGGCTCAAAAGAGAAGACATGCCTACTACTCTTATCAAGAAGTTTTCCTGTTGAGGCCAGTAAGCGTGAAGTAGTTGCAGTAGCCTCATCTGTAGTGAAAAAGTGTTAAATAAGACACGTCTCGTGTTTGTCACAGGCTAAGGTTGTGCAGTTGGGTGCTCACAGGCAGGAACTTGCAGGAATGGGGTAACTTGATCATGTGCCCCGATGCAGAAAGAAAGGTCCTTTATGCTCATTTCAACATCCAGAGAACTCAAAATGGTAATGTGATCCTGTTACTGTGCAGCTTGAAGCAGCTAAACAAGGTTCGGGAGTCTGTGGCTACAGACCTGCTTGGTAAACAGAATAGGAATCACTGTCAAAGTTTAGAAACATTTTGATGGAGGCAAAAATGGAAGAAGGTTCAGAGCAATCTGTCGAGCATTCTGAGATGGAAGGTTTATGCAGGACAAAGATGGTAAAATCTTATCAAATTTTCATTTTTAAAAAGAAAGATAATATTTGAAATTTCTGGAAAGGTCAGGTAATCCCTTTTGCTTGTTTTCCATTGTTGAGTTCTCCTCTATTTTATTTTCTTGACTTCAACAAACAGGTTAAGTCTTGAGGGTAAAAAGAGAATATAGGCTGGGTGGAGGAAGTGTGGTTTGGATGGCATCAGGATACAAGAGGATCCGCCAGTGATGGGCAGATGCTGTAAACCAACATGTGGATCATTGCAACTGCTCACCTGGACTCTGCTCGTGCCCTTTGTCTGGGTCACTGTCTAGCTAATCTGGTTGAGTGCTTTTACTTTACCAGCCTGTGTAGGCTGGCAGTGTTGGCTGTTCTGTGTAATCCCGCTCTACAGGTGCTCTGCAGCAGAGAGAGGTGTGGGATCAGATGAGAAGATGAAGGAGGGAGAAAGACCAGAAGACGTAGTGCTGAGTTGTGCTGGGAACATGAGGACTCGGGGATAATGTGAAGCACCTGAATGAAAGCTGGGCTCTCTGTATTGATTTTTGGGGCCTTTATTTCAACTTCTGGGGACCACAGTCCCTCCCTGAAGTCTCTTGAGAGATCCCCAGGGGAGGGTAGGTGAAACAGCCCTTCTTTCTCCAGTTAAGTTTAACTCTACACACACAGGTTTGGGTCCACAGATTTCATAGCTGTCATCTCGGTGATGTTATTGGGCTAAGTTTGTCGACTCATTGGTTTACACTCATTCAGGCTCTCCCTCTCCCATTTAATACCTTCCCCAATGCTTAGTATGGCAGTGTGTTGGAAATGTTTTCCTTGCGTTGTCTCTCCCAGGTGAGGTAGACCTGGTGGACTTGCATGATTACAATGGCTCGGTGAAATCTTTACTGTGATGTGGTTTGTAAATCACATCTAGTCACATCTAGTTGAATCGAAGCTTCAGTGTATACCATAGTCAAATGTGACATGTAATTAAGGTTCAGCCAATTCCCCCAAACCTTCTCTCAAGTCCAGTCTGGCATGGTCTTTACTGGGTGACCATGGCAGACCTGCATGTTAATTGGCTGGTCAGTCTCTGGTAACTCCAGTCTGAAGGCACTGTGCTCTCCTGGAGCCAGCAATGTGACAAAAGTGAGTGTGTTGAGATTGGTTTGGAGTTGAAAGGTGTCCAGCCAGCCCAGAGCACGGGTAGAACAGACAGAAGTCAGTCCACCATGCGGACAGACCGGTTTTCAATATTAGACTAAAAATAAGTCCTGGTGTGGCCTTTGCTCAGATAATTTAAAACCCACAACTGGAGGTGGGGTTGATAATTGAGTGGAGCCTGCACGCACGCAGGCTTGGTACCTTGAGGCGTACGTGTTGGAGATCTCGCCGTCAGTCTGCACAGAGCTGTTTTGTGCCTGTCTGGTCCCGGTCATGGCTTATTTTGCTGACTGTGTATTTTTTAAGTAGCCATCACATCTACCACTCTAGATGCGATGTAAAGACAGGCCATTGTGACTCCACAGGCAAAGATGGGCAGTATGGAGTAAAGCATCGGATGGAAGCTGATGTCCCCTGGAAGAACTGAGGCTGTAAGCCTGATGGTCAGAGCGGGAGGCTGTGTACCAAGAGATCTGTTCTCTCTGGCTCCATCATGTGATCCTGGCATGTTGCTTCACTACTTGGGCCTCAGCTGTCCCACCTGCAAAGCATTCATGCTGGCACTGGCCCTGCAAAAGGCTTTTTTAGGTTGTGAACAAATCCCCTCATTGAAATATCATGTTGCTGCTATTACAATTGGGGATTTGGGATGGGGATTTGGGAAAATAAAATGCTGCAGTACTGACATGTGCATTCTGGGACTTTTGTGGTAGAGAAAAGCATAGGAAGGGCTCCTTCATAAAGCTGGAGAGATCGGCCTGGAGGAGCAACTAGAAGCTTTATAGTAACACAGGGCTTTGCCCCTGCAATGGCTACCTGTCCTGTGGAGACAGGCAGTCCCTTGGCTCTCTGAAACCTTTAAACTTGCTCCTCAGTGAAACACCTGAACAGTGCAGATAGGAGATGTGTGGAGTGCTGCGTGTGTTGGTTTGATCAGCAAGATCTGATGCTCTGAGATGAGAGTCCTGCAGTCTGGCACTTGTATTTTGGGATGAACTTCTTGTCTGCAGCTATTGATCCTCATGATCCACTCAGGAACTGGGGACATAATTCCAGAAGGAACTATTTCAATAAAAACAATAATAATATTGTGTCATTTCCAAATGAATAAACACACAGGAGCAGATTTTTTATGAGCTCCAGAGTCCCCAGTCTGTTTCCAGGCGAGCCCCAGTCTGCACAGGCCCTTCTGATTTTATGTACAGAAAGCAGCAGTGAGCATCCAGCCTCTGTTCATGTTTATTAAGAGAAGACAGTGTCATACCAGACGTACAGAAATCCGCCACAGAGAGAATGGTTAGGGCCACAGAGAGAATGGTTAAGATCAACAGCCCTTCAGTGTATTAATCAGTGTAAATCATGGATTTAGTGTGGCTCACGCCAGGATTACAGTGCTACAACTAAGGAATAGCTTGGCCAGACACCTTCTCATCCATGTTCTTCTGACAAGCAGTTGGATGAACTCGGTTGAGAGGAACCTCAGCAATTCTGTGTTTTATCAGTAAGTACATAAGGCATATACAGAGCAGGCAATTTGTATACACTCTCCAACCAGCTGAGTTCATCTGTCTAACTGAATGTCTAAATATTGAGAGAATAAAGTGTCTGTACTCTATGAACCCACCAGTCAAAGTTATTTATAAAAAAAAAAAAAAAGGAGCAGCAAAACTATTGCTGTCTCCCTGCTCTCCTCGACAGTAGCTGTAGTTTGTGAAAAATTAACTATAATTTATAGACCAAGCTGCAATAATTAACTCTTTGCAAGGGGAGTTATTTCACCAGATTTCTGAGAACAGGCTGGTGAGCTGTCTGCAAAGGTTAAATGACGTGCATGGTGGGAATTGTGTAAGAACCCCTGCACAATCATTAATGGCCTTTCTGCGTAGATGGATTGTGTGAAGGGAAGTCCACGTGGCAATGTCAGTGCCCGTGGCTCTTCTCTCTGTTGCCCTGCCATTGATGTTAGTCCCGACGAACCTGGACATGCGGTGGAAAATAGACACTCTGAATGACTACAGTGCTCGGAATCTCTCATGTGTTTATGCTGCACTGTCACCACTGACTGGGACAGCAACAATAAAACGTGGCTTCAGATTGTTCGCGATCACATCCATCAAGAGGCAGCCCTCTTTTCCCCATCCTCACCTCCTTATTCCCTTCTGCTTGATTCTCAACCCTGGGACTGAGACCAGCTGGAGATCTGACTTGCTGATGGGTGAGCTGCTCCAGGCCTTCTTCCACCTTGCAGGAGCTTTGTGACCAGCTTGCCTGGGTGTTTGCAGAGGCCCCTATCTCAGGGGCACCTTGTGTATCCCCACTGGTCTAATTTCACCATTTCTTTTCTGTAGCTTGCCCCGTGCACACTCCCTGTTTCCCTCTCTTAATTCGTTGAAGTGCTTGGGGAGGCAGTTGGTACAAGACTGATGTTACTGCACAAACCCCCTCTTCGTCTCCCACTGCCTTCACGTGAGTCCCTTTCCACCCAGATTGCAGCTGGCACCCTAAACTGCTTCCTTGCTTATTCAGATCTCCATTTATCTCAGTAATTTTACAACTTTTGAAGTCATTTGGGATATATGGAGTTGTGTTGGAGGCTGAAAGAGGGACTTGTTCTACCACACCAGCCAACAGGGAGTAAAATCTGCCTGGTACCATGTGGCAGTTAAGGTAAAGTAGCTGTGGGAAGTCATTTCTGGATCACCAGGCACACCTGAGTGGTGTTTGGAGCGGAGGTGAAAGAACATGCATGACTGCAAATAAACTGTACGTGAGGCTCACTTTACCAACATCAGTCATCGGACTGCAGATGACTCAGGACCAGTTAGATGTTTGTTAAGGTATTTCCAGTGGCCCAGGCTGATGGGGAATACAAGTAAACATGAAGTAACTGAATGGAGTCACTTGTGAATCTGGGAATTATCCTGCTAGTGTGGTGGAAACCCACTGAAATCTCCCTTGGCCTCATGCTTCAAGGTGCATGTCTGTGGTCTGCAGCCACATGGTGTCAAAGGGGGCCACGTTTCAACCCAGGCACATTTAACATTTTCGAAGCGAGACATTTCACTTCCCGCTGTCCCCCCACCAGAGCTGCTCTCCGAATTGGCAGGTCTCTCCATCCTTGCTCCCAAACTAGCTGCAGCTACTGCCCTCATAAACCTGAAGTTCCAGCTGCAGCAACATCCCAGAGCAATCAGGCACCTTGGGAGGCTTTGTACTCCGTGTTACCGTGGAGGAGTGAGATTTCAGGGTTATAGTAGATAAAGATCTCTATTCAGTACATCAAAACTCAAAATGAATGATTAGGAGTTACTATGAATGGAGTAGAGAAGAAACTAGGGTGACATAAATATCATGTGGTGGTCTCACCATCTCCAAAGGGAAAAACAGAAGTAGAGATGGCACAAAAAAGTACTGCAGCCAGATCAACCTCTGTATGAGAAGCTACTAAAGAGATCATTGCTTTCCAGATAGGGAAGGAGATGCTGACTGTGCCTGTAAAGCCACAGGTAGCACAGGGGAAATGAGTGGGGATGATAGCTATTTTTTTCCAGTGCAAGAGCCACAAAGGGGCAGCTTTAAAAGAAGGAAATGGAGACATGTCTTTGCACACTGTGTGCGTAACACTGGAGCTCTTGTCAAAATTCTGTGGATGCTACAAGATTAGATTTGTTCAAACAGCAACTAGACACATTCGTGGAAGAGAAATCCATCAAAGGCTATTAAATGTAAAGACACTGCAGCTGACTTAGGTTGTCTCTGAGCTGCTCATCCTAGATGGCCAGAAGAAAATTATCATTGCATGCTCGTGCTGATCTTCTTCCTTAAGCATTGCCTATTGGCCACTGCCAGAGACAAGACACGGCTTTGGTTTGACCAGTACTGCTCAGCTCATAGTCTTACAATGACCTGTATTTCATGACACTCTCTTCTCGACAGGGAACTTGGCTGACTGCCTCTTTTGTAGCCTTTGCCACATCTCTGCTGTCAACAAATGGACCATAGTAATAGGATTCTGTGATTCAGTTTTAAAACACTTTGTGCTTCTTTTGAGAAAAGGCATGGTACTTGCAGGATTTAAAAGATAATGACATTAGCAAGATGCTTCTAGGAGAACTGGTCAACCACGTACATTTCTGACAGGCATAGCTCTGTTGACAGCTCTCTTTCTAGAAGTGCACAACATGCATGTCCCAGGCCTCGTTCATGTCAGTCTCTTTTATTTGTTTAAAAGGAACAAAACTGTTTATATGGGATGAAAATCCCATGCAATCTCAGCTGGTCAGCACTGTAATCCCCGCTGGTATCACAACATCATGCAGCACTGCATCTTCCCGTCCACGTTTTNGGTTCTGGGCTCTGTTTTTATTTCTCCCTCTCTGCTCTTACCTTACTGTGGGACAGCTCACTCCAGAATCCTTTCCTGCAGGGTTGATGATGTGAGACTTTGCCAGATGGATCATTTTGCTCACTAGCAACTGGTACATTTGATGGTTGCGGGGATGATGGCTTCTGCAGGCTGTGCTTGTTCTTCATCCACGTGCCTTTCAATTTGCACCAGTTCATGAAGTTTCAGTGCTCCCCGATCTGATGGCACGCTTGCAGCTTTAACAGGGACCTCTTCATTGTGCAGTTTTAAGGCACTGTAAAAGCCTGAAAGCACTCCAAACCAAAGCCAGTGGCTTCCAGCAGCTCCTATGCTGTGTGTTGGCCGGGCAGCACTCGGAGACTGTTCGAAGGGACAGCAGCTGTCTTCTATGTACCTGCTCCCCTGCAATTTTCACACTTCCCTGGCAGGCCCTTGCTTGCTCTGCCGCTGCTTCTGCCTCCGGGAGAGCGGCCCAGCCAGCCCCAAGAGAGCTGCGGAGCCAAGCTGGCAGCTCCTGCACAACCACCAGCGTCCCATGCACACCACACGGGTGAAGCCCGTGCACAACCGACTGCGTTTTGGGACACAGCTGCGTGCTGCCAGGCTAGGTTTTATTTTCACGCTGATTTTTTAAAATGGCAGTTGGTGTTAAGGCTTGGTTTAAGCAGCTGGATCGAGCAATAGCTAAAGGGGAGGCCTTGCAAAGAAAGTCCAGGTGCTATCGCACACGGTTAGAGGCCCTCCGTCCTGAACCCGCCGCGCTCCACTGGCCTTAGAAGAAATGCGCTACTATCTTGTGAAGGTATAAATTATACAGGCTTGTTACAAAGCCATTACAATGACTTTGGTTTCTAGTTCCCATTAATCTTAGCTGGAAGGGGGCGCTGAATTTCCCTACAGAAGTTTGGGAATTTTCATATTTGAGGGTTTTTTTGCAAGGATTTCTTTGATGGCTTGGTCAAATCATCGCCTGTTCTAACCCCAGCATACACTGTAGTATGTGTACGCTGCTCAGCACATTTGGCTCCCAGCTGGCGGGCGTTACGTGCCCTAGGAGAGGAGCAGCTATTTGCTGTCCCAGGCACATTTGCATTTTCAGTCTTTGCTGAAGTATTTGCCAGGTCTGGTTTGCGGAGCACTTTGGGACAACTTGCTCTGCCCTGGCTAGCTGTGAAAAGACAACCCCAGAGGCACCCATTATTCAAGGCAAAGCTGTGCTTGGTGCACAACCCCAGCTCTGTCAGACAGTGGAAGGCGTTGACTTCCCTATGGGAACAGAAGACAATGGGGTTGGGCGATGCATTGGTTCAAGCAAAATGAACAGTGGGCTTGGCTCTGCCTTGAGCTGTGTGCAGGTAACGGAGCGGGCTGCTCCTGCCGTGCACAGCCTGATGAGCAAACTCCTCATTCGGAGAGGCATGGTCCCCATGGAGTCAGAGATAGTCCTAAAAGCAAGAGAGCCGGAACCAGCTTGATTGGTTGCTCATGTGCCAAGCATCACCCAAATGTGAGGGGCTTCACGGGAGGCTGGGAGCACTCCTTTACCTGTGAGGGCCTGGACGTGCCCAGCAGGCGCTGGGCTGGAGCCCGAGCGTGAGAACGGAGCCCTTGGCTTCGGTGGTGTGGGCTGCAGCCGCAGGCAGCAGGGCAGGCACCCGCGGCAGCCTCCGAGCCTGCTGCGGAGGTGGGACGGGCCCCGGGGCTGCCCGAGGTGTGGGGAGCAGCCTCGGCTCCCTCCGGGGCAGGCTCTGGCATGCTTCGCTGCTTCTCCCAAGGTTCTGACTAGCTCCTGCCTGGGGCTCTGGCTCCAGCCTTCTTCCTCGAATCCTGTGTCAATGAGGTTTGCAGTCTTCAGCGACTGGTCTGAAGTCCCTAACCTCTCCATGAGGTTTGTTCATACTTTGGAAAACAGAATAGAGGAGGGTGTCTCCTCAGAAACCTCGAGTGCAGCATAAAATGCTCTGGAAAGCAGGTAGTAGCCACACTGCTGGAGATGTAACTGTGTTAGGGTATAAGCAAGGTGGGTAGTCCAGGAAGGGGGAATATCTTTAACGAGATTAAGTACTCGGTTGGCAGAAGCGGATGCTTTTGAGCGCCCAGCCCTTCTTTCAGTTGTGTGAAGATGGGTCTGCATTCCCCAAAGCTGGTCTGCTTTTGTAACTTGTATCAGTTGCTCTAACAAAAGGTTTTTCCCTTCCTAGAAGCCTTTGTCTTGCCTATGGAGACTCTCTGTTTCGGTCTGTAAGTTTGTGTGAGTCATTCAGAGGCAGGAATTGCAGTGAAATTCTGCAGAGTACCGTCAGTTTTGTTTTCATACCTTAAATGGCTGGAAAGCTTTCCTTTGGAAAGAAATCTGAATTTGGAAAAGCATGTGTACCCCACGAAACTTGAGTCATGCTAGCTGCCTCCCTCGTAGCACAGACCGGGGCTGACTGCTACTGCTGAACTTCTGCTTTGTCTCTTGAGGTAGCCCCGTTGGGGCATGAGAGAGAAATGCTCAGAAAGAGGAGGGGGGAGAGATGGAGCTGTTCTTGCTTGCGGTGGACCTGTTCTGGGGACAAGGAGGGCACTCACTTCTGGCTCTGAAAACTTGTTTCCTCCCAGAGATGTGGAGCAATGAAATGTCCCCTGCAGTATCTCTGGGTCTTGGTCGAGTATCGTGATGCAAATCAGACCTCAGCAGCATGCCACCGTGGCTCTGTGACTCTTCAGCACATGTTCTTCCTGACCTCCTGCCTGCCTGCTTGTGCAGGGTTGCATGCACGTGTAAGGGGAGGGCAAGGAGAGGCGGGAAAGGGGCACTTTTCCCTACAGCTTGCCAAAAAGATGATCCTGTCCTGACACGCTGGCTGCTTAGAGGAAGGTGTGTCCTCAACTCCTCACTCACTTGGCCACTTTTGCTGGGAAAGGTCAAGTCGCAGCCCCAGGACCTGGAGAGGTGAAGGTGGGTTTGAAGGCACAGGCTGAGGTTTGTAGCTCTGGGGTTTTTAGTTTGGCAAATGAACTACTTGAAAATCATCTAAGAAAACAGAATTGCCCAACAAAGGAAATAACAAGATATCCTTTTTGTGTGTGTGTTTTTTTTTCCCTGCAGTAACCACAACTCTCTCCTCCTGGTCCGGGCATGCTAGAAAATGCAACGAAACAGCCAAGTCCTATTGTGTCAATGGTGGGGTATGCTACTACATCGAGGGGATTAATCAGCTGTCTTGCAAGTAAGTGAGTGTAGTTCTTGTGTCAATATGGAAATTACTTGGCTGGGGGAGAGGAGACCTCTGTGCAACTGCCGGAGGAGGGGTAGCTCCGAAATCCTCCTGGCAATTGCAGTTTGAGCTGGGCAGGTTCAGAAAGGGAGACTAGAGGGGTGGGGGAGGAGGGTTCATATGTTCTTTTTTGTGTGAGTGCCACTATTCACTTGTCCTGACTCTTTCTCTAAGAATATGTTTGTCCTGGCTCTTTCCTTTCCCTTTCTTCCCTTCCTCCTCTGCAGCTTCAGGGAAGGTTGGGTCCCTTTTGCTCTCCCTGAGCCAGGTCAAAGCTCCACATCCCCCGCTGGCATGTCCTCCCCTCCAAGCAGGGAGGCTTTCCCCGGAGCACAGCCACCTCCCTCCTCCGCGGCTGGAGGGGTCCCTTGCTGAGATCGGCCTCTTACCTCTCCTGTCTGCTCCCCGTGGGCCCAGAAGTGGGTTTAGCACACAACTTTTCACCATTCTGTGCCACTTTTTGGCAGGTTGTGGGTTGTTTATTTCTCCCCTTCAAATGTTAAAACCTGAAAAAAAAAACCAAACAAAAACCCAGGGAGGCATACTAAGTTATCCTTAAAATTAAGTTTCTTGGAGAGGTTAAAGTGAGGCTGCATAGTCCAAGGGATGTGGAATGAGATGTGAGACCTTTTCACCTCTGGTTCAAACCTGTCACAGCCAGCACGCCCAATAGCATCTCACAGCTCACCCTCCAAGCCTAATGGGGACTGTGAATGAAAAGTGCACTCTGATTGCCGGTGATGGAGATGTAGGTACCCAAAGCACACCTGTACCTGGCCCTGGGCTCCTGCGGATTGAGCTTGAGGTGGTGCCCTGGGTGTGCATTCGCTGAGCAGATGCAATCAGTTCTGAGCTCACCTGGGGATCCAGGCTTCACTGCGCCCAGCTTGGAGAACCCCGGAGCTGACTATTTTATCCCTGCGGGGCCCAGAGACCTCTCCATGGAGATGTGCAGCCAAAGATATTTACATCTGTGGATGTCGACCTAGTACCACTGCCACTGCATGGTGTGATGCTCATTAGACACCTCAGGTCCTCAGGCCTTGAAGGATGCATCTGAACAGAACCATCACCCCTCCTGGAAGGGCTGTGAGCTGGATTACGCTTAGCACAACTCCTCTGTTCTCCCAGTACTCCTTTGTTTTGGCAGAGAGCAGTGGGAAAGACCATGGGAAAATGCATTCAGCTGAGCTGCTGTTCTCTCACCTTCCAATGCTGGATCAGCTGTGGTGGGAAGGACATAGGATGAACAGCATCGTCCAGTTCTCCCAGGCTTTCGCCTTCAGATACGAAAAGAGCTGGATAGGACAGAAACCAGATGCTGTGGTCCTCCACGTTTCCCACGTGTGTGAAGTGAGAGCAACCGTTGTACACCAGAGACCTGTTCTGTAGGGTAGTTGTGTCTGCCATTGTCTTCTTGGTGGCCCTAAAAGTTCATCTGGCCAGTGTTCCTCATAGGGAACATGGGGGGAGCCCCAATGTGATGAATCAACATCACAGCTGCTATTCCGGTGTAGCTGTAGCCCCAGGAAGCCCCAGCAGCTCCAGTCTTTCCATGCTGGGGAGGGCTCAACCCTTGAAGCCTGCAGGAGTGTATGAATCAATATCTCTATCTGTAAGCAACGTGGTGGTGCCAAAAGCATAGCTCTCAAGGCTGTTTCTTTTGGGAAGAACTTTAATCCAGATCAAGACTTTTCAAATTGGATCAATTTCTAATTACAGCGAGAGTTACCTGAACTCCTGCTGTACGTAGCTACAATGGTAAGGCTCTGTTTTTCCCAACGAAGGATACATGTGATGGTTATCAAGCGTCTTCAGCAGATAGACTGTGTTAACCAAAATGAATCCAACCTTGCGAAGAAACAGTCTACCTTCAAAGCGGGCTGCTATGATAGTTGATGAACAGAGGGGAAGCTCAGTGATGGATTCCATTAAGATTTTATGTGCCATACGAAACAGACCTAATTATTTCATATCATTTGAAAGCCTCAATTCCTGACTTGCAGATGGTAAAATGATTTCCTTTTCTGATGAGTCCCAAAATCTCAATTGCTAAAACCAGATGGGAATTGAATGGGTGTGTATGGAAGGGCAGCAAAGTGTTAACCAAAAGGAGGTGCTTTGAAGGTCTGCACTGTCACTATTCATCTGCCAGAAATGTTAACAGGAAGCCAGGGGACCCAAGTGCCTTCCACATAGCACAGTAATTTCTGATCTTACTGCTTGAGGAGATATCTGGATGTTCATTCTTCTTGGGTGTTTTTATCGTTAAATCATAGACTGAAGATGAGAAATCCAGTCTTTTGAAGTGGTATAATTTTAGTTTCTGGACTCCAGAAGGCAATAGTTAGTTATTGAGGAATTGCAGAAGCATTTGAACTGAACATAGTATTTCCCATAAAATGGCTTTCCCAATAACATGGATGATTCTTGGGGAAGGCTGATGATGGATAAACGGACTTCACATTTGCCTGCCTGCAAACAAGCAAAATGCTGAAACGTTTCAGGGCTGCCTCCTTGCGCCAAGACAGGAGTCCTGCTGCCATGGTTTGTGAAACATACGATGGTACAGATTCAGAGGAGAAACTAGAGGAGGCAAAGATGCAGGCTTTGACCTGCATTTCTGAACTCTCTAACATGGGAGCCAGCCTTGGTCCTCCAGCCGTGCCATGCCTCTGAGACATGAGCAAGGAGGAGATCAACAGGTCCTTCTGCACACAACCTCTTCAAATGCCTTGGAGGTCAAACAAGAGCCGCGTGAGCATCTTGAGGCAGGAACAACATGTGTCCATGCGCTGTTCCCCCTTTGCTATTCTGATTATAGTCAACAGGGCCTTGTGGGGGTCTTCTGGCACTGTGTGCCAGCTTGCAGTCCTCCTTCACCAAGTGCTAAGGAGATTCTAGCACCCCAGCACCCGTGTGATGTTACCAGCCTTTCCAATACCAGCTATCAGAAAAGAGAGTTTTAGAGTGTTCTTGTTTACTACCTGCCACCATCCTGTAATCAGCTTCTGGGGGTGGATTTCATTGTTTTCAGCTGTCCACGAGCATGGCAGATCCTTCCTGTAGATGTTACCCCTGGCATTCTGGAGCAAAAAGCACAGCTGTGTTCTCCAATGATTTCTTCTCCTGAAGAGGCTTATGCTTGGATTTGTTACAGATACCACCTAAATTGGCCGCTGGTCTTTTATTATTTATTATTTAACAGGCTTCACAGAAGCATGTTCCTCATGACATTTTAAATTCTGGGGAACAAACTGTTTGCCTGTAAACCCACCTCCTCCATCCCTTTTCAGTTCCCTTCAGTTAGACCTTGGACAATGCATTTTCTTCATCAGGGCAGAGCCCAGAACGGACTTGGAGCTGTTCCAGAAATTATGTCTTTTTTTGCATATTGTACTTGCATAATTTTGTCCTTATTTGAAGTAAATTCAACACACGCTAGTGTCAAAGGAAACCTGAACATGATATAATCTGTGCTGTTATCCTGACTCTCAGACCACCTGGAAGTTAGACGGGAGAAGTGTGATCTGCCTCAGATATTCTGCAAATTTTCGGCATAAACCCAGGAAACGACTGAGCCACACACATACAGAATTGACTCAACAGCCTTAGTAAAATAAAAAGCCCCAGGCTGTTGTTAACAGGAAGAATTTCTCGACCCTTCTCCAGACTATTTTGCTCAGAGAGGCCTTACGAGTTGGACTGTTTTCTCACCATAACTGTAGGGAAGTGGTGAGTTTGAGTAAAGCAAATTCCGGTGCCTGCCAAAGGGATGCACACAAGTAAGTCTCAAGACCTTGAACTGGGCTGGGACGCAGAAGAGTGGTGTCTGGTTTGTTGTGTTCGGCTGAACGTAGTGTTTGGGGTGGCTAGCAGCCTCTGGTCTTGGGTCTGCCTCTGTCCCAGAGACCACTGGGTTCTTGGCACAACTTAGAGCATTTTGAGGCTGGGTGCCATTCCCCGTGGGGTTGTGCTAGTGTGTGTATCACAGCAGAAATACTCTTTCTCCCAGTTAGGCCTTGGCACACATTATCTACAGCTGGGGTCTTCCCAGGCAAAGAAAGAAACGAAGACAAGACTCTTCGCTGCACAGTCCTTCTCTGCCCACTTAAACGCACTTCATGACTCTTTTGTGTGGTTGATGTAAATCAAAGTGGCTGGTACCCCGGGGCAGGATCTTCCTAAATTGCATGGGATGAGAAGACTTAAAGAACTTAAAGAACAACAACCCTCATCATGTTGGACTGGTTGTGCTTGCAAGAGTCAGGCTAGAGGATTTACAAATGCTGACAGATAAAGACTCTCTGGGTTTGGGCTGACAGCATTGTGTTACGTGAAGGCGGTCAGAGGCCTGGAGGACCTTGGACAAAAAGTGAAAGTCAAGGAGAGAATAAAAAGCAAAACAAAGCAAAAAAGATCAATTCATTTTTAAACTAGTTGATGTATGCAAATTACCAAATTACAAAATTACATATTCACTTCCTAGAAGCCCATATCCTTACCTCCTCCACGTATATTGGTTGCTGCAGATTTTCCCAGGAAAGGGGAAAGATCATTCTGAAGGGTTGGCCACGTTGCCAGCTCCCCTGTGCTTTTCCAGAGCACTATTCAAAGGGGATCATCAGGCTGATCTTGTATGGCCATAGTCCTCCTTGCAGCACAGCTTGCTCAGCTCCCCTGTGGCATCAGGAGCTCCGCCATCCCTCCCAATGACTCTACTGATTTGGTCAGCACAAGTTGCACATTGCACAACCACAAGTATGTCACTGTGCCATGGATATATGAGCAGTTTCGTGGGGAGGTGTTGCAACAGCCTTGGAAATGAAGTTGATCTAGGGGTGAAAATCTCCACATCCTGTTCCAAATCTCCTGAACCAGCCAGGACTCATTCATTGGGTTTTGCATGCTGTTTATCCTGAGTGATGAGATCAGGTAGCTTCTCAGGTACAAGTGGCCCATCTACGCATCCTGTTCAATGCGTCCTTTTTAATGCACGTATAACTATAGCAGACACTTGAGAATCATAAGAGTGTGGAAGCTGATCCTGCAACAGTGAGGCTCAGTGAAGACAACAGCACAGATCCTGCTGAGCTCCCACAGCTCAGTCGGAGCTGCACAGTTGTCTTCACTGAGCCCAGAAGTGGGTGTCCTTATGGTTTGGACTCTACTATACAGCAAACATGCCTTTATCAGCAGCTTTGGATAAGGCCTCTGCATTTATTCTGGTTGCTTTCTCTTCTTCCCATCAGCAATTTTGTGGAGTCCAGCCTTTTGTGGCTTTCCAGAGCCTGATCATCTGGGACTGGTCAGGGGACAATGACAGAACTGTCGTCTTTTTCAGCCCTTCGCACAAATAAGCAACATGCTTGAAACATTACGCCATTATCTTATATCAGTGCATTGTGTCTTTCTGCTACAGCTTCTCCTTGTCCCGTTATTTTGAAGCACCTGCTCGTTCACATTCTTCCGTAACATGGATTGCACTATGAGAGCTACTGAATTTGGCATACTTTAATTAAGATCTGTAGGAGCAAAGGAAATATGCCAACCCTTGCAAGATTTAGATCAACAGCTGGGCAGAAAAAGTTTTGCTTCCAGCAGGAACATTATGATAATGATGTTATTAGTTAATAGTAGCGAATAATAATTAACAATAATTATTGCTCTGCCCTGATACAGGGCAAAAGGTCAAAGTTTTTCAATTTTCATAAATAATTGCTCTGCAAGCGACATAGAAATGGGTCATTCAAGCCATTTTGGTTTGTACTTTTTGAAATGCTTTATTTGACTGATCATCTTACTGCGTTTTTTTTTACCATGTAAATATTTAGCTGCAATTCATCCTGAACCCAAGAGCAGAACTTTGTGGATATTTTTGAAATGGGGTAAAAAAAAAAAAGTCTTAAGGAATTGGTCAAAATTGAAAGAATTGGGCATTTTCCAGCAACAACAGAATCTAGACAGAAAAATCCCTGACCAGTTTTATTGATGGCATTTGCAAGTAGCAAATTTTCAGATGCGGCTTTTTTTTTTTAAATTTTCATGCATCTGGTTAGGCGCAGATGGATGGAATTAAGCGAGGGCAGTCTTGGGGGTTCTCCCCACAGGCTAGAGAGGGGACAGGATGCTCTCTGCAAGAGGTTGGTGCAGCCTTGTACTTCCCCAAGACCATTCCTACAGACACAGCTTTGTCCACTTCCCTTGGCCTTTGAGGAGAGACATGATGGACCTCTGTGACACCAGTGAGTGGACCAGGAAGTCCAAAGGTAATATTTGCAGGAATAGTCCACCATCTATGTAGTCCTTGCAAGAGCTTTCAAAAGGAGAAAGGACTCAGTTTTTCTGGGATAGCCAGCCAAAACCTTCTTGACTAGGGTCAAATGTGCAGGAAGAAGGATACCATGATCAAAGACCATCTCGTAGTTCTTGACCTTAGTGAGCCTTAACTTTCAAGTATGTCCCTCAGGCCACATGCTTGGCCACTGAAGAAGAGCTGCCCAGAAGCCCTTACACAGGCAGCAGATTCTGCATGCAGAAGGGGTGCTTTCCATTGCTTTTCCTGTCCAGACTGGTAGACTCATGTGCCATGCATGCTGGAAATTTCTTTCCTAGAAGTCGCGTCTGGAGCCGTAGTAATAAATAACAAATCACCTTCACCAGCCTAGAAGTATGAGACAGCTGAAAAAAAAAAAAAGAAACCATGAGCACTGCATGCTTTCAAAGGTCACCTAGTCACTGTTGCTGCCAGCAGCCTTGCTTATGAGGAGGCGAGACCCAGGGACGCCAGAGTGGCACATGTGTCTTGACAGCTTGTATGCTAGCTTGGGAAGGTGACAGAAGGTGCTCATGTTCACGAGGGCTTCTTTTCTGTCACTTTTCCCAGTGCTGATTCACTGGTAACTAAAGATGAAAAACCTGAGCTGTCCTAGGCACAGAGAAAACAGTTATCTACTGCCTTCTGTCTAGAAAGCTCTTCTCCCCACCCACGCTAGGCTGACTGGAGAGATCTGAAGATGGGCTATATGGTAGCTGTCATGACATCAAAGCTTCTTTGACTCTTTTCTGTTTTGCTTTTTCACTTGTCACCAATTTCTTCTCTGGGTTTTTATTTCCTTCCACCAGTTTTCATGTAGTTTTCAGTCTTTTCTGAACGGCATGCAGCTTCAGTCACACTGAAGTTCCAGCCTTGGCTGTCCTCTTGCGTGTGTGCGCCTGAGACAGTTTTAGCTCCTTTCAGACAAAGTGCCCCTTTTTGAGATGGGTAGGACCCATTTGTTTCTCAGCAGCACCCTTGAGGCCCTTTGGTGTGCTCATAACGTACACGGAATCTCAGATCCCAGACGAATGGGCAGCACATTGCAAGCTAAACTGGATATCCTTGAAGACTCTCTGAATAAATTCATGACTCTATCAGTAGTGATGAATAAACTTCAAACAGGACTGGGAAGACACCTTCTATATTGGATGTCTTTGTTCAAACCCCAGTGCAATCTCTTAAAGGTTTCTCCAAAGCCATGCTTCCCTAGGGCTGTCCTTGTGACTCTGCATCACCCTGCTGTCTCAGGTCTGTGCTCTTTGATTGCCAACAGGGCATCTTCTTCAATCCGCTTCCCAGCACCAGCTTCCTCTGCTTCATGACAGGCCTCGTCGATGTCTGATGGTAACCCCTTGGGCTGGGCTTTCCTTGGGAGCTGGCTGGGTTCCCTGGTATTGAAATTATGTTACTGGTATGTTTCCCTCTCCTGTGCTTCAAGATGAACCTCCAAGAATGAGAAAGGAAAGTGAATTTTTCAAAGATATTAGCCTGACCAGGGAGCCAAATTTGCAGATTCAAAAGTGACTTGGATACTGAGAAACTTAAGTTTGTGACTAGGGAGTTCAGTGAAGCCTCATGCAGAGCCATGCCCTGAAGTTGTCCCTGAGCAGTTTGGGGTGCACAAATAGCCCAGCACACTTCTACATGGAGTTGTTAGCACAGGTCTCAAAAACCAGATGCTCTGTAACATGGAAATAGGTTTGGTCATGGGCAGTGAGGGTGCATCAGCTTTTTTGCTCAGTGCAGACCTACCAAAACTGCAGTAAAAAGGAGCAAGAAATCAAGCGCCAAGGCTAGTCATGCAGGGGCCTTCCAAAGCTTTCTTCTGTGAGAGGGATAGCAGGTGAAATGTCCCCTGGGACATGGGGTACCCTGCCATGGAGAACTGGGAAATGCATTCTTTAGCGGAAAGATGGACAGGTTTGGAGCTGTGGAGGTGTTGAGGTGGAGAAGGACAGTAGATGAGATGGAGAGATTATGCAGCCTTTTATTTGCTATCTCTTCTCCTGGAATCATGCTGGATTCAGATGTGTATCTGCAGGTCCCCTGTTGGGATCCAGTATCCAGTACTGAGGATCAGGCTACCTCTGGAGTACCAGCAGGTTGTCCCACAGGCGGATGGCCTCCTTTAGGAGCCTGTGACAGTAGTGTATCAGTGTCACAGCAAATGCCTAAGCCTTCCCCCCCGGAAGTGTTAATGCAGGTCTCCAGGCAGGGATTAGATGTCTATGCACTGGGCGAATGGCAGCAGCCATGTCCGTTGCCACACCTCGGAGATCCTTATATCTTGTTCTGCCTTGTGCCCAGCCACCTGGTGCCTCCTCAAGTCCTTCCCCAGACCTCAGCTCTCTCTCACCTCTCCCATTTGGAGAGGAGCCCTCCAGCTCAGAGAAGTCTGCATCCTTGCAGGCCTGGCGGATGCACTGGTGTACCCTTGGTCTGTACAGCTGCTGTGGCTGCTGAGAGCCCCTAGCGCTCCCTCACGTGCCGTGATTCCCACCTGCTGGCCCAGATCAGTCTATATCCATGATCAGGGACAAACAACAAGGTTTTCTGGTCATAATGAATAAGGAAGACTTCTCTAATTTCTACCTCTTCCCCCCAAGGGAACTAAATAGTTGCGGAAAAAAAAACCTGTCTGTGTTCCCTTAAGCAAGTAGAGGGAAGCAGGAAATTGTCTCTCTTCTTGACTTTTTTTTATTGCCACTGGGGTTGCATATCTGTAACATGCCATCTAAACATAAATCCGTCAAGAACAACAAATGTTGCCATAGCCCTTGAGCAACAGTACAGAACTGATCTGCCAACAGGCTTTGGAACCACAAAGTCATATTAAACATCAAAACCTTCCTCATCCCCTCCGCTATGTCCGCAGACTGGGACCAGGCGTTAGCATACTTTTGAGAGGCACGTAAGGGTCAGAACTACACTGCCCATGCAGGGCCGGCAGTGAGCGCATGGGACCTGGACCTGCCCCGCTCCAACCCACCATATGTGCAGGTTGGGACCAGTCGTCCAACACTGTGCCGAGGCTGCTCCAGCTGCCTGCTGTCCTTTGCAGTGAACCAGCAGGGAGCTAAGACATTGACCTCACGCGCAGGCCTCTGGTCCATGTCCTTTTTGCTGAGGTGTCTTTCAGTCCCTTCTTCACTGACCAGCTGGGGCCTGCTGAACAATGAAGGGCAGTGTGATCTTGTCGGTGGCATCTGAGAGCACGGAAGTTCTGACATGTATGAGGCGCAGAGCCTGCAGCCCCGCTTACCCTGGAAAGTTGGAAAGCTAACTAAGATGGTAGCTATAATGATAAAACCCTCTGAAGCTCAGAGGAGGGAGAGGTCGGTTGGGGATAGGGGGAGTTGTGGGACAGAGGTAAGAGCTGGGACTTCAAGAAAGCTTTGAGGGACTATCCAAGGAGGCCAGAAGAAAAGATGTGAGGTGAGTGAGACAGATAAGTGCCTAGGGAAGAAGCATTTGACCACCCAAAGTTGAGCTCCCATCACTTCCCGGGTTCACCCGCAGCTGTGGCAGATCAGAAAGCAGAGTGTGCAGGTGCTGCTGCACCGTGCATGGTTCAGCAGCTCCTGCTGCACCCGTGCCCACATCCCTGTGCTCCCCAAAGCTGGCTCAGCCTGGGAGCTGCTCCGGGGAGCTTACTCGTGAGCTGGTGCACGTGTCTGGTGGCCCTCATCCACAGGGCGCCGTCGCTGCCACTGCAGCATCATGCTAAGGTATAACTGGTGCCCCATGAGCTGGCACATCATGGCCCATCACGTAATGTTGGTTGGAAGAGCCTCGCAGTTGGGCAGCATGTGAGACCTGTTCGGTTCAGCTTTCTCCTCTGTCCCTTTCTCTCTGTTAACACAGAGACTCTGCACACGCTTTCTCTCTAACCGCAACATAACCCTTTCCCCTGGAACATCCTGTGGGTACTTCTGGGGTAATAACGGGAAGATGCTTGCTGCACACAACGCTCGCTGTCACCTGAGCAGCTGCTCACTGCTCTGTGGTGCCTCTTGCCAGTCTTGTCTAGATAGGAGCTCCAAAGGAGAGTCTCTCAAAGTAGCATCCAGCCCATCTCGATCTTCCTGCCAGCTGGTGCTTCTAGCAGGTGAGAAGGAAGGAGGCAGGCAGAGGAGGAAAGGAGGGGTTTGGTTGGCTGCTTGAAGACCCAGGCCAAAAACAGAGCTGGAATCCTGACGTTGCAGGTGCCTGGTTAAAGCAAAGCAAAGAGTAAATAAGCATGTAAAGCCTTTATTTTTCCATTCATCACAATGCACTTTTTATTTCTGACCTTAGCCTCAAGAATGGTGCCAGACATGTTCTGTGATTTCTCCCCTTTTCCCCTCCAGATGTCCAAACGGATTCTTCGGACAGAGATGTTTGGAGAAACTGCCTTTGCGATTGTACATGCCAGATCCTAAGCAAAGTATGTTTGAAGACAAAAAATGCACCACACTACTTAAAACCTCCCGGGCACAGCGGTGGATGTAGAGTGGTCTAGTCAGGGACAGCTCTTGGTGTCAGCTTTGGGCTAGGGCTTAGGGATGCAGGTAAGGGTGAAGGCTGAGAGCAGATCGACAGGAGTCATGGAAGGGATCAGAAGGGGCCTCAGTTTGTTCTGTTTGGGTGTCATTTTGCTATCTTGTTTCTCTCTTTCTGGTTTTCTTTCTTCCGGTAGGTGTCCGATCGAATTCACAGGAGACCGATGTCAGCATTTCGCAATGGTCAGCTTCTCCAGTATGTCTCTTTCTACTTCTCTCTCTCCCTGGTTATTGTAGCTCTGTGTCGTGTCCTTAAAGCAGGTTCTTCTGTTCTGTTCTCCAAGAGCCCTCTTCCTGTCTTGTGCGCTCCCAGCTCTGCTTGGCCATAAGAGGAGCTGTGATCGTGTCCAAGAGGAGAATTGGGGCTCTTGTTGTCTCCCCATTTGTTAGAATGGGTTCTGCTTTCATTTCCGATTGAACTTAATGTTGCTTGCTCTTTTCATGCAAAATGCAAATACGGCACAAGGTTATGTGGTGTGCTGTGTGAGAACAGTCTGTGTGATAAGCTGCATCTGCTAGCATTACCGTCTCAAGATGGACTATGTTGTGCAGTGCAAGAGATGTACATTTTCCGATGGCTCTTGCGAGGGGGTGTGTGAGTCTCTCTGTACCAACTGAGGAAATCACAGCGAGGGCTGTAACGAGAGTTCTCCCCGAGGTGAGGTTGCGTTTCTGTTTCCAGCAGCATCAGCTGCTGTTCAGGTGAGATGGTTGGAGACTGGCTCGGAGTCAGGTCCTGGAGCACGCCCAGAGGGCTGGACAGGGCACACGTGCACGCCTGCAGCCCCAGAGGTCACACTGGTGGCTGCCGCTGTCTCAGGGCTTCCCACACTTCAGCGCCATGCAGGATACAGGCTAAATCTGCCGACTCAGCATCTCAAACTATGTCCCTCCTGGGCACAGGGATGTTGCTGTCTCTCCTAGGGGTTTGGGCAGCCTTGCATGTGTGGTTGTATCTAACTACAGTGACCAATCTTTTAACCTCGTATTCAGTGGGTGTAAATACCCTACAGCCCTTCCACTTAGTGCTTCCCAGTTTCTAGTTTCCAGTTCCTACAGGCTCTAGGTCTCCAGAGGTGCCTCGCTTATAGACATCATTACCTTGTTTTGTTCAAGGCAGATAATTTTTCCGGGTCTATATTCAGACAGTGTCCCAGCATCAGTGGGATCCTGGTCTGGGTAAGGACTGGCCTGAAAGGAGGCACAGTTACAGTGCAGGACACCAGCCACAGTGACCCTTTGTGCGACCCATCCTGCCTCCGAGCTGGCCATCTGGACCACCACAAACAGCAGTCTTAAAAAAGAGGCTTTTTAAAAAGAGCCACAAAGAGGCTTTAATTAGTGGCAACCAGAGGAGAAATGCCTCTCCATGATGACTCCTTGATTGCCACTACTCCCTCTCCCACCGCTCTGTGAGAAATCCTGCCGTCCTCATCCTGAACTGGCAATAGCAGGAGTCTCATTAGCACGTGCTAATAGCTGGCAAGTGCCTGCATTGGACTCCCTTCTACAGAGTATGCAGACAAGATGCAAATGGGCTTTGTGAGACCCTGGGGACAGCTTGATGTTTTTACATTGCCTTTTGTTCCAAATTGGCTTCCGAAGTGGAACCCTCCATTGATTTATTCTTTCAGACTAAAACATCCAAGTAAGCTCTTTTTAAAATGAAACGGGGGGGGAAAAAAATGTCCTGTTTGGATCTTTAACCTGATGCAAAAGGGTTTCCTTTCCCCTTGTCTGACCATGGTGTCAGGGACCGCGGCTGCGCGGCTGCAGGCGGCAGTGGGATGCTCACCCGATAAAGCTGATTTGTAGCATGTTTCACAAGGTGGTGTCCAACAGGCTTAAATATTTTTGCTACCATGCTGCAAAACCAAAACAGGGGTGAAAATGAGTTTCATGTCAGGAAAATGCCTTTTCAGAACATTAACGGCAAGAGTAAACAGCGCGTGTTTTTTCCCCAGCCTGCAGAATCCAGCTTTTTATAGGAATGAGATTTAACTTTAACCAACTTTAAAACAGACACATGTACATTTCCTTACCTCAATTCTGCTTTAACCACAGGATAATAAGGTAAAAACAGCTTACCTTACCTTAACAATCCAGGTTACCTGTCTGAACTTGGATAAAAATCATCTAAGAAGGTGATTCATATGTGGTTATAGCTGTTTTCACTTTCAGGTCACAGTTGGGTAATATACATAGCAGCAACACTACAGAAAAGCATGCACTGAATTTGCCATTCTTCTGAGTAGGAAAGGCATTTCACTTGAGTCTGGACTATGCAAATGCTTACTTTCTACTTTAATGAATAATTAGGGCACAGTAGAAGTTGCTGTTGCTCTATAATTCACTCATTCCATGTGGGGTCTGACAGGTCAAAAGCTGAAATTAAATGAGGTTCAGGCGTTTCCACTGGAAATAAAATAGCTCTGTCCTGATTCATGTTTTGAGAACATTGCCAGAGCTTGACAGATACTTAAATAGTAAATAATGACACCCACACTGCTGTTGTTTTAAATGCATTTGGGATATTTTAGGTTTTCAGGCCTAGATCGAAGCCTTCTGATTCTTTAACATAAATATTAAATATTACAATATGACTTTTAGTAGGTATATCCCAGGGCTGAGCGAGAGTCTCTGCAGAGTGAACTAGATTTAAGAGGCTGTTCTGAAAAGATCCTTTGCTGAATTTGGGCCGGAGATGGAGACGGTGCAGCATCCCAGCATCGTGCCAGGTGTTGTGTGTCTTCCTTCGGGGAGCAGCTTCCTATCTCACCGGTTTAAACCTCTGTTCAGGTTCCGCGCAGGTAAAACGCCCCATGTTCCGTTGGAGTTCAGGCTGTCTCTGTCGATTTGACAGGTAGCTCTGGAGGTTTGGTTTTCTCTGATTGTCCAAAATAACCTGCTAGACCACTGCAATTATGAAGATGAAAATCAGGTGTACCTAGACAGATTTTCTCGCACGTGATGTTTCTTTATGTTGCTGTTACAACCATATGGCCAAGTGCCTACTGCCAGACACTCTGGGGATGTACCCTACTGCCTAAAAATGAAGAGGGAATGTTAAAGATGGAGGGTTTTCTATGCCATGCTCACACTGTTGCTATTTTCTAACAGATTGGTACAGAGGAACTCACTAGGAATTGTATTATTGGGCTAGCTCGGAGGCCTCCCAGTCTGTCCCGGCTCAGCCCTTGTTTGGATGAATAACATTTGCTTTTGGTGGGATACTGCAACAGCAGAATTCAAGCGAGTATCTCAGCGGTTGTTTCCTATCTGCTTATAAGGAGTTTACATTTTATTTTGCTTGCGTTGTAATGCAAATGTAATGGGAAATGTGCTGAGATACTGGAGAGTAAAAAAAAGCGAAGCGTGCTAAACAGCTACTTATCTGAGAAAATGGATGCATAGTGCAAACAGAGAGCATTGCTCTGGCCTAGAAAGGTGCCGCTTCTGTGGTACCTGACTGTGTCAGCTCTCTAAGCCTGCCTTTACACGAAGCCTGCATTAGTCTGAGCCACCCAGAGGGTCTGTTTTCTAGCAAGGCTCATAGCGTAAGGAGATCTAAGGCAGTGGGTTTCTTTAGCGCAGCAGTGGCCAGGTACGTGCAGGCAGTTGGCTACCATCAGTCAGCAAACGGACAACAACAAGCGGCAGCAGCACGGATGAGGGCCTTTGAGATGCTGGCATGTTGTAATCCCACGTTCAGTAAGTATGGGCAGAGTCTCACAGGGAAACTTAAAAGCTTTATCCTGTTTATCATGGGTCAATTTTAGGGCAGTATGAGAGGTGGCTTTCCCACATTTATCAAAACAGAAAACCTACCAAAAGAAGGAAGGAGAGATGTCAGAGCAAACAACTGCACATTCACTGAGATTAAAATAGTTGAAAGGTACATATCTGAGAAGAAAAAGATGTCCAAACTTAAGATGTGCTGACTTAAGCCTGGTTAGATCCCTTTTGTCTGTATGAACTTTCACTGATCTCAGTTGGTTTCTGTGCACGCTCCTCCATCCACCCATAGGGAATTGGCTGCCGGATCAAGGTTAGAAGATCATGTTGTCTAGGCTTTAACTAACCTGTAAGAGGAAAGCCTTACAGAGGCTGAACAATATAACTGAGGGACATTAAAGAAACATTTGAAGCAGTTTTAATTGAGACTGAAGGAGAATTAATGGCAGTGAACAGAGGGACAGTGATTGTCTGCAATTACTATATAAAACAGAGGAATGCCCTGGTAGATGAGAATATAGAGAATTATTTCCATGGGTGATGAGATTAAATCATCTTGCTAAAATGTTTTCCACATCAAAGTCTTCTATGTCTCCATACAATTATAGTTGGAGATATAATTAATATATATATATACTGCATTGTACATATGATGGTAAAATCATATCGTCTGCTAGTTTCAGGAGTTAGATCTTACAGTTATGATGGAACTCCGATGAAACCAGAGGGCTGGGAGATTCTAACTCCAAAATGTGACCTGAAGCAGGAATCCTCCCTGACCCTGGCCACAGGGAATGCAGTGTGCAGGCAAGGAGTACCCAGCCGTACCGGCAGTCTGAGTTCACGTCATGCACTCGTCTTCTGACCCCCGTTCTCCCTGGCCCCCTCTTTGCAGCAATAGTGCAGCCAGACCCTCATTATGTTTTCACTGGGCTTTTAGACATCTGTGTTAAAGGTTTGAGTCCAAATTCATGAAGGTTCCCTTCATAGTCTCTGCAGAGGTTTCGGCACCCAAGGATGAGCATTTGGCTAACTGAACTCCAGTGTTGCCATCAGGATGAGATGCCTCATCTTCCAGAGGTGCTGAGGGTGATGAGTACAAGCTCATAGGTTTAGCTGTCAGATGTCTCTCCTGGAGCCCTGGAACAGGTACCTGCAGAGTCACCGATCGCCGCTGTCTCTGGCTGGCTGTCCATGCACTACTGAGAACAGAAGTTTAACACATCAAACCGTTGATCCACAGCCTGGATGAATCCATGGCACTACTATCCGGGCACTGTTTTGTCTTTGCAGTCGGATCTTCAGCTCTGCTGGCACACATGGGTGAAAAGTTCAGCTGTATCACAAAAACGTGAGGAAGTCTTTCTAACATGAGAGCTTCTGGTGGGCACTGGAGACTCACTCAATTGAAAGCTGTCTCCTGGGTCCATCTTCATAGGCACAACTATGTCTTCCAGCTCTTTCCAGAAGACAGAGGCATGTCCAAAACCCATCCTTCCTTTTAAGAAACTTTGTCTTTTTAAAGCTGTGCTGGCACCTGTATTTCACAGCTGCCTGTTCTACATCAGGTCAAGATCTAACTCTATCTTCTCTCTTCTACAAGAAACTTTTCAGGTCTTTGTAAAACCCTGCTGGAAGTTTACTAATAAATTGCCAGGCTGGCTGGTTGTAAAGGTTTCGTAAAACATATTGGCAGCTATTTCACTTCTGGTGGGGCCAAGATACTGAAGGTTAAACATTGTGAGCGGGAACATTTATACCTTGCCTAAGTCTGCACATTTGGTTTCTTTCCACTTGCGATTTATGGAACAATTTAGGAATTTGGGGTGAAGTTTTATATTTGTCTCTTGTCTGTGGAATCTGAAATTTCATCTTAACTTTACTATTTATTCATCTCCCAAAATAATTGTCACTGATCTGGAGGACAAATGTCATATCATTCATCTTCTTGTTTAGTGAAACATTTTCATTTCTACTTTGTGACCTGATTAAACTTGAAGTCTGTAGCCTGCCTGTAAACATCCCAGAATAAAGCTGACATTCATATACAATGTAATCTAGCATATTCTCCATTTTTACTCCATATTAAATTCTTGGTTTCTTTACAAATTGAGTTTTAATTCATAATTGGAGTCTTCCTACTGGTCTGCTTTGGAAGCACAGAGCAGCATTTTCTCTGTCCGTTGGGAGAGCCGGCTTTCTCTTCAACTTTGGGCTCCCCTAAGAGTCTGTTACTCAGGCGTCAAATCCCTTTTTTTAAGGGAGAAAGACAGCTACTCTTGTTGCATGGTACTTGGTGTAGTCATCTGGAAACATGGAAGAGAAGACCTTGAGCTGAGAAATCAGACTTGAAGTCGGAGACTTTCTTGGTCAATTCTGCTTGCAGTGGATGCTGGTATGAAAGCGTATCCTGAGTTCCAGCTTGATATGTCTCCCAGGGCTGTAGACATTAAAAGTTTAGTGTCATGGGTCTGGTTCCTGATCAATTTGCTGTGTGGCAGGACATTTCCCTTTCTTAGGCATTACAGATCCCTTCCAACAACAGATGACAAGTATGGGTATTTCCAAGATGAGAACTACCATCTGTTCTTGAGCATGCACCGCACCGTCACTGGGTGTGATCTGTGTAATGATCTCAGCAGCATGATTCCTGCCCTACCATAACACATTTCCTGCAGGTTGGATGTCTGGGTCTTCCCATCAGTCATTCTTTCCAAGGAAATTGCTTTCATAGAGCCCTTCCAGCCAGAAAGCATGAACTGTTTCTACTTGCAGTGTCTGTGTCAGACTATCTGGGCTGGAAACCGAATCGCGTGTTCCCACAGTGGCACACAAACTGGGTCCAATGCTGATGACTAAACTGTCATGGAAGCAGAGCAGTGTAGGTTTATCAGGGGAGAGGCTTTTTAATTTTCTGAGGGATGGTCCCATTCACTCCGAAGTCACCAGGCTGCAGCCGGAGGAGTGTTCAGAGGTCATCACACTGACATGTAAAAGTGACCCTCTTGACAGGTGGGTTTTGGACGCTGCTCCTCACAGTGACGTGGAGTGTCCCCATGATAAATGTACCACTTCAAGCTCTTCTGGAAAAGCCTGGATCTGAATTTCATCTTCTCTGTTCACTTCGCTTCAATTCAGCAGTAGTTTCCTACCTGTTGATTGTGATATAAAAATGATAAGCAGAAGGATGCTTCTTTTTTATACCTACCTTTCTGTTTCCTCTTCCACCTCTTACTCATCTGAACCCTAAAACAATATTTAGCAGCATTTTAAATTCCACAAACATTCTGCAGCTTCCTTTCAATGACATGATAACTGCCGACCACCTAATTACACGGTGATGACTACACTGTGGTGTGGCTGGGTAATTACAGGGCACTTGTGGTTTATCATAACAGGGTTATTCCTGTCCCCTGGATGGCAGAACAGGTTACCCTTTGGGATCTCCCGAAGTTAATTGCATGCTAATCCACAGCAGCTTGCTAGTGCTCTGTAGTTATGTATCTGGACTTTTGAGACCTACCAAATTGTTTTTATTGATACAGTACTGGACAAGCTAAATGGCTGTGCTAAGTGGCTATGGAAAGTTCACAGACTTTCTGTGCTTGGAGATCCCGTGTGCTGCCCAGCCCTTAACATGACCACAGTGTCCTCTGTCCCCAGCATCACGGGACTGTCTTAAAGGTGCTCCCTGTACCCCCTGGGGGAAGTCTGGACCAGGGTGCTGCAAGTATAACTCCTGTCAGTACAGTTTATCATCAATAGTCTGTCTTGCTCGTCCTCAGATGTTAATTCCCCGCTTTGTTTCATGCCTTGAAGCATGTTTGTGACCCAGATGCTCTGGGGGACCCAAGCGTGTTTGGGGGGAATAACGCATGCGGTAACTAAACATCTTAACAACGTTCTTGGGCAACCTGAAGTCCACATGAGCACAGGCCCAGTTTGCACAGCTGTTTGCTAAGGCTTTTATTCTTCTTAATCATCCTATGAATCTGCAATACAGTGAGAGCCATCTTGTCTTGAGGTATTACTCCTATAAGGATATTTTAGATTAAATGTTTATGTCTATTCATCTTTTAAAACAGGTAAAATCCATTCTAGAGAAAAACATAGTCACAAAGTCACTGCGTATCAAGTAAGTGTAGGACTTTGTCTTCTGTCCAATGATGAGAACAAAATTCACCACAAAATTTGTGACAGTGGGTCCACAGAGTACCCACCCTACTGGTAGCACCTAAATCCAACTGATTTTTTTCTTTCAGTCCACTTCAGCTGAATTTTTTCAAGACCTTTGGGGTACTTGAGTGTAAGGTCCATGCATCACGACTCTTCAGCAAGTCCTGCTTTGAACAGCTGAGTGGTACCAACCTGAATCCCATGCAGATGTGCTGCAGCTGAGACAAAGATCGTGAAAATGAAACATTTTTGTCATCTCTTTCACATTTTTTCCCTTTTTCCCTCCCTCAACTCTCCCATGCTCACTGCCTGTCTGTTGAACAGCCTTCTGTCGTACACACAGCAGTTAGGTATTTGAACATTTCCAAACTACTAGTCCAATCTCCCTTGGGATCAACACAGAAGCTTTTAGGTACAAGAAATAACCTAAATACTGCAAAGTAATGCATTAAAGAGGCCAGTAGATACGGTCTCCTTAACACTGATGGCTGCATTAGGAAGAATGGGTTTTAAAGTCCAGCATTTTCAGAAAGGTTCAGCAGGCACATTTGGAATGAGATTTTCCAAAAAACATGTCCCTGCTTCAAATAGTTTGGGGAGTCTCACAGCAGTTCAGGGTGTTTAGCCCTAGCTCCATGCCACGACCAGGGAGCATGTGTGGAGTTCGGACAGAAGTTTGATGATGTGAGAAAAAATAATACACCCATTTCCTCAGCCTAAAGCTACAATCTCAGTGCTGTCTCACTGTAATTTATTTGTGTAGTACCCTCTGGATATATTGCTTCCAATGGGGCTTGTCCGGTGGGAGATGGAGAGTACTGCTGTGCTACTGGCATGTATCAGTTTGTCTCTAAGATGGGATTCATCCATTTAATCTTATCTATCCCAAAGGCTCCCTCTGCCACAAGCCTGGCAGACAGTACACCTCCCCATTGCAAACACCTCTATCAGCGTGGAGCGAATCCCTGTCTGGAGGAGCTGGAGGACATACCTGGACCTCATGCTTCTCTCTGTGTGGTTAATGGCCACAGATGGGGCTGTTGCCCAAAGGACTCTAGGCATCCCCAGCAGCCAAGGGTGCCAGACTGCCAGTCGAACTGGGAGGGTGAGTAAAATGCAGGTTGACTGAACTGTTGCAGGACACAGTGCAGGTGCTACACGTCATGCTGAGCATCTTCTCCGCCTAGCAGCAAATATAACCCAAAGCTTTTAAAGATGTGTTACTTTTCCTGATCAACCTCTTAGAAAGGCAAAGGAGATTTCTTTCAAACATGGCAAGCAGTCAGAAATATCTTTTGCTCCAAATAAGTTGTTGTGTCTAGGAGAAATTTTGATTTTGCAAACATGTTTGCTTCCAAGTGGTATATTGATGATATAAAAGAGGTGTGCACTATGTGGTAACCCATGTTTGTGAAGATGATACCCCTCTGATGAATGCAGAACAATTACATTTTGAAGCGATGTTTTTCCCAGAGCTGGGGTCATCTCATTAGCCTCTGGATTGTAGCATGTTGAATAGTTTTGAACAGTCTCTTCTTTAGAGAAGAGGCAAACCCTCCAAATCCCAGCCTGCTCTTGAAGTGTCTCCTCCTTCACTGTCCCAGCCCAGAAAGCAATACCTTCCCAGGCTGGGAGGACCTCCTGAGCAGGGGAAGGGGAGAGCGGCTCCCTGTTTGATGTCATGGGCAATACAGAAGCAATGTCTTTAGCCTGAAATGATGATAGAGAAGTGTTGAGTAGCCATGGGCATCAGATGCAGGAGCATAGGCTGGGGTAAGTCTTCCACTATCTGCAAAGCTACCGGTGGGTTTGTAGGCATAGGCAGGCACGTACATTCCAGCTGCTGCGTGGTTGCATGGTTTCTCTCCCGCTCAGGGAAACTGCAGCTACGACACAATGAGCCCGCTGGCTGTATCTGCTCCGTGGGAAGCCAAAAGAAACTGCAGTTCTGATGTGAGAGTGACAGCGGGAAGGCTAAAGTTTCTCAGGTCCTGCCCACCACCTCTGTTTGCACAGGCATTTCTGAGTTTGCAAAAAAAACTCCATGAAAATGTTTTGAACTGCATCCATTTGTAGCTGTAGATGTTGCAGCAAATCCTGGAACAGGGAGGAAATGTGGCATTATAGGCAGTGTGCAGCTATCAAAGGGATCAATAGCATAGATACATAGATGAAATTTAATTATCTCTGCACGCATTTGTCATAGTGTCAGGTGAAACGCTGTTTGTCATGGTATCATGCCTTAGGAAAGGTCAAGGCTGGATGCGATAACCAAGAGGTTTATGATGAATGTATTCTGTCCAGTTCTCTGCTGCCCACCACATTGTGTCCACGTCACTGCGACTTGTACAAAATGACTGTGAAATGCATGGTAGAGTTTGCCGTTCCTTTTGCACATATGTGAGATGTGAAGCAGAGACCAGCCAGGTTTTGTGGCCTTTAAATTATACAAAATTTAAAACAACCCAACCCCACCCAACTTCTGCCCCCTCAAAAAAAACCAAAGCCAAACATCAGTATTGATTTGAAGAGAAGAACCTGCTTTAGAAAATGTATTTACATGTTTTGTAACGATTAGTGCTAATTTCCCCCTCTGCCTAAATTTTGAACAGCATTGCAAAAGAAAGCCAATATTTCTGTGCAGCAAAAAGCAGTTCCTATGGAAAATGCAGCAGATAAAGCTGGACATCTCCAGGCTGCAAATAATCTTGTGTGTATGGTGATTGGGAACAGCCGAGCTCACTTTTCCGTACAGTGATAAGTATGGAGCACTTTAATGTTTATGTAAGAAAACCTGTCTTTAGGTGAGGCCTGTAGCTGGAAAATTACTAAAATTCAGGATGCCTGGTTTGGGTAACTGCGTTGTTGATTCGTTAGGTAAACTACTTTGCCTAGCACTACATCTGCAAGACGAACTGCAATCTCACTTGTAATGAACATGAACCTGAAAGCAGATGCTCCAATTTGTGCTTTTTTCAGCATGCTTGTTATTTCCCAAACAATGCAGAACCACAGCAGAAGTGAAATGCGGAAGACCACAGACTTGAGGGAGACTTTCAGTGCAATTTGCACTTTTAGATCCGCAAGGGATCCGTTGCCTTGCCTGGGCAACGAATCCCTTGCGGCATCCGTGGTTCGGCTGCGGATCCGTACCGCCAGGAGCGGTGCTCGCACGACTGACACGCCGTCAGGTGATTTACGGGCAATGCTGCCAGATGACGCTGTGCATCCGAGACCGGACTTGAGGTGGCGGGCGGCAGAACCGTGCTGGTGGGCCTCAGGGCCCCGTGCAAGCGCCCGCGCATCTGTCTGCCCAGCGCTCGTCGTCGGTGCAGAGGCCCCCCGGGCAGAGAGCGGCGTGCGAAACCATGCAGGGCATATTTTACCTGTAGAAAGTGAATGAATGGGTTTTACCAGGTTCATGCAGTCGCTATGTGTTTTGACCTGTCAGGAGTTGTTTCAGAACAAGTGTACCTTTTTTTTTTTCTTTTCTTTGTTTTTTTTTCTGCTTAATCTATGAATTCCATATCAGGTACTAACAAACATGGCTCATCTCAAAAGAATTCATAATTAACTGAAAGAATTCATAATTAACTTCCACTGCAATTTGTTTGGGTCTTTCTTTACGTAAGATATAAGCTCTGGTGGGAATTTGAAATGCTCTGAAGCATACACTGTCTTCTGTGTAACTGCTGCTGAGCCTACAGAAAAGCTAAACTGCTGTAACTGCACAGTGTGTTTGTGTATTAGAGATCTCTGACAGACCTGTTTTTCTTTTTCTCTTTCTCTTCCTTGTCTTCTTTCTGCATTGGCAGAGCATCTTGGATTTGAATTAAAGGGTATGGAACAACCATTCATTTATTAATCAGAAGCCATTAAGAGCTGCCCACATTATATTTATGGCTTTAATGGGATGATTAAAAAATCAGCTGTTCTGTTCTCTTCCCTGGCACCAAGATAGATGTTTGGATTTTAAAAAATAAAAAAAAAAAAAAACAAAACAAAGCAAAACACAAAATCTAAATGTAAACCTATAAAAATGCACGTGTATTTTTAGCAGCACTTTTTTCTTTGTTTCAAGCAGCAGCCTGGTGTGTGTGGCGTGACTGGGATGTTACAATTGCCATACGTCTCCTCATTACATGCTTTTGTGTATTTAACTGAAGAGCTGGAGTTTGCGTCCATCCAAAAGGTTGCCAGCAGGCACCGCTTGGGAACGGGCAGGCATTCCAGGAATGGGAAGGCAAGGTTTAGGAAGATCAGGGCTTTTATAGAAATTGACGTCCTAGACGCACCAATCTCCACTGGATCCTACGAAGGGACAGGATGAGCTTTGCTGTTCCTCCTCCCAAAGGTTAGCGGCTTATTTTGGTTCTTGACCGTGAGGAAATTGTTCCAAGAAAGGCGGCATGAGATGAGTTAGTCTAGAAAACAGTGAGCCCAGGGAAGTCAGTAGTCTCCCATGAGAGTGGAGGGTGTAATTTTGACCATCATGGTGGCAAGCAATGAAGTTTTGGAAAGCATTGCAGGAACTTAAATGCTTTAAAAAATATTCCCTTTGGGCAACTACCTGCTCCTGCCCAGTTGCTCATAATCATATTATTTTTCTTCCATTCTCCTCAGTCTGTTTTTAGAAATATGTCAAGTATGTCTTGAGTAAGCACCTTGGAAATCAAATCCTTGAGGCTAGGTGTCCCTTGAGTGTACAGGCCAACCCTAGGGAGGGCTTGGTCAGATGAGAGTAGAGAGATTTATCTTTATCACTTAAAAACATTGACTCAGCAATGTCACCTAGAGCAGTTCTTCACATGAAGACGCTTCAATTCCTTTTGCTAGAGGTATGGGGATAGCAGTCTTTCACTTCTGGATCCTAAATTGTCTTCTCGGGTCCCTGAGGTGGAGGGACGTGCACTAGTTGAAGCTGGAGAAACTTTTTTCCTCTGGTTTTTGTGTGCCTGATCCACCAGGGTTGTTGCGTATCCCCCAGCAGTTCTTCCCTGCTGCAGAAAATGTGTACATTTTGTGGTCAGGTGTTTCAGAGAAAGTGGTGCTGCTAATGCTAATACACTTAAATAAACTTTAAAATTGAGGATTTTTGGCATCCCTTTTTTGTTGACCTTTTGTCCTTTTCCTCATCCATTCTCAATGTCATCACAGAACCGCACACATCCTGTTCCCAGTCTGCAGTCGTCTCTTCTCTGTCATTCGTCTTTCACTTTCATGCGTTGCTGTGACACCCATGGCTGGACTGTGATTCTGTCGGCATTGTGTGGCACCACATGGTTTGTTCATAGCGTTTGCTGCTGTAGAGTGACGATGCTGCTGATGAAGACGTGGTGTTTGTAGAGCGTAGAGACACAAATGGACAAGTCCTGCTCCAGGATCTTAGCTTCTCAAATACAAAATTGTAGTGTGCATTCTCTTATTTTCTTTCTGTTCCTGTTGAGGTGGTTTTGTGCAACGTGAAGATACTGTGTTATCGAGCGTCAACTTTAATGAGATGTTAGGAGCCAAGCTAAATTACTGTCAGCGGGTCATTTAATTTTTAGTATTGCTGCAGTGACGCACAGCCTCACACTTCACTGCTTCACATAGCAGAGCTGTCAGCTCAAGACAGAGAGGCGAAATCTGCATTTCTGATGAACTGAAACATTCCCCGTGCAATTCAGGTGAAGGTTCAGGACAGTCAGACATACCAGAGCCAGGGTCCCATACTGGCATGATCATGAGAAAACAGGCTGTGATTTGAGCCTTGGGCAAAAAAAAGTTTTCATAAAGGAAAAAGGAAAAAAAAAAAAAAAAAGCCATATTTTTTTCTCTTTCTCCCTTCTCCATGATTCAAAGGGAAGGATTTATGCCTGGAAAAAAAAAGTCTTTGTAGCAAAAAACATAGCTGGTGAAGAATGTTGGAAAAAATTGGCTTCATGGATGGGTTCATGGTGAAAACTGACCTCCTGCCCAGCCTTTTTTTTTTTTTTTTT
>VUYV01000326.1:157808-427620 GCA_008711295.1 Anarhynchus alexandrinus | reverse complement strand
TTTTTTTTTTTTTTTTTTTTTGTAAAAGTAGTTTTTGCTGGGTGGTAGCAAAATTCTTGCCCAGTGCCATCCATAAACAGGACATGATCCTTGCTGTTTTTTCTGATTCTGATAAAATCTCTGAAACTCCTGTCTGAAGGAGAGAGCTGTACAGCTGGATTCCAGGTCCCAGAGGTGTGCAAGAGCAAGAAAACTTGTCTGCCATGGTTGCTGATGCCTGGAATAGGGCATCTGCGCAAGGGAAACACGTTGCTGAAGGAGGTGTTTCACCCCAGCGTGAGTTCTTTCCCCATGCCAGCTCCACCTGGTTCCTTGTGGTAAAACACAAGGAGTATAAGGTCAGCCAGCACCCAAACCCCCCTCTCTCTATGGGCAGGTCCCAGGCCCTACAAGCTCTGAGGAGGTGCAGAGCCACCTGGTGAAGCCGCTGCAATGCAGTAACTTTCAGCCCAAGCGAGACCCATGACCTGTCATTCCTGGTCCACACCACCATGGAGATGGAGTCTGGGAGAGTCTCAGCTGTCCTCCTCTCTAGTGAGTGGTGGGACATTGTCTTCCTGGCAACTTCACCGGCACCCCGAGCGCCTCATGATGCCAAAGGCCAGTGCACAAATGAAATGGATGGAAATGTATTCCGTTAAACTGTAGCTTTGCAACGCAGGCACGAAGCAAGCTCTGCTGATTATGTTTTGCATCTCCATGCCAGGGCCGTCGTTCTCAGCCCATGTTTAGCAGATCTTTCTTCTTTCCCATTTTAAGAGTTTTGAGTAGAAAGAGATAAATATTTTTCCTAGTGCTTTTTTTTTTTCTTCCAAAAATGCTTTTTCCTTCCTAAAATGGCAAGGTGAAATTGGTCTAAATATTCAGTTATCTGGAATGTTTCCCTTGCTTTTTTTGCTAAAGTCTAGGCCCAGGGGTTTCTGGGACCAGACCTGTTTCTCTTCTGGTTTTGTATTTCATTGTTTGGTAGCACTGGGGATATCATAACGTCCATTGGAGGTAATTAGTGTGGCGTGGTGAACCATGCCGAGCGCAGCAACCATGGCATGAGTTTTATTGCCTAATCTATATGAAAAAATATTTCAGTGATTATTAAAGACATCACAAACCCCAATAACTTTAACATTAACACATAGTATGGGGGCACGAGGATATCATTCATAGATGCTGAACTAATGCTCATGGCAGCTGTGCACAGAATCCTTCTTTCACTCGTCCAGCTGGAGAACCAAATTGCCTCTGCTGATCTCAGTGGAAGTTGCTGGATGTTGCCAAGAAGAGCACCTGCTCTGGTGCAGCCGCAGAGGAAGAGGTGTCCTTGCCGTGCGATTGCTGCCTCGGCATAGTTCAGTTACACCGCAAGCGACATCCTAGTGTTTCCTTGGAGCTGTGATTAATGTGAAGGAATTTACTCTCTTCCAGCATGGTCTGGGTTTTGATGCAGGTGACTGAATTTTCTGTTTTGAAAGGCGGTCCATGACAAATGGTGATATTTGGGAGAAGCAGCAGCATGCTGCTTGAGTTTTGTGTGTGCATCTGAGTTACCTGGTGCAATGGAATTAATCGCTTCCTAGGGTTTCATTAAAAATCCATAACTGTAATTGGTTACTGTATTTTAATTACTCCACTCCCTTTTCTTTGTCTAATGCGCTATCACTTTTCCATCCTCATTCTGCTTTTTGACTATTTTAGGATGTCCCTTTCAGCACCTACATGCTTTGGGGCCTGTTGCTCGGTGGTTTCTGGCACACCGCCGAGCTCCAGGGCATGCAGCCGCTGCAAGGAAAAGGCATTCTGAGTCCGTCAGAGCAGAGAGCCTGTGATGAGAGCATCACAGGGCATGCGTGTATGTGGTGAGTGGGGGATGCTCGGGGACTTCCTTTGTAGGATACTAAGTTACCAAGAAGGGGGGATCCGCTGGAAGGGAGAGGAGACTTGTGGGGTTTTTTGAGATTAGTCACCGAGTTACGCTGCGGGAAAAGAAGAGGAAGCGAGAAGCATGTTTGAGCGCAGAATGGGAGAACTACTGAGCAAGAGAGGGCAAAGGAGCAGAGAGACAACAGGAGTGAAGGTCTCTTGAGGGGTGAGTAAGGTTGGGCCAGCTGGTCTCAGGTTTGGGGCAGCTATTAGAGATGGGCATTGGATTGGTAGGAGGTCTGCCTGAGCCCTGTTCTCCATCTCACCCACATGCAGTGCTGGTTCCTGTGCAGCCAGATGCAGCCCTGGTGCTGGAGCCCATTTGTAACTGGTTTCTTTCTCTCCATTTGCAGAAGCGGAAGAGCTCTACCAGAAGAGAGTTTTAACCATCACAGGAATCTGTGTTGCCTTGCTTGTGGTGGGCATCGTCTGTGTGGTTGCTTACTGTAAAACCAAGTGAGTATGGGTGGACAATAACTGGCCAGAGGTTACTGAGTGGTATTGTTCATGCTTCACACTTTCACGCCCTTCACCCAAATGCTATTTTAAGGAGATCCTGTGCTGTGGTATGCCCAGGAAGGTGTCATGAAGGAGGCCAGGGAAGCCATCTACCAAGCTGTGCTTGAGCAGGATGTTTTCCTAGGGCCATTTGCTTATCCCCTGAATCAGCATCATTTTGCCCAGCCAGGTGATGTTGTGTTACTGGGAAAAGCTGGCCCCCAAGCCAGCAGCTCATCTCCTGAGTGCAGAAGCACACT
The DNA here is from genome assembly GCA_008711295.1 of Anarhynchus alexandrinus. NCBI lineage: Eukaryota > Metazoa > Chordata > Aves > Charadriiformes > Charadriidae > Anarhynchus > Anarhynchus alexandrinus. The sequence continues at coordinate 424,945 of VUYV01000326.1, read as the reverse complement.
GGGCTTCTGTGCAGGAGCTGTTGCATCAGCTATGTACATTCTGGGGACTTTCAAAGCAATCTTGATGGAATAAGAGTCTTGGGGACCTTTTTTATGGCCAGCCGTCCCAGCCTGGATAGCACCTTTGTCCTTACTTAGCCTGCACCTCGCCTCAGTTCAGGGTGCCCCTGGGACACGGCTCGTCTTGTGGAGTGGATGTCCTGCCAGGGGCACAGGTAGGCTTTGCCACTTTGTGCTCAATGCAGGACAGGTCGAGTGACTTGCCACCAAGGCCAAGCCAGGACCTGCTTCCTCTTTTCCTTCTCCCCGCTTTTCTCTGCTCCCAGTGCCATGGTGCTCCTGCTGCACTGCATTGTGCTGGGCCTTGTCTTGCAAAACAGGACCCTGGACCCAGCTTCCCAAATTGCCTGTGGTGAGAAAGGTTCACCTTTCTTTGAAAAAGCAGCAGAAGGTGGCATATGTTGAATGCCTTGTTTCTTCCTTTTTGCAGCTTTCCACAAACACCGTTGAAACATCAAGTGTTTCCAAGACTTGCCCTCTCTATCGTCTGCGTCCCCCAGGTGTCTCTGGGGGCAGAGAGCCCCATGAGATAGGTCTTCCTAATAGATTTTTTCCTTTCTGTTTTAAAGGAAACAAAGAAAACAAATGCATAATCATTTACGGCAGAACATGTGCCCTGCCCATCAGAACAGGAGCCTTGCGAATGGACCAAGCCATCCACGTTTGGATCCTGAGGAAATCCAAATGGCTGATGTAAGATCTTTTGTCTCCATCTCCCTGCATGTTACTGAGTCTCTATTTTCTGCCAGGGATTTGACGTGGATGTGTATGCTTACTCATCTGTGTGCATGTGAGTGAGGAGCAAAACACTAACAAACTTGAACAAAAAGGTCAGATTCGGCATAGAAACGTTTCCAAAACCAACATCTGAAGGGAAATGTGATTTTACTTTGAAGAACAGCATGAGATTAGGGCACTTGAGACAAGCTTGTTTTGAGGACTCAAGCGTGATCCTGTTTTCCTCTAAGAGATGTTCCTGATGTTTCCTGTTTATTAAGCTATCCTGTTAAGCCCCACTTTGCGGCATGACAAATGCGATTGGCGCGGCAGTGGCCAGAGCCACCACGGTGACATGTTGTGCTGAAGCATGTCGTGGTGATCTGGTCAGCACTGCGTTAGCCCACCTGCCCATACCAAGACTTGTGTCCTGGGCAAAGTGGGATGTCCCGGTGGGGTGCCAGTGCCACACCAATGAGAACGATCTAAGAATTTAGGACTGGATCCAGAAGGGCAGTTCAGCCACTCTCATGACTTCAGTCACATGAGATTCCCATCAAATTCTGTGAACTCAATAGGACTGGCAACGTGCTTAAGTGCCTTGCTGGACCAAGGCATTGAAAGGGGTCAGGAAAAGGGAGGCGGGAGGCAGAGCCAGATGAAAAGAAGTACTGATGGAAATGAGTACGATGAATTGGTTACAAGCACTGCTGGGTCACCCTTTGGGTGTTAAAATGTAGCTAGGTTGAATCCCAGTCATGAAGGAAGAGGGAAAGGGAATTTCTAAGAACCACAGCCCTGTGGCCGCAAAGTACTGACGTCCCCAGAGAGCTTGTTGTCCCTGTGAAAAGCAGTGCTTCTCGTTAGATGAAGGAATATCTCAGCATAAATATTTGGATTACACCTGGTGCTTCTGTTCTGTAGGACTTGGATCTCTGGCAGATCTCATGTGGTTGTCTTTTTGCTGGTACTCTGTCAGGTGTATAACCTCCTGCGAGCAGAGATGTTTTTCTGCTCAGTAGCTACACGTGGTACCCCTGTCCTCAGGGGAACCCCTTGGCTCTTCATACCCTTCTGCAGTCCCCATGCCATGGCCCTTTTCCAAAGTGTTCAAAGTGCAAGGGCAGAAAAGAGCCTCCAACCTCCTTGTCTCTTTCCATGGGGTACGGAGCTTCCGGGTTCACTCAGTCCTCATCTGATTTCACCAGAAATAATCAAGGCAGATGACTTTGGCTGTGACAGCATTGACAAGCTGGTGGCTGATCTGTGTGATTCTTCCTGTTTTACAGTATATTTCTAAGAATGTTTCTGCCACTGAGCATGTGATCCGAAGGGAAACCGAGACAACCTTTTCGGGAAGTCACTCCTGCTCCCCGTCTCATCACTGCTCCACAGCCACTCCAACGTCCAGCCAGAGGTGATGTATGCCATTTTCTCCTGAACTTTCTCCTGCTGTTTGCCTTAGGATGCTGTGGCGTTCAAAGCCAGTAGAAGGTTTTCCTTTCACCTCCCTTTCTGTTTTTACTTGATGTTTGGCACTACACTGGTATACAGGCCATGTCGACACTGTAGGTCTTTGCTGGCACAGCGAGTTAACGAGAGGTGTGGAAAGGCGTGATCCTTGACCTGCGGCGAGGTGCCAGCAGGAACCTGCAGCGCTGACAGAGCTGGAAACTGGGAGGAAATGAGGTTGTGCTTTCATGCTTTGCACAGACGCAAATGAGAGGATGCATCTAGGGAAGGGTTTTGCAAGTTGTGGTTGCAACCACAGTGGACACCTGCAATAAGTCATTAAGCACACACAGGTTGTTCGTTTCATGCTTGACATATTTAGAGTGTATTTGCCTTGTGGAAGGCAAAGGACACAAAATATCACAAAATGTTCTGACCAGTTCCTCAAAGCTAAGGTCTGACTTGGGAGTCACAGTTTTTCACCAGAGAAAACACTCCTGTGCGGTTTATCACAGTACAGAAAGTTGCATTAGAACCTCAGCCTCTGAGGTTGCGGCACCTCTTTCACTGGAATTCTTTCTGAAGCTCTCAGGAAAACTGGGGCTAGCAGGAAAGTACTAATAATTCTTGCTACGCAGGAAGAGGCGTATTTTTTTTTTACATTTCAACATAGCCATCGGGGGGAAGAGTAGCATGGCTCAGAATCCAAAGTTCTCAGTTTTTGTGAGCATTTAAATTGCAGATGGAGCTTTCCTATTTTTATGATGTCCAGAAAAGTCCTTCAAATGCTCTAGAAAAAGTCCTGTGCTGTTTCTAGTTTTGATGTTCAGGTTATTCCTCTTACGCAGCTCTTGTGCTTCTTCCAGTGATTGGTGGTGGCTCCCTAATAGAACACTTGCCTTCGAAAAGTGACGGCGAGGTGCAGGGGTCCATATCTACAGCCTGTCAATGACTTATAGATCACATTGCATTGACTTTATAAAGCAAAAGATGTCCTGGCTTATTTACTTCATTAGCCCAATATGTTTGTCTCCATTCGTCCAGGAAGCAATGAATCCTTTCAGCTAAAGCCCAAAGATGGCTTCTGGCAGGTTTCTGCAGGGTTCAGGCGTTCATCAGGGACGAGCAAGTACTCTCAGTGTACAATGCGTCAAGATCAACTTCAGATATTGACCTTAGGTTTTCGGGTGAATTCCTCCTGAGACTCCTCTGGCTAGACCTCCAACAAGTAGAGAAGCCGCCAAGAATGACTTGCTGGGCTGGAAATGACTGCCTTTGTCCAGGGAAATCCTACACCTAGTGAGCCAGGCAGTGTGTTTTCCAGGTTTTTTTGAATTCATATGCTGCAGCCCAGCCCTGGCTAGGTGTGCGCAAGCTTGAGCCAGGCGCACAGAGGCTCCTGTGCTTGCAGAGCTGCACCTTGCTGGCCTTCCATGCTCACTTCAAAGTCCTGGGACCCCATGGCCGGCCATCCCTGGGCACCTCCTGAGGGCCCAAAGTTGTGTCTGGAGGGCAGCAATAACACATGACAGCTGTGGGGAGACACCTACCTTGCATAGCCTCTGGTCCTGGCTACCTGCCACCTAATCTTCCTGAGTCAAGTGCAGTGAGCAGGTGTTTCTTGACGTCATGCCAGAGGCAAACTACTGGCATAATCAGGCTCCATTTTACTCCATCAGTGCCTCTAATGAGGATGCCGTTTGAAGTTATAAATGAGTGTGGTGGTTGCAGCTGAGCATGTGTGTGGAGCCATGAATAATTAACAAGTTCTTGGGAAGTCTTAATGAGGCCTGCTGTCCTCTGCAAACCCCCACCCAAAATGCTCTGCTGGCACAGCTTCACCTTTGCAGTTTGGGTGCCCAGAGCTGTTGCTCTAATGCATCACATGTTTCTGCTATGAAGAGGGGTCAGACTGGTGGCCATGACATGGGTGGGCCTCCTCGGTGTGTGCATGGCCCCATGCGTCCCCAGTGAGTCCTTATGGGATGTCTTCTTCACACCAAGACTAGGGCAGGTGGAGCTCCGAGTGCTCAGTAAGGTCTAGCCAACATATCATAGTTTTTCTCTAGCACCTTGAAAGTCTTTTGTTGCTAAAATCTTTTATAAACAGGTGGAGACTGAACATCTAGATCTACCTTTGGTATGCTTTTCTCTGCTGATGATGAAGTAACTTTGAGTGGTTTTTTTTTCTGGCTCCTTTCTGGTAGCATTGCTGAAGGGGCTGTCGCTTGGCAATGCAGATGGCACATTTGAAGATCCTTTGCAGATTTGCCTTGGCACGGCCAGTGTGTTGCTCCACACCTAGAACACTTTGCAAGCACAGAGCAGAGTTGCCCTGGCCTCCCTCCAGAGGCTGTCCTGTCCTGTCCCTGGCCGTCAGGAGGTGGTGTGATAAATACCTTGTATGCACTGGTTTGCCTTTCTTTACCCTCTAATCGTATTTCCAAGAAGCAGCAAAGAAAGGCAAATCAAAGGCAGGGCTGGGAAGCTGGGCATCCCTGGCCATATGTATCCTAGCGAGAGGGAGAAAGGGGTCACCAGTGTGGAAAAGAGTGTGAGCTGTGCCTGCATGCAGCTCTTTGGAGAAGACCTTGGTGGGGGTTCCTTGCTCACTGTCTATATGGGGTTTGGTCCACAGACATGAAAGCCACACCTGGAGCTTGGAACGGACGGAGAGCCTGACTTCAGATTCCCAGTCTGGGATAATGCTGTCCTCGGTGGGAACCAGTAAATGCAACAGCCCTGCATGCGTGGAGGCACGGGCTCGCCGTGGGGCCGCCTTCTGCATCGAGGACTCACGGAGACCCATGACGCAGTATCGTGACTCGGTGGATTCTCTGCGGGACTCACCGCACAGCGAGAGGTCAGACCCCACTGCTCAGTGCTTGCCCTGGCACAGCAGAGGCAAGCCGTGCCCTCTGTGCCAGACAAAAAATTTGCCAAGAGCAGCAGTCCTGTGTTAGCACTGGAGAAACTCCAGCTCTGGTCCTACCAGAGGAAGCCACTACCGCAGGAGACCACTCTGGTAGGGGCAGCAGCAAGCACTGCACCCTGCTCACCCCTGGGAGCAATGTAGGTTTGGAGCACAGGGATGAGAGGAGTGGAAAATACCTGGCTGCAGTCAGCAACTGGTGAAGAAAAACTGGCTGAGAGCACACCCAGTGCAGCTTGGTGGGCTGGCAGCTCAAGCAGAGTCTAGCCCTCAGGTGTATGGGGAAAAGATGTGCATCCTCAGCGCAGTCCTGGATGGCCTGGTGAGCAGGGGTGCTGTGTGTGGGCACAGCCTTGGGACAGGACCCAGCCTTCAGGGGAATGCAACTGCAGAGCTGAGACACCATCAGCCAGCGAGAGCCAGCAACAGTCATCCCCTTCCTGGGTCTGGTTCCTCATGGTGCAGAAGCACGTCTCCACCCTTGCTCCAGTGTTTTGTGGGTAGCCAGAGGCAACCCTGGGTAGCCACACAGCCACTTTCAGGCAGTTATCCTTCAAGGCAGTGGGACTTGTCCATGGGGAAGAGGAGAAAGGCAGCATCTGCTGCTTTCTCATTCCTGTCCCCGGTCCATTCAGGCAGGCTGACCCAGCTCCTGCAGAGGTCTCATACTTCACAAGACACACGGGTAAAAAAGCACTGGATGAGCCGGGGAGCCTGGGCAGCCTGAAATGAGCAGAGACACCAATTGGCACTGTCAAGAGGAAATGAAATCTGCTGCTTAGAAAGAGGTGATGCCAAAGGAAGGGCTGTTTGGAGAGGGGCTAGACCAGGCGTGAGTTGCCACACTGATGTTGTCACTAGAGTGGATGAAAGCAGTAGATGCCTTTTTGAGACACAAGATTTTTGCTAAGTCAGAGGAAGGCTTTCCCCATCTGTGGCCTGAGCAGGGGGAGGGCATTTCAGGGACCTTCCTTGGAGACAAGCCTGGCAGCTTCAGAGGGAACAGAAAAGCAGCTGGCAGGCAGACGAGAGGCAGGGAAGTCTTGACTCAGCCTACTGGCAGATGCTGCAAGGTTTGCAGCGATGCAGGGTGGGAATTGCACACTGAGTCCCTCGGGAGGGGCAGTCCTGGGATGCACAGTGCCCGAGCGCCCACCGAAGGCAGCAGCTCATCCTCCCTCGGCACAGCAGTGCAAGGTCCCTCGGCCTGGTCCCCCAGGAGATGCTGAGCTCCAGGACCAGGTGCACTGGAGGCCTCATGGGTCCCTGTGCCAGGCGTTCGGCAGAGCGCAGGCACAGCTGGAGGTCTTTGGGGTTGTTCGGTGTCCAAACAGAGGTGCTACTTCTTTCAGGTACGTGTCGGCCCTGACCACACCAGCACGCCTATCGCCTGTCGACTTCCACTACTCGATGGCCACACAGGTGCCCACCTTCGAGATCACCTCCCCCAACTCGGCGCACGCCGTCTCCCTGCCGCCGGCGGCCCCCATCAGCTTCCGCGTGGAGGAACAGCAGCCCCTCCTGCGGCGGTACCAGCTCCCCTTCCAGGACACGCAGAGGTACGACAGCTACTACCAAAGGAAGACCTACCTAAACGACAGCATGGGGAGCCTGCCCTCCAGCCCCTTCCGCATCACGGAGGACGACGAGTACGAGACGACGCAGGAGTATGTCACAGCGCTAGAGCAGCCAAAGAAAACAGCCAGCAGCAACAGGCGGTGGAAAAAATCCAAACTGAACGGGCACGTCCCTCACAGAGCCAGAGCCGTCCGGGACTCCTTCTCCTTCAGCAGCGCCTCTTACAGCGAGTCTGACGAGGAGCTGGTGGCCGAGAGCACCCCCTTCCTAAGCACTCAGAACAATGAGGCGGCGCACACAGAGTCGCCCCCGCTCCACCGGCCGGGCGACAGCCGGACTCACTACTCCTGCAGCAGACACAGCGCGCACGGGGAGAGCGGGCGCAGCAGCCTGGCGCACACGACGCCCAAACCGGACCCGGATCCTCTCTAGGCGCCTCCCAGACTCGCGCGCCCGCAGACGTAACCCGCATGGAGGAGGCCGAGGAGGGAGACGAGACAAAACAAAACAAAAATAAATATTTTTATTTTATATAAAAGAGGGAAAAAATATAACAAATAAAATGTTTTATTTTCATTTTAGCAAAGTTGTCTTATAATAGCTAATGGCAATGACTTTTTTATAGGGAATCTCTATTTAAATGTAATGTCTTGATTTACAGCTTCAGAGAAAAAAAAGTAAAAAAAAAAAAAGAAGAAGAAAAGAAAACAAACAATAAAGTTAAAAAAAAAAAGTGGGCCAATTTTTGACTACTTAAAAATAGAAAACAAAACTATCGTGGTGCCTTTTGCTGTATGCTAGTGCTGGGATTCATGCCGAGGATTCTGTTTCAGTAGCATTTTTAAGATCATAGATTTTTGTTTGGGAGACAACCTGTCACAAGGGCGCTCTTCCGTTGGAAAAAAAACAGCCTCGCCACTTTGCCCTGTACCCTGCTATTAATGATCTTATTCTTTAAGGTATCGTTTAAACACACATCAAGGACACGAGTAGGAGCATTTCCATTGTCATGTCCAGTGGGGATCTGTCTTGCCCTGTAAAGTACTTGTATTTTTGCTTAAATCAGGAGAAAAAGAAAACAACAGCACCGTACTGAAATGCAGAAATAATGTTTCTTTTGCCACACAGGTAGGAAGAGAAAATGAAATCGCGCAGCAGCAGCCCTTACAATATAGCTCTCAACCTTTGGCCGTTTCACCTGTGGGTCTGAAGTTGGGTTGGCACAGGTTTGTAGTCAAACAAGGCAGACACTCGTATGAACGTGGTGAAATAGTACCCTGTCACGTATGGTTGAATCCCATTCACGGAGGCCAGCCCTGGCAGGCAGACGGCACTGCGCGGTGGTCCCAACAAGGAGGTCTCCATCCAGCTGTGGTGCCCCGTGGCTGCGTTGCCGTACCGGTGCCGTGCTGGCCGCGGCGTCCCCTTGACCGAGCGGTGTAGCCGCAGTGCGGCGTTGGCCGTGGCGCCGCGTGCCGTGGTGCCGTAGGGCTGCCGGGGCTGTGGTGTCCTGTGTGCTGTGCTCGGCCGTGGTTCAGGCAGTGCTGGGAGGACACCCGGAGGGCGGCCCCGCAGCACGGCACGGCCACAGCTCACCCTGGAAGCCGTGCCAGGCAGCTGCCGGCTGTGCTGCCCCGGGGTTTGGCAGGAGCCCCAGCACTTTTGGCCCCACTTATCGCCCCTGCGTTGGCCGGGAGGGGCCCTGCGTGGGGCAGGCCGGTGAGCGGATTCTTCTGTACTGCTGTGCTGTATATTGTAAAGCCAGTTGTTACCGTCATGTCTTGCCATCGATGATGGACGTCGTGTTTCCAAACTCGGAGCAGCTCTGGCCATCGGCTCTGTGGCGCAAAGAGACAGCCCTGCGTGTCCAGGCGGCAGAGTGTCCCCCATGGAAGTGCCCCTCTCTCCTCAGTTCTCTGCAGCAAACCTGTTTACATTGTAGCCTGACTTTTTTCTTTTTATATTTTTACTTCTGCATGTCCTTTGCATTTCAGATACTGTAGATTGGATGCATGGTGAAGCTGTGACTGAGAAGATAATACAACAATTGACAGTGTATTTCATTTAACTTTTAGCAATAAAGTAACTAAACCCTCTATTCCTCACCCATGATGGGGTCAGATAGAAAACTCTGCTAATTTGTCATAAGATGATTGTCAAAGTTTGCTCTGGATTGTCTGAATGTCAGAACTCTCGACTGTTTAACACTTGAACATTTTTTATATTATAAATAAAATAAGAAATAACAAGCTGTGGGCTGCATTAATCTCAGGCAATTTGGGGGGCAAATGGGGAGCTGTGATGGGTACCATACACAGAATCACAGACTGGTTGAGGTTGGAGGAGGCTTCTCGAGGTCATCTGGTCCAACTCTCCTGCTCAACCAGCTCACCCAGAGCCAGTTGCCCAGGACTGTGCAACTTTCAGTCAGGTTTTGAATATCTCCAGGGACAGTGACACCACAGCTTCTTTGGGCAATGTCTGCCAGTGCCTGGTTACCCTCAAAGCAAAAAAGTGTCTTCTTGTGCTCAGACTGAATTTCCTGTTTTTCAATTTGTGGCCATTGCCTCTTGTCCTGTCGCTGTACGCTACTGAGAAGAGTCCGGTCCCTCTTCTTCGTTCCCTCATATCAGGTATTTTATACACAAGGGTAAGATCCCCCTGATCCTTTTCTTCCCCAGTCTGAACAGTCCCAGCTCTCTCAGCCTCTCTCCGTATGAACGATGCTCTGGTTCCATAAACATCTTTCTGCCTGTAGAGATCCAGAGGTGGATGGTTTTCTACCTGGTACGGACATTTGACCTTCACTGCGGGGCTCAGGAGTGAAGGCTCACTGAGGTGAGTGGATGCTACCTAAACGTCTCTGAGGGGATGCCATTCCTTCTCCACCAGCAGTCCGGGAGATGCCCCTTCACCCCATCTGTGAAAGCTTTCTGCTCTGCCAAGAAAGGTGAAGAAGCATGGCCCATGCTTCACATTCTGGCACTGATTTCAGTGACTTTTGTAGTAGAGTGGAGATGTGTTGGGTCCTGGTCTGCAAGTGCTGTGCTGCCATGCAACATCTGCCCATCTACAAAACAGGTCCCTTCTTCAGTTCTTCCATGGCAAATCTGTGTCTCTGGCTAGCCCCCATGTAGCAGAATCACTGAGAATATGGTGTATTCACAGTAGGCACAGTTCTTGAGTTTGCACAGTTCTTGAGCCATGGACCCATGGCTCAGTCCAGCTCGGACTCCACTGCCTTGTTCCTGCTCAGTGAGATGAATGGGTGCCAAAAAGTCCCAGCTGAACTCACCTAGTAGGAGAGGGATCTGCTGTACACTGGTCTGAGTCAACCCCATAGGAATGCACAGACCCATGGGAGAAGTCCCTGGTCCTCACAGTGATGGCCATGATGAAGGCCAGGCTAAGCCCACCCACAGTCTGGGCTTCTTCTGCTCCAACACACCCAAGATGCCCATTGCCTCGGACCTGACCTGACTGGGTCACAGGCCACCCCTAGCATCAATCACGCGTGCTGTGGGGACTCCAGCCACACCAGAGGGCTCAGCGCTTCACCCTGAATAAAGACATCTTGACAATGATTTCCCAAAAGGTGAAAGGTTAAAGGATCCTTCCCTCCTGCCACAGGCCCGTGTGACCCCACAGCAATGTGCAAAGGAGATCTTAGATGTCTAGGACTGGGGATAAAGGCAGTAGGCTTAAGCCCTGATTTGGGTGACATTTGCCATGTAACCTTTTGACACATCATGCCCCACTTCTGCACAGCCCCAAGCCTTGCTGGATGAAAGCAGCAGTACCGTGCAGCTCTCCACCCTCCCGTTGCTCTTGGGACAGGCTGTGAGTCCCCATTGCCTTTGGCCCCCCAACTTATCTCCTCCAGCAGCTCTTGGACTGTGGTGAGATGGGAAGAGATCACCTGACCCCATGGAAGGGATATGTGTGTGAGGTCAGCAAGAGTGAGGATTCCTGGGGAAACCATCCACATAGAAGAAAGAGATGGGGGGTCTTTGGGTTCCCAAAGCAACCCCATCTCCCTGTGTGGCTCTCCTCAGCATCTGTGAGCTGGTGAGCTCTGTTCATGGTGAAGTCCACCCCGGGCTGGCACACCAGCATTACAAGAAGGCTGCAAGCTTTTGGGCCTCCCACTGCCACGCTCTGGGCTGGGGTGCAGAGCAATGGTGCGGCCAAACCTTGGGGTGTGATTCAGTGGAACTTATCCACACCAGGCATCACCACCATGGCCTGCTCTCTGAGGCCCTCAGAAAGGAGCTGAGGGTTTGCCCAGCACTGCCCCAGGCAGGGGGATGTTTTACTGCTCCATGTTTTGCAGGGGGCTGTGATGCTCTGCATCTGCTGAGACAGCGCTAGCTCTGAGACATGGCAGCCTCATGATTTCTTGTGGTGATTTCTTGTTCAACATCCCCCTTGATTCCCATAGCTGTGTTCTGTATTTGGAGGCAGTTACACTACTTCAATTTTCTTTCCCATTGCCTCTGAAGGAAGCCTGTATCTCTCTCCTTTTTCCCTGGCTGGTTTATTTTTAGACCCCTCATTTCCAGCCATGTGTACTCCTAGGGTTTGGCTGTAAATATTTTACAGCAATTTTCACAGGTGGGGGGAGCCACCGAAGCCTGCTGCGAGCTCTGCTCTGCATGTACGATGCCTTTGCTGCCCTTCCCAGAGGGGAGGGAATTGCTCCGTGGACACAGATGGAGTGACGCAAGCAGGAGAGGAGCATCGGATCCTGGCTTTGGGATTGCAAAGCCTCACGACCCCAAAAAAGCCCCTCTAAAACAAATTTGATGCTAGGTTGTGTCCAGGAGAAGGGTCCTGGCAGTGAACCAGCACTGTCAGGGGATGCTGTCTGGGACTTGGAGCAGCCGTGCTGCCTGCTGGAGGTCCTGGCATAGGCTGGGGCTGTGCCAGAAGGTGCATTTGGGGACCTCCAGGAGGAGAAAAAGATGTGGATGCTTAATTCCTCTGAGATGCTGCTCTTTTCTCTCAGTGGTGGGTGGCTGAGCCCTTCACCTCTGGGGAGGGAAAAGAGGGAGAAAAAAAGCATTTTCTTCCTGGTCACAAGCTGAGGCTGCAGGTTGGTCAAACAATGCATTTTCAGGTGTTCTCATTGCCCTCTTGTAGGTAAGATGCTCACCACATCTGCATATGCATATGCACCCAGATCAGTACTTGCCCATCAGGAAAAACTGCTGGTTGTCGATAATTTAACCCGCTTAGCTGTTTAACACCAGCTGCCACCCCTTTCCACATCCATTGGGTGGTGAGTCTCATGGCTCTGAGGCCCTTTCCTGGTGCCCGGAGGAGACCTTGCAAGATCCTGCTTTTCCCTGCAGTTTACTCCTGACCAAGGACTGGCACCTTCAACATGGGGGACTGAGCTGCTCTTGGTGGCTTCCTCAAACATAGTGGAGATGTTGTTGCCTCATGGAGGGGATGGTCAGAGAGGACAGGCTGAGACACAAAATATTACCTGGTATTTTGGAGAGCAAGAGTCGGGTGTGGCTTTCCCCCAGGCTTCCACTGTGAGCCCGGGCACTAGATGCTTCATGTGAGTAGCAGCATTTTGGAGGTCTTCAGTGGAAGGGATGTCTGTACAGTACCTGACACAGCAAAGCACATGATGCCTTGAAGAAACAGCCGTGACATTCAATGGAGCCATGGGCTCCTCTCGGAACAGTTCCCAGAGGATCTCCAACCACCAATGCAGATGTTGGTATCTTTCTCCTCCCATTAAACCTCTAGGCTGCATGTGGACAGATAGAACTGGGATGCACCAGATGGAGGGAAGTTACCTGAATGTGTTCTCAAAGCAGCCCATCTGTCCACACCTGTCCACACACCAGTGAGCCATCCATCCAAAGCATGGGCAGGCCACTGCTTTCAGCCCGCAGGAGGATGGGTGGACTGGTACCCAGCTCGTGGAACGGCATTGCGATTTTCTGGTGCTGTCTGTCCATAGGAACCCGGCTTTCATGTGGCAGGCACTGGTGGAGATCTGTTTCAGCCTGGCCATCTAGTGCCGTGAAGTCTGGGACCAATCCAGCACATGGTGGAACTGTACTTCAGACCAATTCTCTTTACCAACAGATTCAGCTTTATTGTTATTCTTTTTTACATGATTCTTAGTGCATCATTTCAAATAAACTATCAAACTGTACAAAGAAACAGAGATAAAAGAAGAGGTGACAAAGTTGGGCAGAGGTTTTTAGTGTCATGAACCACCATGGAAAACAGTAGTCCATAGGCTCTCAAACGTTAAAGGTCCAAATAAATCTTATTTTATTTGCTTAAAAAAATGCTGAAAAACATAAACAATAAATGACTGTAATTAGCAGCTACAAGATCCTTCAAAACTGGAACTTGATTACTGTGAATGCACCTAGGGGAAGGAAAAGCAATCTGAGAAAAAGGGCCAAACCAAACCGCAAAATAAATAAATAAAGTGTGGGAGGACAGTTGTGGCATTGAAATGCAGAGGAATCACTTCTAGTACAACAGTAAATCATTGGACCACAGACAGCAGAAAGGAACAGAAACACAAATCCCCGCTTAAAACGAGTATAGCATGTGCATCGCAAAATGGAAGAAGTACAACATAGATGGGCAGGTGGAATCTCTCCCGCACAGAGAGGTTCAGCTGGATCTGAAGCACGGCTCCAATTGTGCCTCGAACCCAAAGTGGCGGACACCATGGATGCTAAATAAGCAGCCACTTGGCCAGTTTGTCTGAACACGCAGGAACAGGAGAGCAATGATTCACAGCAAAGCCAGGTGGGATTTCCATTCGAGTTAAAAAAAAGGGAGGGGGTGCAGGAAAGATACATAGGCTACTGCATTTTTTAAAACATCCTGGTGGGCTGGTCAGACCGTCCATGGTTCCCAGTGTCTTCCCCAGGCAGCTTGCCTTTACTTGCACACTGAGGTTAAAAACCCACATTAAAGTTTCCTGATATATATATATTTATTTATATATATTCATATGTATATATATATAAAAAGGATAAGGTGACAGAGGGCACTTCAGGCCTCTCCTGCCGTGGGCAGATTACATTCCCACATGCTGTGCTGAAGACGCCTCTCGCTTGGTCACGATAGCCCATCCTATCACGATGTGCTGAACAGTGCTCCTCTCGGTGGAGGGACATGCTCCCTGCCACTCTGTGCTCTTCTCTGGGACCGCTGGTGGTGCCACAGACCATCATCTCGGCTGAGTTTCCTGCACTGCCGGGAACTGTGGATGTGCACCTGTGGGGACTCCAGGGAGAGAAGGAGGAGGAGAGAGAGGGCTGGTGAACAACAGAGCAACCTGGCCCTTGGAGAACCAGCATATCCCTTTGTTGTGCAGGCTGTGGTAGGAGGGAAAGAAAAGCCACTGGTGCTGTTGGGGATGGAGATGGTGTGTCTATGATGCTGAAATGACAGAGCATTGCCAGAGAGTGTCAACTAAAGCTTCTTTGATTTCTTCCACTAGAGCAATCACCGTATGATACACGTCTACGACTTTGCTCATGTAATTTCCTAGGTAAAATTGTGCTCATCAATTTAGTCCAGGAGCGCAAAGCATCGCCGGTTCATCCTCCCTGTGCACGTGTTCCTTGTTAAGTGTTCTGCTCTAAAATGTCCTTTTCTGCCTTACAGCTGATGGACATGTGCCCTTGGCTCAAGGATGGACTTGAATGTGTCTTCCGCAAAGCAATGTCGTCAGCTTCCACCTTGAAGAAACTGGTTTCAATTCTCTCCAGGTCATCTGTCCCAACTTTTATCTTCATGCACAGCAGGTTGATGTATGTCTCATAGCGGCTTTTCTGCAGGGAAAAAGGGAACAGAGAGCCTGGGAACAGGGACAGGCCACGGCATGCATGGAAAGCAGAGGCAATTCCATCTGCTACTGCAGGAAAACACAACCTATTTCATCAGGAACCTACTAATCATATCCAACAAGTACTCTTTAACCACAGCACAATGCCTGGTCTATGCAAAGCCTGCAAAGACTGAGCAACCCGTTATTCAAAGTCTTGAGGAGAAAGGGGAGGGTTGTGCAGACTCTCTTACGGGTCTCAACTGCCACTCTCATTGTATAAGGTGAATACTGGAGGCAAAACCAGACCAACAGATCTGCTCTGGAGAATCAGACTGGGCATTACACAAAAAGGTGGTGCAGCCCTGGTATGATGGAGGAGGGACGTTTCCATCCTTGGAGATTCCTGGGACTCGGCCACAAAATGACAGGCTCAGCCTGGGCTAATACTGGGAATAATCCCAGCTCCTGCTGGAAGCAGGACTAGAGGCCTCCAGCAGTCCCTTCCCACTGGTACCTATGTGGCAGGAATCACACCAGCTCTCACTGGAACAAAATATCCCATTTCTCCCACAATTAAATCCTTCTTAGACTTTGCATAGAGTTTAAACTTAGCTAAATGCATCCTCAAAAGAGTCTGTTATCAGCTGTAACATTGGTTTCGGCTTTATTTACAGAAACAGTTGCAGCAAAACAAGATTAATTTTCCCCTTAGCTTTTTACTGATGTTGCTGAAAATGACTGATGCACACCAAAAACTGAACCACTTTCTTACTCAGGACCTGAGGAAATGTCAAGTTTCAGCACAGTAAATGAAGATTTTATTTCTCTCATCAGTTTTCCCCTCCTCTGGTTAGAAATCACAGAAGGGAGGAAATGTCTGTTATTTCTTTTTTTAGCTTCAGTGCAAAACAGTAAGGCTTGCTGCTTCCCCAAGACACCCATCCAGCTTGTGAACCCTCATCCTTCTCTCTCCTTTCACGCTCTCCCAGGCTCACAGCATCCACTCTGGAGTTCTTAGTTCTCCTCAATCAGCCAAGGTATCATTTATCACCTAAAAGATGAAAGTTCCTTTACCTCAAATATTAGGTAATGTTCTTTAAGTCTGTATTCCTCAGCCTCTTTTGACTTGAGGCTCTTCTCTACAGGATGTAATTTATGCTCTGCTAATTCGTCTGCAATCTGCTTCATTTTATTTTCATGAGACTTCAGCTGTTCCTCCTGCCGAGAGAAGCATGTCAGGTATTAAAACGTAGGAGTGCAACACCCAAGTGCACCGCCTGCCTGTTAATGTGGGATCTGTCTCTGCAAGGGCGTATGCTTAGCTATTGTGCTGGAGCCAAAGGTGTGCAGTTCATTTGCAAATTCATCTGATAAGGAGCAGCTGAAACACGGGTATTTGAGGAAGATCAAAACTCATGTATTGCAAGTGCCAAGAGTGGATTTCTTTGTCACCTGGGCTTCTTTAGCATCATAGACATGAAATGTCCTGCATCCTTCAACATTCAGGCAGAACCAGCAGGGTTCCAAGAGTGGCTTATCCTGCTCTTTTTTGAGATAAAAGTACCCTCCCCATCTGGGCTCTGAGAAAGGTGACATCTGGCCACATCTGGTTCAGCAGAGAGGGGCTGTGTCTCTGCCCTGACATTTCAGGCTGTCCTCCCCTTTGCTGGGGGCCAGTGGCAGTGTGTCCCTACTTTTTGGAGATGCTAAGGCATGTTGGGCTTTCCCTGGACACTGCAAACAAAAGCTACTCTTTGGATGGCAGCTGCCTGTTGCTCTTGGTTAACTGAGCCTTAGGCAGCCGTGGTCTGGTGCACCATGCCCCCTTGTTTCCAGAAAACCTTCCCCACCGAGTGGGACTTGGACTCCCCCTTTGTCTGTGGCTTTTCGACATGAGAAACAACAGGGTGCCACTTCTGAGTGCCAAGTTATAAAATAAAGCAGGGCTGTTGCCAGCTCTTGGGCTCAGTAGCACCAGCTGTTTCAACGCCAGTAACAGAAAGGTGCTGGGATGTGATGGGCAAAGACCAATAAACAAGCCAGAGCCAACAGCCATACAGCCAGGAGTGCGTGCATAGGGTTGCTTTATAGTCATTGCAAAGGAAGCATTGGCCAGACACCGGGATTTGCCACCGACTGTCCAAGTCACCTGCTCCGCTGCCCTGAACGTGTTTATCAGGTAGGAGCTGGGGGAGCTGCAGAGGGGCTCAGCCTGAGCTGCAGGACGAAGGGCTGGTGGGTGCTGGGCACCCCTCCATCACTCCTTCTCTTGCGCATTACCTGGCACAGCTTTGTCATGGACGAAGGCAGGAGCGGGCGGCAGAACTTCTTCATGGAGCAGATTGCAGCTGGGAAGGCTGGGGCAGAGAAAATGGCAGCAACAAGGTTGATTCGCAGGATCCAGGACAGCATTTCTTCCTTACTTCTGTTACGAAGGAGGAGAGAAGAGAAGAGGTGTCTGTAAATGCTCCTGACCCAGGACCAGCCAGCTCAGAACAGCCCCAGAGCCAGCCGCTCTCAGGAGGGCCATGCTTTGAAGCCATTTCAGTGCCACCCTGGGTTGTGAACAGAGGAAAACACTGCTTAATTGGCTCTGTTACAGTGCCTTAATGATTTCAGGGCTGTTGTCTGCCTCTTGAAGCCCTGGAAATCCTGCCTTCCTCATCATCTCTGATTGCATTCACTGAGGAGCTTGGGAGAGGTAGCATGGTGGCAAGGGTCAAGGATATCCTGCTCTTTGGAGAGTGGAAGCCACACAACAGAGGTCCCACGGAGCAGGGTGGACCCCTCATTTGTGTCATTCGTGGGACACTGCCCAGGGTTCCTCATCAGATCTGTTCAGGCGCTGCTCCCCCCAGCCTTCAAGTGGGTTTTCACTGCACAAATTCAGATGTCAAACTTTAGCTTGACATTCATACCCCAGCCCAACTTACAATGTCACCTATCTCAGCAGGAGACAAGAAAAACATCAGACAGAAGATGACTCAATCACACTTGACACTTATCATCAGAGCAACTTTCCTCTGCAATAGGCTGACAAAGAAAGAAGATAAGCCTGGCTGGGGAGACGTCTTTAATGAGCTTTAGACAGGTCCCCCATCAAAAGCTGGCAAGGGGAACCATCAGCTCCTTAGTGTATAGATTTTGTCCCTTCCACAGACTGACAACAGAAGTTAGTAAGGGCAGCCCTTTACTCAGCCCTTTACATCCCAGCCCATCCTGCTCAGCCCACCTTGGTGACAAATAAGAAAGGACCTCCAGGACCAAAAGTGACCAGTAGAAACTGTGACGCCATGGCCAAGTCCTTTGCACAGCCCTACAGACCTCACCCTCAGCCCTCCTGCTCAGCACCTTCCTCCCCACCCCCAGGTTTGTCCCCTAATGCATGTGTTGATCTGGCCAGGTCAGAGGGAGTCTGGCGGTGGCTGGAGGTCAGGCTGCCCGTCCAGGCTCTGCAGGAAGAGTTGGTACTTACGGGGCCTGGAAGAGGAAGACTCTCCAGTCAGCTGTCTTCAGCTTGAGGACGTTGGACTTCTTGCTGTAGTCAGAGGCTTTCGTGGCTAAGGCGTGGTGCACACGGATGGCGTTTTTCAAATCCACTTCAGAGAGGTCTTTGTCAGGTTTATATTCATCCTGTGAAGAGGAACGTTAATTGGATAATGACAACACTAACATTTGCGGGCTACTTTAATGAACCTGCCTTTCTCTCTGTGCTATAATCACAGAGTGCCAAGACCAGGAAAAGCACTGCTTTGTACAGTAAATGCTAGGAGCTGATAATGATAATAATTAACATCTGGCAACTTCTTCCATCATTAAGTTCACTGGGAAGATGTGAAGAAGGAGATGAAAGTTTTAAACATAATTATCAATAGTTATCTCTAACACGGCACATGCCTGAGGCTCTGGGGGAAGGCACAAGACAGGGCCAGGTTTCTGCAGAGCTTCACCCACAGCGTAGAGCTCAGGCCAGGATGCAACTCCCGGTTGTTGGCAGGTATCAGCGAGCGCCTGCCCTGGTGCCGCAGCTTTGTGTGGCGGGAGGATCGGGGCTCTCGTTTTGCACCGTCTCGGGCAGCCCTGGAACAGCAGCATTTCTGCAGCCAGTGCACCTCTGTGCAGGTGTGGGGTTGCTGGGCAGTTGCCGGACCGAGCATGGCCCACTTGAACCACGCTTGGCCTCTCTTTAGTACGTGTACCCCTTTGGCATGGTCCCTCATGTAATTCATTAGACTGGCGCTTGCAAATCACAGCAGCATTCCCTGTATCCCCACTTTGCTTGCTCCACCGAAGGACAATTTCACACAAGTAGGGAATGCAGCAACAACTATGTACGCATGTATTTTATAAACAGATAGAAAACACTGAACATGGGACTCTGAAAGGATGATCTTGGCACAGCACTTTTTATGAAAAAAAGGAGTTCAATCAATCCTGTGTTTACCCTTCGCTTTCCCAGTGACTGAGCTCCCAGCCACTTAAAGCAATACCCTCCCTCCCACTCTGCGCCCTCGCCAGTTCAACAGCTGGTCCAGCCGGGTGGTGGGATAGAAGGATGGGCAGGCGGATGGACGCGTGCACGCATAGATAAATGGCTGTAAGAAAACCTGGCCCTGGCTAAAACAAACCATGACCACACCACCCCGACCGTGTTAGAGGCCATGTCAGGAGAGGGTGTCCCTGGAAGGGCCTGCCCTGCCCTGCTGATTACAGTGCAAACCTACCGGACTAACTCGCTTTTACGTTTTGCTTTCCTTGACTGTCCTTGGCTGTCAGCACAGGGGTGGCTCTGTCCGATGGCGGTGGTCTATGTGTCCCAGCCCCTCCTTAGGTTTCAAGCTAGAGCTTGGTCTGTTCTACAGATTTGCAAAAAAAAATGTTTTTTTCCTGTGTCCTGGTGGTACAAATCCAGCCATTCAGGGAAAAGCCATGCTACAGTCTCCTGGTTGCCAACCCTGGTCAGTAAGGCCGTTCCCTGGTGTAGGGTCAGAAAGGTCTTCCCTCTGTTGCTCTTCAGAGCACCAGGGACCAGCACTCCCCAGCCCATGAATGTGGCTCACCCAGACCCTTGCTCCTGATGGGAAATAAGCTTCTGAAGCCTTTCCTTCCCTCCTTTTTAGAAGCAATCATCCCATCTGGGAGAGCGGTTGCCATACTGTGTTCACCAGCACGTGATACTTGGCCTCGTGCAAAGAAATGCCCTGAGGCCAGAAAAGTCTGGCATGGGCTCTGGGCTCATGCAACTGCCTTCTTAAGGGTGAACTCCAAAGAAAAGCCCTGGCTTTCCAGCAGAGGACCCTGCCTTCAGGGTGACATTCCCATGGGCTGCACTGCTGACCTTTCCACAGCGGGGATTTCAGTAGCCAGAGGAATGGGCCATTAGCCTTTTAACAAAGAAAAACAAATGCTTTGCCTTATGAGGACATAATACGTTACCCCACTTGGAAAGAAATAGTTGCTTGAGGAAGACATTGCTGCTCAGGCCTCATATATTGCAGAGAAACTTTCAATTCTGGATGTTTTTCCAAGGCTGAAGCTCTTTGAATCTGAATAAATCTGACTGTGATGCCCATGATCTCTTATTTCAAGATAAGCTTTCTGAAAACACGGTGCAAATAGCTAGGCTTAATGGCATGTAACAAGGAGAAACTGCCATGGCTGTGAACTGGTTTGACTAATGCAGATCTTCACCTCGAATGGTATCATCATGTATTGCCTCTACTGATTTCAGGCTCACAGGCATCTATGTAGGTGTAAGGAAAAGCCAAATCTTCTTTTTCTAATGCTGGGCCCAGTAAATCAGCATAAGGTTGAACAAAGCAGGTTCTCTCTACCTTCTGCCTCCTGGCTGGTGGAAACAGACTGCCTTTGCAGGAGTGCATGATGCTGGAGACTCGCTTCTGCACGGGCCAGCTCTGCCAGGAAGCTCATCTTAGGATGAGCCTGTGCTGCCGTAGTCATGATGATACAGACGGCTGCCAGTGCTGGGAGACCTCTGTGTGCTCTTAAACAGGCTCCCTCCTCAAACAGCTCCAAGGCTGTACGGTGCCACCCACACACGGCTGGAGCCATCGCGGTGCCCAACACTACACCGTAGTGTAGGCTACACCGTGTAGCCTTCCCCTGGAGAATAATCCCATTGCCCTTCAGCAAAGCATGTCAGCTCTGCTCCAAAACCTCCAGCAGTTTCTCTACATTTTGCCTCACTCCCTTTCTGAGCTTTGATGTCAGTTTAAGTGTGTGCATAAACTGCTGCTGAGGAAGAGATGTGTCCAAAAACATAATAGTAACACGGGTTTAAATCTCGAAGAAACTGATTTATGCTAAAACATAAGCAGTATCATATTCGGAGCAACTTCAGGCAATGTTTTGTCCATGCTATAGTACTGCTAACCTTACTCTCACTTTTTTCATGGTGTTATCCTGCCATACGTTTCCTGGCAGAGGGGTTAATTTGGTGTCACTGGGCTGTTGAATTTTTGTCTTATGTGTCCTGCACTGTTCACACAGGTACTTGTCACTGTGAAATGGACACGGTACGCTGTGCCACACCACCCCAGTTACCCTTAGCCCCCTGACCCTGAATGGTGACGTTTATATTTCCCTTGCTTCTCCAGGTGTAGGACGGTGGGGGTCATCAATTTTCAGGGTCTATTTTGGGGATATCTTCTGCAGGAATTGAGCCCAGCTATGGGCACTTTCTTTCAGAATCCCTCTAAATTCATTTCACTCACTTTCAGCTTTTAATGTTGATGGTGTAGACAGACATGTGCCTCTCCCACCTGCACAAAGGCTCTGCTTAAACATGCACAGACCACCCCCTTGCCTGGGCTTAGTTTCTGCCATGGCAGTGCTACGTAGTGTCTTTGGTTCACTCTTCTGATGCCAGCCCTCCCCTACTGCCCAGCCCTGCCAGCAGGTGGTGGGAGATCCACCAATGACATGACCTCCCCAGCTCAAAGCTTGTTTTGTCAAGAAAAGGTATGTATCTCTTGTGCCTGCCTTCATAGAGCACCTGGATGGGGTGAGAGAGCCCAGCGCATTGGTCCTGCGGCCCTCTCCTGTGGATTCAGCACACTGAGCAGTGATGTGAATATGGACATGGAGCTACAGAGGTGTCTCATGCTCTGGCTTGTGAGTGGGTTTTCCTCTTTTTCCTTTTCTTCAGCTCACATCTACCAGCTGAACCAAACCATTCAATGTGGAAAACTAACCACTGCACCCTTTTCAGTTGGGTCATGAACTTGGCACTCCAAGTAGCACTACCATGGCAAGGGCTTGCCTGCATGGGACAGCATCCATGGCTTGGGGCTGTGCTGGGAACTCCTTCACGGCTGGGGGCTGCAAGGGCAGACCCTGTGGGAAGACCTGTACCCTTTCCAGTACTTCCATATAAAAGCACACCATGCTTTATACCTCTCCATCGTCCCTCTCAACACCCCTCTGTGTGTGGTGATTAAGGGTTATTATCCCCATTTCACAGAGATGAAGTAAGTTGCCAAAGGCCACCAAGTGAGCCAGTGCCCAGTACAGATTAGCATGCAGGAGAGGTGCGCCCTGCTCCCAAGCCTGCATTTCTTCCTCAAGACCATGCTGCATCCCTTTAGGGGATCAAGCAATTGCTTCAGCAGACTGTGCTAGAACACGCTAATCCAGCAATTAACACTGGCAAGTCAATGACATGTGACATCTCTACATCAGCAGGTTTATGGCTGCTACCTGAATTGCTTCTAACAGACTGACTTCTACCTGTCCACCCACCCACCCCCTCTTCTGCCTATCTTATGTCCACCTCTCTCTGTATCTGGCCATTCATCCTTTCTGTACATCTGTCTTCCCAGGCCCTCCTTCTCCTTCCCCGTCTCTCTCACTCTTGTTTCTACTCAACTAGCTCCCCAAAACCAAATTGATTAGAGTTTCCTATAAAACTTATAGGAATTTCCTATTAAAGTCTAGACCCCTGGTTTGGTCACAGTGAAACACTGGAGCAGGCTGAACCTGTGCTCCATGGTGTCAGGTGGGTCTGGAAGCAGGTACTTTCTCCTCTTTCTTCACATCAGAGAATCTTTTCCCAGTGATTTGTGCTCACGCCAGGTTCTACCTTATGTTTATCTGCAGGTATCTTCCACTGAGAGCTTGGGAGGCTGTCACATCATTTCCTTCCTGTATTGTGCAACTCTCTTGGTCTGCAAACCACCCCATTGGCAAGAAATTGCACTAAGACTCAACAAGGCAGGTGGATGTTTATCCACTCTCTGTTGCGGTGCTGGGAATGTTTGGAAGTGGCAGGGCAAGGACTTTGTCTTTGTGGACTCATCCTTTTGTCCTGTCTCTGCAAGCCTGATAGAGACTGTCTACAGCCAAGCCCAGCCCAAGGAATCCTCTGAAGAGGACCATATAAAGTCTGGCAGCAGCTCATGACTAAGAAATCCCTCTTTGCCCAAATCCTTTGCCCAAACGTTCCTCAGGTTAATTTTTGTTGTTCCAAATGCTGCTTCCTTGAGGCACCCTTGGCAATTCCGGTCCCTCCTGCTAATTACACAGCAGTCTTGGCTGTTATTTATCAGACACTTTCATAACCTAGCCAAATCTTAGGTGTTTTACTTCTTCAGTCCTTGTCCATAAAGAAGGCCCTCAGTCTCTCAACCATTTGCTCCTGATGGTCATCTAGATAAGAACATTGGTCTTCTAACTGACATGTCAATCTCATCCTCACTCTCTTTTTAAATTCTAAACACCTAGTACTAACGTGACAAACTACGTTAACATAGCAGTCTGGATGGTTACTGCTGCTAGCCTTGTACAGCAAAGAAAACCCAACCCCTCTGCCCCGTCAGGAACGATGACACTCAGTGTTCGCTTCATGGCTCCCAGTACTGTCCAAGAAGTCAAGAAAATCTTCAGTAAACTGGATTTTGGTCCAGCATGGGAAGAAAATTTTGTCCTGAAAGTGTATTTCATTCCAAATATATACCATCTCAACAGACTCATCTAAGAGACATCCCCTAGAAGTCCTTGGTGAAAAATTCATTTAGATCCAAATAGTTCCTGTGATTTTGATGAAATTGCGTTGGTTTGGGTTTTTTTGGTTGGTTTTTTTTTTGCATAGAAAAACTGTCCTAAAATTAAATGGTGCTGGTAGTTCTGTACAAGTTAAATCCTCATTCATCGCCATGGTCAGCACGAGGACCTCTTTGGTGGACTCCGTGTGGAGACTTGTAACGAGACAAGAGACTGAGATATAAGAAGAGTGCCTCTGACTTGAAGATCACCACACTTAGAGGGCTGGAGAAGATCTGCGCTCTCCTGTATGCTACAGCTTCCCTCAGCTGCAGAAGAGAATGTCAAAGCTGTAAAAATACCACTTGGCTAACAGCAACCCATACTGTAAATTACGATCGGCTGCTGCCAGATTTCTGTTGGCTTTGTGGCATGTGCCATAGGATCTGGCACAACATGAGAATCATTGGGGTGTGCTACCAGCTCTGAGTCATAATTCCATGTTGCCCTGAGGATCCTTTTGCCTTTCTTATATAATCCAATGTTTGTTTACTCTCATTGCTTTGGAGATAATACTGCAATACATAGGAACATCTACCCACAGGGAGTGCTGTTCCAGCAAGGTGAGTTCAATGGGTTACTGCACAGCATGTGCTACTAAGGTAGTTCAGACCTAGTTCAGTGGGTTATGCTGTTGCATGATGAACAGACATTTGGTATCCCTGGCTGGTTCACACTGACATTCAAGTGAGCCCCTATCTAGACTCCTTGAATTTTCCCACAGAAAAGACTATCCATGGAAATCCTCCTAGCATCCAAGTATCTTGAAAGGCAGCGAGCTGAATGCTATAGCATGCAGGGAAGCTCTTCCATGGTGACTTTGCCTCCCATGAGGACCTGGGATTTATACTTGTGTTGACTAGAGGTGGCTACAGAATAAACAGAAGTGAAGAGAGGCAGAAAGTGTCACTTGGTAACCCATGGAAGGACCCAGCTCAGCAAGGTCCTGAAGAAGAAGAGAAACTTTAAGCATGGTCCATACCAGACTCAGTGAAGCTGCTCACAATCAGATCTATGCTAGCAAATAAAACAATAGGCAGGATAAGACTGGTCTGATGCTAAGCCTGTTCAGCTTCCTATCACGTGTCTCACCAACATCCTTTTTCACCTATTCCATATCATCTGTTCATTCAGCCTCCCCAACAGCTCCTACTTGCTGGGGCACTTTGCAGAAATCTTGCCTCAGTGTTCCCTCTTTCATACTGCTTGCTGTATGGCCCTCTTTTGAGGCTGTGAATAGTGCCCTTAGCATGAACACCACCACCAAAGATGACGGCATCCTTGAGTTCTGTATACTGGTCTCTGGAAGAGCTCTGTCCACGTATGCATGGATTCACCTCTACTTGCATCTATGGGTCTCCTGCGTAGGACAGCATGACTGCTTTGGAGACAGCATGAAACAGCAAATGGGATAGTCCACCATGGTTACCTTTTGTAAATAAAGGACGGTCCCTTTAAGCACAGCATAAAATTTCTTCCAACCTCTTCTTCCTCTGGGAGCTAAAAAAGGAAGAACATTTAATTATACATGTCTGCTTCTGCCAGTGCTGCTTGACCTCCACATTTCTGGCAAAACCAACCCTTCTCCTGACCCACCACAGGCATGCACTGATGCCCAGACCTCATACACCTCCACGCTATTGCTTATGAGTGGCTTGTCTGCAGGGACACGTGTTTGAGACACATGGGCTGGGAGATGCAGCCTCCCAGCAGGAACACAAGCAGGTCAAAACCAGAGATGAGCTGGTACAGGGGTACCAGTGGACACATGCAGGAAGCCTCTGCTCCTCCAAACCCAGGTTCATGTTCCTTGGACTAAATGCTTGAGGAGCAGAGACATTCCCTGGGCTCCTCTGCTTCAAATGAGTTAGGCAGTCATACCCTGGATAAGGCAGCTTCTGTTCCACTAAGGAGGGAGCATTACCACCAGCCATCTTGATGGACTTGAGGACAGAGAGGTTGCTGGAAGCTGGAGAGGGGCGGGAGGTGAGGGGAGCCATCTACTTCACCACAACACATCTGATCCTCCAGGCATAGGCTATTAAGAAAATGCTGGAAGCAAGGGAGACCTTTGGTGGTAATCGCTACTCAAGACTTTTAATCGGCTGCGGTGACTGGGCCAGTCATATCAATTAGCAAAAGGGGTTATCCAAGGTTTCATTAATCTCTGCTCATTAACAGTTCCCAAATATATTTTTCTGTACCTTTCCTGTAATCCCATATGCTGACAGCAGAGCTCTGAGGCATCCTGTTGCCCAGCAAGCACACAGCAGCTGTTTCCAGCACATGGCAGAATATGGACAGGAACAAAGCTTCAAAGACCAGACTGTCCCCAAGGCCAGGGCTGGGGTCGACAACTGCTGTGGAACCAGCCTCACTCCATCGCTCAGAGTGTGGGATCCAGGATTGTGCCCATGAACAGGATGGAAGACCAGGTCTATCTGTGTGGGACAGGCACTGCTAGATTCCTTGGCAGTGAGAAGGGAAGACTGAGGCCTCCTGAAAACATTCGTGTCTACAAATGCCTCAAAACACACTCCTTTCCCTGTGCCCTGGCATTCATGGATCTGGGGATCTCTCTTGTGTTCCCTGGGATGCAGTAAGGAAACGCCTTCAGCAGGAAAGCAAGGGCAAGGCTCTGGTACCACCTAGGGCACACCTCCTTCTGTCCCGTTAACACGTACTTCTCTTCCCATCCATGTCTGCATGGGTTTTACGCGTGAGGACACCGTGCTTGTAGGTGACTGCGTTCAGCGCTTGGGGGATGTCCAGGAAGGGGTTGCTGCTGTCAACAATCCTTGTGACTTTCTTCGCACTGGCTCCGAATTTGTCATCTACCAGCTCCGAGAGTGATTTCCTCAACTCGTCCTCATCACTTGGAAACAAAGTCAGAGAAGAGATTGAGTGGAGGACATGTGGGCCGGGTCACAGTGTGCCTTATCTGCTTTGGTTTCAGAGTTATTTATTACAAGACTAGTCAGAGAAAGAAAATGAAAGGAGATGCAGGGGCTGTAACACGCAGATTGTGCCAATGGTGGTGATCTAGGAGGAGCGTTGGTGGCAAGTAACTGTCCCAGTGGTCCCACTGTGAGGTTACTCAAAACAGGTAAGGGAATGGGTGCTTGTCTGAACACCAGGAAACTTCAGACACACCACTCCTGAAGACTACAAGAATTTCACAGGGAGAGTCTCCAATTCTGTGCCCTAAAACCAAAGCTTAAGGAAGCTCTTTGCCGAAGACCAGGTATCACCGGAATTTCTCAGCCTCTGAGAGGCAGTCCCTGGGGCCTCCTAGATACTGAAGGAGCTTGAGGAATGTCGTCTGCATCTCTGAGGAACAAAAGCTCTGCAGACATTAGGGATATGGGCCACTTGATCAAAAAACACAAACTCTGGAATAGGTTATACATCAGCTTCCAATTTATGTCCTCAGGGCAGGCCAGCAGAGAGGAAGAAATGCTGGTCATTGCCATAAAAATTGCTTCTCCTCACAGATCTCCTGGTCCTGGACCCTGGACAGCAAGGGCTGAGCATCTTAGGGAAGTGTCTGCTGATGCCACCAGGCCTAGCTCTTCCTGTTTGGAGTAAAACCTACTTCGGCGCATAGAAATCAGAACTTGTATGGGAAGTGGTATTTCCCAGTGTCCCTGGGACATTAAGGAGGGAGAGCAAACAGGGAATTTCTGCCCAGTGTGATACATGTCAATGTTTAAATGGTGTGAGTGGTCACCTTAGTTTGCTGATTAGATTGGGACCAAGCCTCAGCTGAGGACTGATACAGGGCTGAATCCACTAGCTGGGATGTGAGCAGTAAAATACCACACTTCCCCACCTGCAGCAAGTAGATGGCCAAAGCATCAGACACTTCTTGGAAGAGAAGAATGATTTCTCAGTCCACAGCACTCACAGGAGTCCTGGGGCTTAGGCAGAGCCCAGAACACTATGCCTGGGTGGGGAGTTAGTGGGGTTCAGTTCTCCGAGCTGCACCAGAGGGACCCCTCTGAGATCTTGCTTGCTGCTGGGATGATGGTGGTATACCTGCCCACTCAGTTGGGCTTTGTGAGCAAGGGCATTTTGTTTCCTGGGATGCACAAGGACAGAAGGCAGAGGCAAGCAGGGTGAAGAGTGTCTTGCCTGTGCAAGGTTATGACTCAGTGCCACGTCTCTGAAACAAAATCAGGTACCCCACGTCAGGGAGCATCTGTCCCACATCAGAGGAGCTGAGAGGTCTGTAGTGTTGCAGCCTGTTCATCTGCAACCAAGCAGGACACCCTGCAGCAAGGCAAGTCCCAGGCCAGTGTGGGGTGAGCGAGGGGGTGCAATGATACAAGCGGGGAGGGTGGAGGAGGGCAGGAGGGGGTCTAGATGCTGCTGACTGGAACTGCACGGCTGCGGAGGGACCCCAGGGGCTGACATCCCTGGGATGTGCCCGAGCCAGGGAGGCTGTGCTGGCAGGCGTTGTGTAACCGCTGCCCGCATCCAGACAGCAGATGCACTTCTGCTGAACTCCCCTTACATAAACCATCCCACCGGCACCTTCTGCGGAGCTATAGAGCTCCCTCTCGTGACTATGTCCACCCGCGACCCAGTCTCTGCTGCAGAGCTGTCATTGCTGCTTTCCTCTCACGCAGATGCCATGCAAGATTATTTTTAAAGTGAAATCGATGCTACGTGACCCACTAAGAAACCACTGCCCTTACAGGGCCACTGGCTGGCTGTGTCCCTCCTGAAGGAGACACCGGCCCACAGTGAGCACAGCCATCCGAGCATGGCTGGCAATGGAGTCTCCCGCTCTGCAAAGCTTGACTCGGGTAGTTGGGGAGGGATGTAGGATCAAACGGTCTCCAGACACTTTTCTGGCCAGGACAATATGAGGAGAAGAGCAGGTGATGGAGCTAATGGCCCAGAAGGTCCTGCTCAGTCCCACGACCCTCTGGAGACAAGAGAGGTCTGAGGCTAAGGAGAAGAGGAGAGGAGAGGAGAGGAGAGGAGAGGAGAGGAGAGGAGAGGAGAGGAGAAAGAAACATCCACTGTGTCAGCTTAAGGCCCCCGGTCTGTCATGGGCTTCCCATGGCAGTGGTGGGGAGGCGTTGGGGCTGGAGAGCAGAGAACACCCCTCTCTGGGGGTCCTAGCCAGTGCTTTGGGCAGGGGGTGGGTAGCAGGGCAGGGTAAGAAGGACTGAGGAAGGTGCTGTGTGAACCTGCCATGGAGGCCACCATGCTAGCTGTTCCCAGACTTGTTTCAGGGTAAAAAAAAAGATGATCTGGAGGAGGAGACAGAGAGCATCTCATGAAGTTTGTGGATGACATAAAAATGAGAGGTACAGGGCCACCATTCAAGAGGGACAGGAGCCTCACTAAGTGCAGCACCCAAGTACTGCACTGCAGTGGAGTGATCCTGCAGAAGGGTTGTCCAGGGCTGACTGGCTGGGTAGCAGCTCTGCAGAAAAGGCCCTGGGGCTTATGGTGAACAGCAGGATGAACAGAAGCCAGCCAGTGTGTCCTGGCAGAAACAGAGGCCAAGAGCATTCTGGGCTGTGTAACAGCGGCACAGTGAGGAGGCTGAGAGAAGTGATCATCCTCCTCTACTCTGCACTCATTACATCATATCTTGATACAGTAAAGAGTATTGGGTCCCCAATACAGGAAAGGGCATCAACAAGGTGGAGAGAGCTCAGCAGAGGCCACCAAGATACCTGGGGGCTGGAGTACTTGCAATGTAAGAAGTGACTAAGGGAACTGGACTTGTTCAATCTAGAGAAGAGATGGCTTTGGGGGACATCATAGCAGCTTTCCAATATGTGAGGAGGTTATCAAGGAGACAAAGCCAAGCTCTTCGTTATGGTGCATGGCAGGAGGACAAGAGACAGTGGGCATAAATCAAAACAACAGTGGTTTCGAATGGATAAGAAAAAAAGGTCACTCTCAGAATAATTAATCATTGGTTCATCGATCCAGAGGGGCTGTGGGATCTCTGTCCTTGGAGGTTTTCAGGATCAAAATGAACAAAGCCCTGAGCATCCTGATCTGAATTCAATGTTGACCATACTTTGAGAAGGCAGCTGGACTGGAGATCTCACAAAGTCCCTTCCCGCCTGAGTGATTCTCTGATACTATTTCCAGAAGAAACTATGTGGAAGAGGTGGAAAGTCTCAGTGACCAAAATAACCCCAGATCTTGAGCTACTTGTGCAAAGACCTCTGAAGCACCTGGAGAGGGACCAGCATTTTATAGGTGTAATAGTAAACAAAAAAGGGCATTCCTTTCCTTTAGAACATGCTTGTGGACCCTGTGTTCACAGACTGCCACCAACTTCCCTGTCTGCTTTTGTGTCTAAGCCATAAATAAATCCAGCTTGCCTGCAGGAGGGACTTCAGTGCTTAAGGGCTTGGCAGGAAATGTTCTGGGAGCTTCTGGGGCTAAAAACATGACTCAAGACCTGTCAGCTGCTTTGAAAGACACACTGTC
Source organism: Anarhynchus alexandrinus (assembly GCA_008711295.1). Taxonomy (NCBI): domain Eukaryota; kingdom Metazoa; phylum Chordata; class Aves; order Charadriiformes; family Charadriidae; genus Anarhynchus; species Anarhynchus alexandrinus. The sequence continues at coordinate 394,856 of VUYV01000326.1, read as the reverse complement.
TCTAAAATGCTTAATGTATACTTACATGGCCCACTCCAGCTTCTCATTCTTGATGGAGTTATATAGTGTCTGAAACAAGAACATGGTATTAGCTGTGTCTCTCATGGAAGACATGTCTGGATTGTGGAGACCATCTTCTCCACACCCTGTCTGTGCTCTTGGAGACATACCTTCCTTGCTGAATTGTCCTGGAGAAGTAGTCACCAGTGAGCAGGACAACCGCTGTCCTGGTAGACTCTTTTTTGTCTATGTGCCGCGCCAGGTATTGGACTAGACACATCATCAGCAGAGAGGTCTGGCAGCCAGCCTTGCTCAGGAGGTTGTATATGAGATTTTTTACTAATTCTGGTTGCTGCACCTAGTCCTGAGTGAATCCTGGCCTACACAAAGATGGTAGGACACTCTGGGGTATGCCAAGACACCTCCAGTGTCTCAACTAGGGGAAAGGTATGGTGGAGGCTTGAACACTGCCCTGAGAAGCAGGGGAGGGATGAGTGACCTTGGGGATCAGCTTTTCCAGTTCCTCCTGTGGCAAATTCCAGTGGCTTCCCTGGGGCACTGGGAAAGAAGCAGGAAAGGGCTAGGAAAGCAGAACAGGGAGGTGGCCCTGAACATACTGACGGGTGGGGTGGGGTGAGGTCTGCTGGGAGGCAGGGGCATCGTCTAAAGCATGATGTGACACCCCTGATGTGGCAGTGGTCATTTCAACCTCCTTCCATACAGCAAAATCCAGGTCAGTCTGCCGGACCTGCAGCAGGTGCAGACAACAGTGGTGGTGTTAAACAATGTGGAAGGAGGAAATACTCACTTTGGGGTGTTTAACCAATGGTACTGAACTAGTTGTGTTGGACCACTACCTCTAATTACATGGAAGTGAAGGCAGAGAAAAGTATCAGTGCCAGATGATCATATTTGGAGGTGGGAGGTACCTTGTTCTGTGCATTGTCTGGGGCATCACAGAGCTACTGTGGGGGAGTGGGACCCCTGGTATGCTCTGAGGGCAGATATGCCACAAATCTGGACAAAATACCACCAGGGAACAGACCTCTGGTGGCTCACTGCAAGTTAGCAGAAGCTATCCACATGGGTTACAATTCTTCTAATGAAACAATTGTGCACTCGAAAATGCTGATCCAAGGGCTCAGAGTGTCCCAGCAGGACTAGGTGGCACTACAATAATAATGACACTATCCCACTGTCTATTTATATCACGTTACCTTCAGCAAATCCTTTGCAAAGTCCTTCCCATCATTCAGCCCATCCAGGTTTGCTATGAACTGTTGACATGACATCTTTTTGCCAATATTCTGTAAGGCAAAGAAGCAGCTCATTAAACTTCTGGAGAGTTTTGACTTTCTTCAGAGTGTCTTTTAAAGAACAATTTTATATGAAGCAGTGAAGCCTGGGTTTGCCTCAAGAGCTCAAAGCTGAAACACCTTCTGCTCTGATTTTCTATTGGGCTCCTTGCTTTATTTGCTCATGCCAAACGACCTCTTTTTTAATGGTGGAGATAAAACACCTGAAAATAACCTCTCCGGCTCTTGCTCCAAACTTGCTAAGTGATCTCACCTCTGGTCTCCAGGTTGGTGCTGGTACAGGGTCTGTGGCTCAAAACTCAAGACAAACACTCACACTGCCTTGAAAATCCAATGCTTGGATGGGTCTCCAAGCCTGCCATGTGTGAAATTGTGTGAGCATGCAGCGTCAGCATCTGAAGATAGCCAGCATTGGGCAATGACTCGTCCTTCATGGAAACTATTATTTTTGATTGCCATTACGAAGAGAGATGATCCAGCTACTGGTACGGTGTGAACTTGAGTGCTGTGGCAAGTGAGGGCAATACACGTACACTGGGAGAATCTTGCAACCTGGAACACACTCATCACCCACTAGTATCAAGACTATTTGGTGCTGATGCTGCCAGGTCATCTGGCATCCCCGATACCAGTCTGTGGCATCTGTTTTCCCAAATTCTTTACCCCTGAATCGCTTTCTCAGACTGCAAGAGTCAAGGGGCTGGAGGCAAGCAGCCTTTTTCCAAGCCTCTCCCTGCAATCCTACCTCTCCGAAGGACTGGAGCAGAGGTGTAGAGGAGTCAGTGGGACTTGTAGGGTTCAGAAAAAGGAGTCTGATACTACAAAGGAAAGATAGGTGTCTCCATTGCCATGTCATATTGCAGCCTTCAACCCTGGAGTGAAGTCCCCAAGAATGGACACCGTGGTGACATCACATGGAGTGGACAATGGAGTTAGTGAGAGGAGAGCACGAGCTGCCACCAGCGGTCCTAAGGATCCCAACAGCATCGTGATGCTGGGTGGGCTTTGCATCAAGGTACCGACAGGGTGGCCATCCAGGAGGACTTGTGAGGATGGCCAAGAACAGCAGAGCCAGGACCCTGCTTAAGGACTCAGTGAGGAAGAAGGGCCTCACTGGGTCACTGGGAGGGGATGAAGCTGCAGCAGATGATATAGGACATGCCCTACAGGGCAAGATGTGTCCCCGTGCAAGAGATTAACCTCTTGAAACAGACTGATACAAGAAACCCCTGCCCACAAACATGCACAACACATGACCTGGAGGCTTCTCCCCAAGTGAAAGCATCAGCAAAGAGTGAGGCTTTGGGATTAGCCCACAGTCATGTGTCCGTCCCCCCCCCCCGCCGCCATCTGTGTGTGCAGACATAGTACACAGGGAGCTGGTGCTGCCTTTGAGCAGCTCTGTCTGATACTCTTAATTATGCCTCCTGTTGGTGCCAGCTCCAGATGAGCTGGCACCCTTGAGAGATCAAGAAAAAGAGGATAAAGCACTGTTACAAATCTGCAGTGCCTGGGGACACGGTGCAGCGGAACACGCAGGCTCAGCCATCTTTGCTTTCTCACAGGGGAGCCCCACGGCCGATGCCCATAAGTGGACCCCATAGCTAGAGGCCACTGCCAGCTAGTGCTCAGTGGGTAGACTAGCTGCAGAAGAGCTGCCGGGAAACCTGCAGGCATCCTAGGTTTTTTCAGCAGAGGGAAGAGAGATTTGTGTACTTGCTGGCCGGTGAATTACAGCCAAAAAAACCAACATGCCAGCAGCACAGCGGTGTGTGGATGGAGAAAGGAAGGAGGGTGAGAGAGTGCATAAAAAAAATGCAGTAATGAACCTCCATGAGGGAGGGAGTTTGGAGGTGAGGTAGATATGTTGCCTGAGACCTTGAGGCACCAAATTACTTTGCATAGAGAGAAGGTGACTACTGCAACCCCTGCCTTGAGGCAGGAAGGCAGAGTGCACGGCACAGGTCTTTCTGCCTGTGGAGATAGAAAAAGAGTGATCCAGCAAGGAATGCAGAGGCCAACACATTTTAGGAAGTGAGTGGATACAGTGAGATAAAGTGGCACAAGTTACCAGCCTTGCAGGCCCTTCTTTGGGTTTCCCGCGTATTGCATCCAGGACATATATTAATCCCAGGGGATGGCTTCTTTTTTATTCTGTGATCTGTCTCTTTCTTTTGCACAAGAAGATCTCTGAGCTCAAACTGAGACAGCAGCCACACTGTGGAAAAGAAGCTAATTGCTGAGCAATTGAGAAGGATGAAAACATACCCTTTCTCTGACAACCAGAAAAGGTGATGAGAAAGCTCCAGCAAGGATGCTAATCCTGTGAATCAGCTGGTTGGACAAGGTTGTTGAAGCACTGCAGAGTCAGGGGCAGGATTCAGGGTGGCTGTCAGTAGGATTCAGCACAGGATGCTGGGCTGGCTCAGATGCAATGCAACCTCAAGTCAACAATACCTTAACACTCAGCTCACTGCTTTGAGAAATGGGCTGGAGCCAGCCACTCAAATACAAAGCCCTGCAAGGGCCTCCAAATCAACACCAGCTGAACAGAGAAAACAAAAACCCACTCCACGACACGGACTTCGCAGCTTCACTTGATCAACACTCGCAAAGGAAGAGTTCCGTGATCACAAGCACCTCATTATGAACGGCACCAGCACCAGGGCCTGCCTGAGCTTTCGCACACTGCAGCAGTATTTAGCAAGTATGGGGAATCCCAGGAACAACTCTGGAAAGGGCCAGTATGAGGGTGCAGTGGGGTGTCTTCTTACGCAGTAGGCCATCTTGCTGATTCAGCAAGATTATCACATGTGATGTGAGCAACAGGGTAATGGCTTTAAACTGAAAGACAGTAGATTTAGATTAGATATAAGGAAGAAATTCTTCACTCTGAGGGTGGTGATGCACTGGCCCAGGTTGCCCAGAGAAGCTGTGGCTGCCCCATCCCTGGAGGTGTTCAAGGCCAGGTTAGATGGGGCTTTGAGCAACCTGGGCTGGTGGGAGGTGTCCCTGCCCATGGCAGGGGGGTTGGAAATAAGATGATCTTTAAGATTCCTTCCAACTTAAACCATCCTATGATTTTATGTGGACATAATCTCCAGGGGAATGTATCTGCACACCTCAAAGCTCAGTGTTCAGATTTTCTATGCCCCTTGCTGAACTGGGACATCTGGGTAGGGAGATGCATCTTCATTTCTGGCCAGCCACACAGATGAGGACATTTTGCCTTTCTGTGGTGCGTCAGTCACTTACCAGCAACAGAACAAGCCAACAAGGCTGCTTCACAGCCACACGTATCTACTATTCCTGAAATGTCCCCCTGGCAGAAAAGAACTTCATCCCATCTTTGCTTGCTCCAGGCCATGCAGCAAAGCATGAGAATTCACTGTCAGACAATCAGCTAGCACCATGGTGCAGATGGACAGATGGACAGCAAGTGAGTGAACAGTGGATTAAATAGATGAGAAGGGATGGGTAGTTAGATGAACGGGTAGAGACAGTTTGGGAAGGGGTGGACAGAGGTGGATGAGTGCAGACAGTGTATAAGAATGGAGAGATGCAGAGACAAGGTGCACAATGGTGGTTAGAGAATAAATTAGGAAGGATGAGATTGATCTGATGGTGGGTAGACAGGGCTGATCCTGCCATCCCATTGTTTCAATCAAGTGTAAATCCCCTGTTTACAGTTGGGTTCTTGCCTCCTCTGGGCCTCAGCCATCTGCTGCTGAGCTGTTTCACCTAAGATGATCACAGACCATCACCTGAAGTGTCTAGGATGGCTCTATCCACCTCCAGAAGACTCTGGAGTGTAGGCTGGTATTCCTTGGCTGTTGCCAAGTCCCAGCATTAGGAGGCTGGGCAGGTGAGTATGGAGCTGGGTGCTCAGTGGGAAAAGCATGTGAAAGCCCAGGAGGAGAACCAGGTTCCTGGGGGCCAGAGGCCATAAAGGGTGGCTATCTGAGGTGCTGTCCCCAGTACTCCCTCTGTGAGGTGTTAAAACTCTTGAGCTTGTGGGCTGGAGGCCCCAGGCACCAAACGTCTCAGCTGCAAAGTGGTGACTGGGGTACATCTCCTGTGAGCTCCCCAGCATGAGCATCATGCCCCTAGCAGGCCCTGTTTTCACTCAGGCTCTTTTGACCTTTTCCCAAATACTCATCTTCAGGGGAAAAACCACAAACAACTACATTTATACTTCGGCATGAAGTGAGGGTCTTTGGTCTGACTGGACCAAGGGATCTGGTAGTGGATGTGTTCTAGGCTGCAGAAACAAAATCACCCCGCTGCAGGGAACAAACCCACAGACTTCGGGTACCAATGAACCCTGGGCCACATAAAGCTGCTGTGGGCAGACTGGTGTCACTCTGCAGGTGATGCCAGCAGCTGCTCGTATCTTAGAGCTCTTCAGCTCTCCCAGTGTTACTAACATATCACTATTGCTAAAACCAAACCATAAGCTTGGCTTAAGGAGAACATCACAGGGTTTGCAAGATTAACAGCGATGGACAAGTGGAGTTAGGAGCTGCCAGGGATCCCATTTCAAGCTTTGTTCAGTGGCATGAGAGCTGCTGGCCTACTTTTTGAACAAACGCTAAAGCTTGTCACCTTACAATGCGACTCCAGAAGCCAGGATTTGCTAAAGTACCAAAATGCAACCGTGAGTGCTGGTGATGCATAGGTGTTGATTTATCAGTGTCTTTCCATGGCCAGCAGTTCTGAACAAGGAGGGATAACACTGACGGTTGAAAAGGAGACATCCCAAAGCTTTGTCTCCAAGAGGCAGAGATGGAGCAGAGGAGTGCTTACTTTGTCATAAGATCTCCTGGAGCTCAAACAGCACCAGCAGAGCAAGGTAGAGAGTTCCAACAATCTGGATTATACTACAAGGCTTGTAATCTTTGTTGGTGACTGCTGGCTTTTAAACACCAACTCCAGGTGATTGTATGAAAAATGGAGTGTCTCATTTTAAAGACAGTAAGTTTTCTGGACAGTTAGAGACAGGGTCTGAGTGCACCTGTGGTAGAAAATCAACAGTACTAAGGCAAAACTCCAGTGTGGCCAGGTACAAATCTCATGTTTTAAAGCCAGTCTCATTCTTTTAAGCCTGAACTCAGTATATGTGATGGTCACTGCTGGAATGACTAGCTCATTCTAGAGACACCGCTGTAGGGAGCTGCCCCTTTACAGGGACACATCAACCACCCTTTCCTAACCAAAGGAATTTCCCACTCCATGGCAATGCACAGTAAAACACTGAAACACACACACAATATTAAAAAAGGAAATAAAATGAAAAGTGATATGCAATATCATGACAGCATCTTTAACAAAAACGGGTCAAGTCACACAATCCCAGGTACACTGCAGTTTATGGAGGTTTCTTTACACAAGGAGAATTTAATGTGATGCATATCAGCTGCTAATGGGTTGCTAAGTAGTGAAGGACACTGCACAACCACTTAGGAATCCAGACAAACAAAAATCCTTTTTTTTTAACACAGAAAAAAACAAGTGAAATGGCAGTGCTTTAAAAAAAAACCACTAGAATGACTGCACTTACCACCTGGTAAAGGGTTAAAGAGCAGAAAGAGAGGTTCCAGGAGCAGAAGAAAGAAAAAAAAAAAAAAAAGGAGGAGAAGGAGAAGAAGAAATTAATGTTACACATGCAGAAAAATAAAGAGAAGATTTCTCAGCGAAAAGCTCAGGCATTTCTACACCTGGCAAAAGAAAGCTATTTTTAATTTGCCTAGATAGCATGAGATCATTTCTTCTTACCAGGCCTCTTAGCCAGCTTGCCCATGAAAAATAGAAATGGTGAGGTTTAGGGTTTTTTTTCCTTTTCAATAATTTCTCTCTTCCCAGAGACATATTTTGGATTTTTTTTTAATTAAAAAACCAAATAAAGTAAGATATTTTGGAGTGAAGTTGCATAGTTTGCCTTCTGCCACAATGCTGCTTTTGGTGTTGCAGGAAATACTTTGATGAAAATATTTCCTTGGCTCCAACCATTTTGGCTGAAGGATGAATGCTGGCTGAGACCCTTCCAGGCTGTCCCCACTGCTATCCCACTGCATGCAGAGACACTTTGCCTAGACATGTTACTGGCAACCATGTGGGTGGCAACGGACCCAGTGGGCAGTGTAAACGTTGGTCATAGGCTGCCCGTTCCCCAAAGGATGAGGCTGCGGCAGCTGTAATCAGCTTGGTGCAGGCCACGGTGCACATCTGGAAAGGATGCTCTTGCTGAGACCAGTAATTCCCTTCACTGACTGATGTGTTCAAACCCTGTCATGAAGCAGTATCTGTGCTGCAATGATGGGGAGGGTCTCCCAGGTGGACTGTCAGGATGGCACCAGTGAAGCTGGTGGCCTTTGCATCTTTGCCTTCATAGGTGAAGAGCACTCATACAGTGTCCTCTTCCCACCCCCCACAGAAAAAGGCTCCTCTCAAAGGTGATTATAAACCAGTATGCAAAAAAAGAGCTAGGTTATAGCCTACTGTCCCCTTATGAAGAGAAAATCAGGGAAGTCTCTGCAGATGCAAAACAAATTGTTACCAGCTGGAGGCAGAAGAGGACTCTGATGATACAGCTTGGAAATCATGGGATTGTGGAGCAGAAAAAGGGTGTGTGGGTTTCACATGCACAGGCTCCTATAACAAACTGTCCCCCCATGCCCCCTCCATCTTCACACAACTTCTGGGGATTCTGTGGCTCCAGGTGTGGGCTTCAGAGGGGCTATGAAAGAAAGTACTTCAGTGACCCAAGACTTAAGGAGCCTCTCTACTCCTGTAAAGGGGCCATAGCCCCCTAAGGCTCACAGCCATGCTCTATGCCTGCACCATAAGGCTGGAGAGCAGGGAGGAGATCTGGGTCAATGGTGCCTACACTCTTCCACAGCACTGAGCAGGCTGCAGAGTCCATGCATACTCCCAGATGAAGACTATGGCTAAGGTCTCCAAGGGTACACAATGTCCCAGTGCTGCTCTCTATGCTCAGTCCCATCTATCTTCCCTCTGCAGTTATTTTTCCTCCCACTCTGCTCTCCTCTCTCCACTCTCATTGACCTTTTAGGAACAAATCCAACCTATCCTGCCTAAAAAAGCCTCTAAAAGGTGGTGAGAGATCTTCTTAACAGCTTCTGCTGTTTTTCAACCACACCTTTGGGCAATGAGTTCTGCTCACCCTGCTCTTTGTCCAGAGGCATCTCTGATATGAAACTCTCCAGCGGCTGTCTATTACATCTTGGGGAAAAGAAACAACTGGAACATACTCTGTGTTTTGGGAAGGAAAGGTGAAATCTACACCTGTATGAAACCACTGACTCCTTTGCAGCAGTTTCTGAGAGGAGACTCAGGTTTCTGCACCACAAGAAACAGCAGCACAATTGGTGCTGCTGTTTGCCAGCCTCACAGAGACTGGTGGTGAAGACCCCTCCATGAGAGCTTCTGGGACAGGGCTGAGTGTGCAACAGGTCCTGGGAAGAAAGCTGCATTGACTGTGCCTGTATAAGATAACTGGTGTCAGCAGGAGATATGTATGCCTGTGGCTTGAGTGTGGAGTGACACTAAGAAGACCGTCCCCAAGTCTGGGCTTGGCACCCAAAATTCCTGCTGGAGCTGGTCAGAGTACTCTCTGCTGACCTATCTCAATTTTCCAGCAACACATCCTGCATAAGGGGACAGACCTCTATACTGGAAAGGGAAAAAAGGAAGGATGCATCTCCGAGTACTACTTACGTGGCCGTGAAGGTCTGTGTTTAGCAGCATCAGGGCACAGGTGAGTGTATGAATCCCATCTGAAACACAACAGTCAGATGGCTGTGATTACTCCCCTTCCCACATGGTTTCGATGTTTGCTGTCTTGGCAGCCCACCCGTTGCAGAATGAAGGCTAGTTGCTATTCTTGGGGGCCTTAAAGAATACCTGTTTCTTTCAGCTGCACAAGATAGTTTAAAAAATAAATAAATCCTCTTTTCCTTCAAACTTTACCTTTTCCTGAAATGATCACTGGGCAATTGGCTTTAAAGCAGTTTTGTAAATGGCTTTCTAAAGACCAGACTTCCTGCTGAGTCTTCCTCCATATCCATTTTGGCAAATGCTGTTGCAGAATGGGGCAGAGATCCCAGCAAACAGAGCTAGTTTCCCCCAGCTGATCACAGTCAACTCAGGGGTTTGTCCTGAGGTCTTCAGCCATCACTCCCGGGCAGCCTGTAAGCTATTGAGTTGTTCAACAAACATCATTACTACAAATGACAGCAGCATTTTTGGCTCTCTGACTTAATAAAACTCACATGAAGTTTTCCTGCCATTTGAGACAGCACAGCACCCTCTTCTGTACTTGGTGGCCTGGTGGCTTGTTGTTATTTCAAAACTATGCTGTGTCCTGAAGCTGTTCAAGGTCAAGAGACCAGTTTCCTTGCACCACCTCAAAATAGTGAGGTGCAAATGCACTCTGGCACACAAACTGGTCCTTGCAAGAATCTCACAAAAGGCCTAAAGAGCACCAGGGAGGGGGCAGGGGCAGAAATAGTACAGGCTTGGTCTTTGGCCCTGCTCTTGGCATGAGTTGATGTGCTCACACCGATGGGCTGCTCCACAGACCAAGCCGAACATGACATGATGCTCCTGGTTTATTTCCCTTGTGCACGCTGCTCTGTGAATTGCTGCCATAGGGTCAGGCTGTGACTTACCCCCAGGCACGGCTGGGGAAGTGACACTGGTCTCCTCTTGTGGGGGTAAATAGATGTGCAGCCACAGAGAGCTAGCTGTGGCCCGTCCCCATCCCAGTCAGCCACTAAACAATGGCACCATTTGTGTGGAGTACTGACAAGTCCATGCTCAAGCCCAAGCTCTAAACACTGCCAGATAAAGACAACCAAACACACGAGCCCAAGATGAAAGCAACAGAGCACATGAGCTTATCCCTTTCCTGGAAGAACCATGGTCTCTGAGGAAGAAACATTTCTCATGGGAACATCACCTATTTCTCTATAAGGGCTAACAGTCTTGGGGATATGGTGTGATGGACATCACCCTTCAAGAGAGAATCAGTTCCTAAGAAACTGATCACTTCCTTCCCTCACTTCCCCAAGAAGCACATTTGGGCTTAGGACAATGTGCCTCCCCACTGTATATTTTGGAGTCTCTGTGGGAGGTTCTCTGGGCTGACATCTTCACCTGGCTTTACTGAATCACTTTGGTCAGGTAAATGATGTCCCCACATGGCCCCAAGGTGGAGCTGGTGTCCCAAAACCTGCTATTCTCTTGCTGTTGCTTGGCTCAGTTGCATTCACTTTTGCTCTTGGCTCACATAGTGTCACAAGACAACCATATAGTTCTTCCACGTCTGGGCTTCATCAGTACAGGAAAGCACTAATAATGTGTCCATGACACATTTCTCCCTGGGAGAAAAAGAGCCACCCTGGTCAGCAGGTCAGAGCTTCTGCCACCCTCATCTGCAGCATCCCATCATACAGGCTGAAGTGACCCATGGTTCCATCAGTGTTTCCATCAGTGGAGGAGTTACGGAATCAGCATGTAGCAATGCCCTGAAATGTCTTAGAGGGCTTTAAGACCTTTCAGCCACCTGAACATCTCCAGAGAGAACTGCCTTGACTTTATCATGCCTCTATGCCAATAGACCATCACAGCCAGAGGTGTTTCTTTAGAAATCTAGATAATACACAGTGGCTCAGATTTGATCTTGGTGGAAGATCCTTTGCAAGTTAAGGCTGGATGTAACAAGAAGGAACTACTTCCCGAAGAAAGAGCTTGCAATAACTTCCTCAAATTACCACACATCTAGTGCATGCTTTTGCACTATCTGCAAAAGATGTGACCTGAAGGAGCCACTTTGCTTCCCTCCATTGCATCAGCTTCAAGTAGTACTTGGATTGCAATTGTATTTTTCAAGCCCCGTACAATTCCAGTACTGAGCGCAGCTCTGTCCTGCTTGGGACTCACTGAGTTTACACTTGGTCTGCTGATCCAGACCAAATGGTGGTCCTACCCAGCCTTGTGAAATGTGCTGCCACCATCACAGGCAATGCTGTGGCCCTAAATGTTAATGAATAGGTCATGACAGCAGCAGCAGTAATGTGTTTCGGATCCAGTTTTCCTTAGTCTTAATAGTTTTGTACTGTTCAGGAGTGTAACATTTTTTAAACGGGTCCTACCAGCAGCAGTGACATCTCCACTAAGGGCCATGGAAGAGTTTTACTTTCTGGCTTCATTCGTGTTTGCATTAGTAGGCACCTTCTCGCAGAGTGTTCAGAACTGGGATCTAATTAGAACTTCTGAACAGTTGCTGTAGCATGGCTCCATCAGCAGCTTTGTAACCCATGTTGCCACGGCAAAGCTTGCATTTTGTTTGACTAGTCACTGCCCTCCAAACACCCTCATGCTGAAGGGTGTGGGATGGAGTCAGAGATCTGACCCTCTGTGCTCCAGCTCAGCCTCTGCTCAAGTTGGTGAGTGCATGCCCTCACAGTGGGTGTTAGACACCTGAGGACCAGAAGGGGAGAAAGGGTCCCAAGACCCTTGTCTGCAGGAGTGGAGGTGGGCGCAATATGGTTGGGGAGCACTTCCAGGGGTAGGTGTTGAAGAGGGATCAGGACTGGGCATTTGGGATATTTCGGCTGGGAATTGCTGCTGAAAATTCAGCCTGCAGCTTAATATCTACAGGTGGAGAGTCCTTCACTGGGGAAGGTCCTCTTTGGATCAGCGGAGGAGAACATCAAACAAACACAGGGAAATGCAATCTAAACCTGTACTTTATCAGGATACCACTGATGAAAGCAAAGAGGTCATTCTGTTTTGAGAACAGCTTGTGTCCAGTTAGCTTGGCAGAGGGACTGGAGTGTTCAAGCAACACTAGGCACTGCTGCTATTTGGGAAGCCTGCAAGATGGAGACAAGCAGGAGCTCTCAGACATAAGTGGCATATTGCATGCTGAAGAGGTGGAGGAGGAACTACTGGCACTGCTGTCAGGTCAGCAGCCTGATTTCCACCCACGGGTGCATTTCTAGATGCCTGTAAGCAGGAGTGTAGAGGCATTCATCTAAGTGCAAACACGGACACGCTCATGTCTGGATGTGTGCATGTGCACATGTGTACCAGGAATGACCTTTCCCATTTAAAAATGTCAGAAGAAACTATATTTAACTTAAAAAAAAATATGGGAAGGGGATGAAAGTAGCTAACAAAATCTGCAACTCCAGTGAGCCAAGAATTTTACCTAGTTGTGCTTTCTCCTGCTGCAGTTGTAGATGCAAGGAACACAACCTCTGTGCGTGGCAAGCCAACAGCATTCCTCAGTCTGCATGGAAATGTCTTCTTCCATTCAGCGGACAAGGTCTTGGGCTGAGTTAGCACCAGCCACTTATTTGCCCACTGCCAGCAACCACTTTGCAAGCCACAACTGCAGTAATTTGCAACCCCTGAGAACCAATCACCATCTCCCTTGGTGGCTGGGCAAAGCATGGCCACTGATCCAGGCTACCGCTGAGGAGCTTGTCTTCAGCACAGCTCATACGAGAGGACAAGGTTCCCTGGGAGCCCACAGTCAGACCCTCAGATCCTGAGGGGACTCAGCTGGCTCTCTTGGGGGTGTCTGTGCAGCACCCGGTGTCCCCAGTCCCTCCCAGGGCAGGGATAATCAGCAGGGCAGGATGCCAGAGAAAGGGAGAAGCTGCAGCCTTGCCTGACCCGTGGGTGCTGCTCAGGCCTGGCTGTGGATGGCTGGTTTTACACTCAGGCTGGGTGACACAGGTGCACTGTGAGTGTGCAACGGACACTAGAGCCAGGGAAAGGAAGCGGTACCTTCAGACGTGCTCTCCTCTGGGTTGCACTGGCAATATCGCCGGGAGAAATGAATCAGCACCCGCTCCCGCTCTTGCGTCTCTCCCATCAGCGGGAACGCTTTCAAGAACGTCCTGCAAAGAGAAAGTGATACTTAAAGATGCCACGGATGAATCTGATAGGCAGCATCCATGCTAAGGAGTGAGACAGAAAAGGGGTCCTCAGAGCAACCAGGAAGGCCTGTGTCCTCCCCCCAGCCCGCGCACCCCTGGGCCCCTGCAGGTGTAACGCAAAAGGTGTCTATGGAGCCAGCTCTGAGGCGCATAGGGAAACATGCTGCCAGCTGAGATGTGACCCACCTCTGGCTTGATGGCACCAGGGTGGGTTGTCCGTCCCAAGGGAAGAAGTTGCTCCCACTTGCTCTGATTTTGTACGGGATGGGATTCCTGGGAAAGCTGCTCTCCACCATGGGGAAGCAGGCTGTGGGACCTCCTGTCGAAGCCCACTTTTGGTGGCAGTACCTTGTGCCAAATGTGACACCAAAGATTAAATGACAACCTGGAGCTCCCCCCAGTCCCTGCTCCTATCACACGGACAGCCTCCATGGCGTCAGGAAGCCTGGAGAAGAAACCCACCGCCCTGCTCCGCTCTGCCCAGCCCAGGCCCTACGCGGGAGTGACAGAGACCAGCTCACCTGAGTGCTTTGTCAAGGGTCAGGCCAGTGAAGTCAAAGAAGCTGAGATACTCCTCTGCTACCAACTTGCTAAATTCGTTACTGTAATTAAAGAGGGAGTAGTCAGCCCTTTCATCAGGGAAGGAGACACTGTCTACAAGAGCAACAGCAGACTGCTGCCTCCTGGCCAGCCCAAACCCCCAGCAAGACACTGCAGACATGATCCCAGAGCCAGGGGTATTTTCTCCTGGCTTGAAGTGCTGCTGGAAGACCTCCAAAGGGCCCTAACATGCCCACAGCCTGGCACCGCCGCTGCCAGCCCTAGACGCCTGAGAATGAGAGGTATGGGCTGCCAGTGCCCCTCTCTGCTGTGCTGCTGGCCAGGCAAAGCCTCCTCCTAAACCAGCCAGGAGGAGGAGGCCATAAGGATGTCCTGTGTTCATCGGGCACCTTCTCTCTTACCTAGTCCTCTCCCATTGCTGGAGCTGGTCCCCTCCTCCTTACTGCAATATTCCTGCTGTCCACTCCACTGTTGGCTCCCATCCTACCCTCTCACCACAACACCTTGCTTGCATGTCAGATGGATGTCCCTGGGAACTGGATCAAGAGAGCTCAACTGAGCTTCTGGCCCTGCTCATCCCTGAATGCTTCTCCAGAAACCATTCCCGGGCCACATTTTTGAAGGATGCTTGGAGATGTGTTGCCTTTAAAGCCAGAATGGGTGCTGCTAAGTTCCTCTATCTACACAACTCAGGTAGCAGAAGTGCAAGAATAATCAATGAATGCTGGCAAGAAATGGGAGATGATCTCAACATGCTCAGTCTTTGCCATATACAATTCCTCTTCCTTCTCTCCACAAAATGAAAACCATATTTCTAAGTGTCGCACATCCAGTTTCACCCTGGGACACGGTACAGGCAGAATTCATTGCTTTTCCTCCAGCATTGTTTCATCTTCTTCTGTGAGGTGGAAGCTGTAAAGCCTCTGGCATGGATGCTGTTAGGAAGCATGACACAGAGCAGGATCAGGCAGAGCAGAGCGACAGCTTCAGGGCAGAGGTCCAGGCTGAGTTTTGAGAGGCAGGACATAAGTGTTGGTGCTGGAGTTTGTGCAGGAGAGTGTTTCAAAGATATATGAAGCCACAAGGCCTGACACTCATAAAACAATCTCATCATTTGGGATTGCGAGCTCTGGGAAAGAACATGTGCTCTTGGGCCCCCGGGTTAGTCTGTCTGAAGCAGTGCCACAACGATTGGTGTGCAGATTCCTGCCAGCTTCCCAGGGACACTTCTCCACTTGTCCTGGAACTTCACAGCAAGGTAATGTAAGATGCAGAAGATGACCACACGTTTGTGAAAGAAGACGTCACGACATCTTCACCCCTGTGCCAAAGAATGAGCAGAACCAAGCAAGCCCCAGGCCTCCTCTGAGATCCTCTTGGCTCTAAGTCTACAGAAGGCCTCATGCATTGGCTGTTCCATTGCTGGGAACTAGCCAGTGCTCTCCCTTCCACAGGTCAGGTCCCACCTCACTCTTGCAGTTGAGGTCTCCCAGAAGAAAAGGTCTGATTCCTTATGTTTGGGCACCTATTTACCAGGTCTCCTGGGAAGCTGCTTGGGCACTCTGGACACTGGGCACACAGCAACAACTGCCATCTACTGCAGCAATCAACAGGGGAGAACAGCGCCTGACTCCCCCCACTTAACTCAAGCTGGCCTTGAAGGACCGGCCTTGCCCAAGGCTCCCTAAAGCCAAAAGACTTGGCATGTCTATAGCCCAGCACAGAGCTTGGGTGGGCTGAATTGCTCTTGAGATGTCTCCATGGCCTACACTGGGAGCTACATGCTAATTTACGTTCCTGACTAGATCTATAGTCAGGCAGGATGAAGGTGGGTGGGAGCTCCCCTTCACCCCACTCTCCCATCAGGGCAGTCCAGGAAGGTAGGCAGGCCTTGCTGCCTGTCCTTCAGCTCACTGGGTCTTGCTGAAGGCCAGGAGTCCATAGGGAATTTGTGACCCTCAGGACAAGTGGTCTGTGCCAGCTGCTGTGGTGCCAACAGTCCTCAGCCTGGGTGCCCATCACACCTTCCTGTGTGTCTCACTTGGTTCCTTTCTGCTTGGAAAAGCTCCAGGCAGGGACTGCCAGCTCTGCCAGTGTTCCAGGACACCTGAAGGCAGCCAGCCCCCAGGAAGCAACAAACTCCTGTGTCTAGCCAAGGGCTCAGTGACATTGATGGGACCCTTCTCCCTGAGGTCCAGAGCCAGTTAACAAGCCCCAGGCATGCCTGGGACACAGAGCTCCAACACTGGCCAGGGCAAGACCATGGCCTACACAAAGGTGAGCTTAGATGCTTGCTCTGGTTTCCTCATTCAAGAATTGGCCTTCTCTCTCTCTGTGGCATTCCCAGCCCCTCTTGCAGGAACAGGTGACATTTCCACCATGCAGCTCAGACACAACAGAGACATTCCCACAAGAACAGCAAGGCGTTTCCCATGGTGACATGTCCGGCATCCTGTGGCTGGTGGCCCTGCCACACAGCCAGCCTCTACAGACCTTCTCTCACCTTATGTCCCAACTTGATGCTTCCTCCCTCTGCCTGGTTTGGAAAGGTCCAGGCACCAAGCGTGCTTACTGACCTCCCAGTTTCATTCCTGCGTGGCTGGACGTGGACAGATGTGTGTTGTTTTACAGCCTGAACCACACTGTCCTACAAAGCTAAGCTTGTATTGTCCAGGATCTTTTTTTGTGCCACAGTCACCTGGGTCAAAAAAAGATTGTCCATAAGAAGTTTGGCTAAGTAATATTCACCCAATCTGCAGGGGAGGAAAATACACTGTGTGCCTATGCCATGCTGCCCATCGGGCTCTGACAGACCCCTAGTTCTCAGTGCACTGCAGTGCTGAAACTGTGCTCTGCTGCCTGCTCTGTCGCCGCCTGCGTGGTGGCGTGAGCACAGTGCTCTCCTGGGAAACCTTGCATGGAAATGCTTGGCACTACCATCTTTATGGTCTGGCAGCTGAGACAGTTCAACCTCCATCCTGCAAGAGATGTGTGACTGTGGGTGGTGATGGAGCTGAAACAATGCCACAGACAAATCCAGGAGCACGAATCCTCCATGGAGAGATCGGTTGCCAAAATTCATGCTCTTCAGAGAGGCAAAGGTAATTTCTGGATTTGAGGCTAACTCCACAGAATTGTGTCAGCTGGAAAGAAACTATTTGGAGATATCCAATCTCCATTTCCTTGTTCATCACGCCTTTTCTACTTGTTTGACAATGATGAATTGTTTTGGGTTTGGTTTGTTTTTGGGGTTGGTGGTTTTTGTTGGGTTTTTTTTGAGAAAATTGCCATTGTTCACAAAGAAAAAAAGAAGACTTTAAAATGAGTTAAAAAGCTTTAAGATTTTACTTTTTGAACAACCCTCCTAGCCAGTCCACCTCCTACATGGAGCTGGCCTGAAAGCATCACTTAAACTTACCCTGCTCCCACCACTGTAGGTTGGTATTACGTTGTTGTAAGTGAGCAAGACCGACTTAAAACACACCTATCCTCATTCTTCCTTTCCTGCTCTGCAAATCCACCTGCTTCATCCAAGATCCTGCAGCTCTATCCAGTTCTTGTGCTGGGAAATGATTCAGATGTCAAAAACCCAGCTGATCAAAACAGAAGTTTTCTTTTAAAGGCTGTGCCAATTCCCAAATGTGGGTCACCAAACAGATTTCCAAGGGGTGAGGATTGCGGTGTGAGTAAGGGTTGCAGGAACTAGCAAAGGGACACACTCAGATGCACCCCCAGAGACCAGTTGCTTGAAACTTCCCCCACTCAGTAATCTGGCATGGCAAATTTGCAAGAAAGGAGAAGGATGCTAGACCTGAAGCAACAATGCACCTGCTACAAGAACCACAGCAAAAGAGAAGAACAAGGATGCTGCTGGTGTCACAAAGATCCTCTCTAGGAGATCATTTGTGGGCTCCTTCTGTCCCAGGACTAAGCTGGGAGTCACAGACAATCCTTGGTACTGAAAGCTTGGGTATTTGCTGAGGGATGGTTGTGTCCTGCTGATCTGGACAGGAGTGAGACATTTCAAGGACATAAAAAACCCCAGCAACACAGGTTATATCTGATCCAGGAGAAGGATGATGGGGATTGGTGTCCTCACACCCACTGGCATCCTAAAATAATCTGTTACTGCTACACTCCTTACTGTTACTCTGTCTCTTAGAGACTCTCCCACTTTTGAATAAATACTTTTTGTTTGCCTTCTGCCTTACCCAGGCAAATCTACCAGCTGAGGTGCTTGGACCTCCGGCGTGTACCTGGCTCTCCATCAAACCCTTCATGTCATCTATACAGACTGGGTCAGGAGGCACTGCAGCAAGAAGATTTTGAGGTGCAGACAGTAAAAACCTGGGGACTGGCAGAGAGCCCAGTGCAGATCCAGGTCTGGATCCCAAACCCTTCAGCCTGGGGATTGCTTTAGGCAGGGTCTTGCTGGGCCCTCACCAAACGCAGGAAGCTCTTGGTTCTGGTGGGACGCAGCTTGTGGCAGTTAATGCCAAATACATGCAAAGAACTTGCAGGATTCAGATTGCAAGGGCATTAGACTTGGACCAGGTTCAACCGCAAGGATCTCCAACAGCCCCAACTCCATCTGTAAAGCCCCTGTCCCTTCCTGCCTTTACCCTCTCCTCCCATCACAACCACTGCTCCCCCAGAACCTCCCCACCACAGCTGTGTTTCTGCTGGCCATGCTCAATGCTGCCATCTCAGTCAACCCCTTCGTAGGGTTGGCTGCAACCCAAAGCCCCACTTACTTTTTCCCGAGCTGACGTGCCACATCGCAGCGCTTGAACCCTTCGAGGTTGTAAAGGCGCTTGGCCAGCCTCTTGGCAGCCTCGCTATCCGCCCTGCAGCCATTCGCCAAGGTGTCTGTGCTGCCCTGGTCAAGCTGCTCGGTGCTGCCCATGTCAGAGTCGGAGTCTGACAGTGCGTCTTTCAAGCTGGCGTCACTACACAGAAACAAGAAACAATTCAAGGAGCAGCAATGTGACCTGATGAAACCCACAGAAAACGCCACATTTTGATTTCTTCTTGTCCTAACTGAAAAATACAAAAAAAACAACAACACATTTGTGAACTGGACATTGGACAAACCCTCTTTCATTTCAGATCAAATGAAATAGAACAGTTTAATTTCAAATTTGTAAAAAAAGATTGAAGAGAAGGTGACTTCTCCCAGAGAAATGAGGATGTATCCATTCAAAGCAAGCAGCCCCAACACCTTTTAAAGCTTCCTCTCTCTCTGCTGGTATGGAAAAGGATACCAAGCTCTGTCAGAGCTGTGGACATTCAGGAACTCTTAGGGCTAGATGGTATGCTTTTCAGTTCAGATTATTTGCTGAGAATGGGAAACTGCACTTGTACAAATCATGCCAATGGGACTGGCAGCAGACCTGCTGTCCCTGGTGGGCTGCTCCTCTCCCAGCTGGTGTTGTGGCCAGCTGTTCCCACAGACAAGACACTGAGCAGCCTCACTGACACCGTTTAGGTGGGGGTGCATCTCTATTTTCTTGCCCAAGGCCAGTTATAGCATTATGGCACCTATTTGCCCATTTTTGGGCAGTGTGACTCATCGAAGGCCTGATAGCTAGCTGGACATACCTCCTCGCTCCAGCTCTCCCATGACCTGGCTGCTCATCACCTGGCTTCCTCATGCAAGGAACTGCCCTGCAGATGAGCTGCTGCCTCCCAGGGACAATGGTTTGCGTCTGAGCTGGTCCGGAGGATGAAGTCTCTGCTGATCTCCTCACTGCCTGCAGAAGAACCTTTGGGGAGGCCTCTACAGGGGCACCCAGTCCTAAGTGAAACCTTGAGGTTTTCCTGCACTTCAGAGCACACTTGGGTGTGTGCCTGGCTGCCTCCAACCTGCCAAGGGCTTTTCCAGATATCAGGCAGACAAGGCTGTGATCTGCCCAGAGAAGCCTCGGCTTTGCCTGCTATAAGAACAGATGGGATTTGTGAGCAGCCAGGTGAATGGTGGTGAGCAGCCAGGTGAATGGTGGTGACCTCCAGAGCAAACGTGAACATAAAGTGCTGAGTCTTGGCTTTTCTTGGGCTTGCAGGGCTCCTACAGGACCCCGCAGCTCACATGCAGTTTGGGATCCTGGAATTCAGAACAGGGAGGACTCAGACAGAGGTCTACTGGCTTGTTTAATGCCATGAGACCTTGGTCCCCAGCTGTAGTCCTACCCTACGAGTAGGAAAGCTTTTCCTGTTGGTGTTTGGCCTCTCAGTCATGACAGCACATGAGAAGAAGCACAAGGGGAAAAAAAGCAGCTACATCTCTATCATGTCCTCTGAGTCTTGCTCCTGGACTGGGACCCCGTAAGACAAGGGGTGCTTTGCCCAAGGAAATCCCAGCCTGCCTTACCTGATAGAGTTAATGATCTTGGTGGCATCTTCCTCTGACCCTTCCACGTGGAACCCATTTGGGATACTCTTCAAGGACAACCGACTCAGCACATTCTCCGACCTGCTGCTGGTAATTGAGTGCCTGAGAGGGCTCCCAAAATCCCCCTCTGCTGGCTTTGCTGCTGCCTGCTCTTGCTTATCAGCAGCCATGTGGTGAAGGGCTTCTCTCTGATCGGCTACCAGTTTCTGCTCCAAGAGCTCTGGGCTTTCCTTGACCCTTTGCTGGATCAATGGGGTGAGTGGGGCCTCAAAACTGACACAGCTGTCTGTCTCGTCTGTGAGAGAGAGGACATCCAAAGAGTCCAAGCTGCTGTAGTATGTACCCTTCATAAGGTCAGACTCAACGATCTTCTCAAAGGTCGAGCTGAACCCATCCCTGATGTCTTTGAATTGAAAATGTTCCTTGTCATCCTCACTGTAGCTCAGCTTGACATCTCCAGAAGCAAACCTGGACCAAAAGGGGACATGTAGAAAATACAGTCAAGGTAATTGCTTGCATGGTTCCACCTGGAGCTAGGAGGCAAGAGAAGAGGCAAAAATGGATGATGTAATTATAGGCCCTCAGGACCTTTCTGTGGTATAACCTGCCTGGTTCCCAATTTTATTACAAGCTTCTAGAGCTGAAAAAGGCAGAGTTTTATGATGAACAATCCCAGGGGCCCAGCCAACCCTTTATTTGGTCATGCCCCAGTATAAAGCCAGACCTCTGAACTGAGAGGTTTGCATCTGACACCTGCTACTGGATCCACTGCCAGAATGGATTTAATCTGCAGGTTATCTCTCCCTTCAAGTGCTCCAATTATGGCTACTTCAAAAGCATGAAAATCCTTAAGATCGAGGTCATTTAATCTAACTTTGGAAATCGGCAGCAAATGTCCTTGATTCCTTTTATAGCGGAGAAATAGCAGAAGCTTTTAGGGCGCAATTCATATGCTGTAACTTAAGCCTTTTTTCTTAGATGAGGCACCCTAGAAGTGCAAGGCACCCTACAAATAGTTTTCTTTCAACTAACAGGGATGTAAATGTGATGGACACACATCCAGGCAGGGGAGGCTCTGTGCCGCTTTACAGCTAGCCTGTGGGATTCAGGCAGGACAGGAGGCTGTGAAATGCATGTACCTACAAGTCTAGCTTCCAGGTACGCATGGATGACTCTCAGCAATCCCAGCTCTGTTTGGCTTTGAATGCAGGGGCATTCATTCCAGTGTACATCTCAGTATGAACCCACACTGGGGGAACTCATTTGAGTCAAATCCAGCAACGCCCGCTGTGCCGGGAGCCCCGGGGAGCTGGGAGGGCTCAGTCCCTCCTGGAATAGACCAGGTTGCAAGGACCTGCCAAAAATATCCCGGGTTTCTCAGGTGAAGCCTGCCTTCCCTCTTCCAGCAGACGCTGCTGTCATTTGCTTTGTCAGAACCAGGCTTTTCATTCTGTGATACAGATGAAAGCTAAGGGAACTGTAAGCTGCTTTTCCTCCGCCTGTGATGGAGTTAACTTTCTTCATAGCAGCACATATGGTGCTGTGGTTTGGATTTGTGCTAAAACAGTGTTGATAATGCACTGATGTTTTATCTATTGCTGAACGTGCCTGCACAGCATCAAGGCTTTCTCTATTTTTCACTCCCCAGCGAGTAGGCTGGGGGTAGGCGAGAGGCTGGGAGGGAACACAGCTGGGACAGCTGACCTGAATTGACCAAAGGGATATACCATACCATATAGTGTCATTCTCAGGAAAAAAAAAAAAAGAAAAAGGGTTTGGTCTTTCAAAGTAGCAGTGCTCAGAGACTAGCTGGGCATCAGTCTGCTGCTGGGAGGTGATGAGTGATTGCTTTTGCATCACTTGGTGGGGTTTTTTTTCTCTTTCCTTTACTTATTAAACTGCTTTTATCTTGACCCACAAGTCTCGCTTTTGCTCTTCTGATTCTCTCCCCCATCTCACAGGGGAAAGTGGTGAGCAAGTGCAAGAATAGGTGCTCGGTGGTTGGAGTCAACCCACTGCACCTCCTCACTATGGTTGTCTCAGTTTGAGAACCCTGTGTCAGTGTCATGGCTGTGCCTAGTGCCTCTCCTAATGAGCACGGCCTCACTTCGCAGCACGTTACTTTTCCCTGAGCTGAATTCTGGGGGTGGATCAGGGATGAGCAAGTTTCTTGTGCCAGCTAAGGAGACGCTGTACCTGTGCATGCCCAAATCCATATCCTGTTAGTAATGTTTCCTACTGGGTGCCAGTGACAGCCCACTCCCAGCCTTGAAGAACATCACCTGGCACAGAAGAGATTAGAAATGGACCTTGGGAGGTAGTGGCTCTAGCACAGAGGCAGCAAAGCACTTGTGAGCCAGATGTGGCAGAACCATGATAGTGTCTCATAGGAGTCTGGACACTTCTCAGTGCACTTTACAAAACAGTTCAGTCTTTTTAGGTGAGGAAACTGAGGCATGCACCACACTCCATTGAATTGAGCACAGCAAAAGTAAAGAGAGGTAGAGAGATATAGCCTTGTATCCCATCTCCACCAGCAGACAGAAGAGAACAGGGAAAGCAAAGTGACCACCCCTGACAGCCCCCACAGCCAGCCGCATGTTTCCAGCTCCCAGCTCTCTGCAGCTTACAGTTGCCCTGATCCAGAAACATTCAGCCCATTTTGTCCAACAGACACAGGCTCCCTAGTTTCACAGTGGAGATAGACCCCTGAACACCACTGCCATGCCTGGACAGAGGGTCAATGGAGCCCTGAAGCCAGGTCTGCTTGTACCATTACAGGGTCTGGGGTGCATACTTCCCTCGCTCAAGGCAGGAGGGATTTAGCGGATTTCCACTGCACAGCTAAGCATGTAGCAAGGAGGCAAGGCTGCCCCTTGAGCAGGGAGCAGGTTAGTAAGGCCCTGAATTTACTGGCACAGACATACAGATGTAGCGTCATCCATTCCTGGAAACCCTAGCCCTTCAAAATGACTCAGGCAGGGTGGAAGATGGCTGGCCATCTCAGGACATAGTGGCCCTAAGGGCTAGGGAATGTACACCTTGCCACCAATGACAACACACCCATCTGGGAACCATCATCATCGGTTTTGTGGAGCAGCCAGTTCTCATGTGCAGCACAGGAGACACCATGCCTGAGTGGTGATGCTCACATGGACCAGTTGTCCTCTAACACCCTCATCAGCATGGGCAGCAAGAACTCAGCATTTACATGAGCACTAATTCCAGGCAGTAAAAGGGGACCTGGCATCCCTTCACATAGGGAAGTCCTCAAGTTTATCACCTTTGTTTGCTACAGCCAGTGTGTCTAAAGACCCAAGTCTGCAGGATAGGAGGTTGTCTCCCAACAGGGATCTCCTGACCCCAGGAATCCACAGCAACCAAAGACAGTCATAGGGCGAGAGGGGATACAGTGGACAACTAACAGAAAACCAGTGTAAGGAGGGAAGATGCAACGACAGAGGTGTGTATAGCCCCGCTGTTGCAGTGAGGAGTGGGCACAAGTCAGCTACCAGACTCCTTGTACCCCATCTTTGAAAGAAAAGTGCATTTGGGGAAGGATTTTAACAAAGGAAGATTTTCTTGCTTCTAAAGTGCCAGGGCAAGAGCCATTGAAGAGGAGAGGACAGCCCTCTCAGCTTTCTTATTTCTCAGTGCCCCAAGAGTCTGAGGAAACCAAGAAGGTCAGGGTATGCCACATTATCTTCCCTTCTTCATGATGCTAGATGCCAGGCCAGCGGGCTGGTGAGCTGCAGCAGGAACAGGGGATCCCAGCACAGCAGGGAGCAGGACAGACCCACCTGTGCAAGGAGGAAGACAACCATGTGTGGCTTACGCTACGTTCATAAGACCTGACAGGCCCTGACAAACAAGTTTTTGCACCCTTTGAAAGTCCACTCTGCTGTCGCAGCCGTCAGAGTTGCTGTTTTCAAACCTAGCTCTGCAACCACAGGGTAAAAGCTTACATGAATCTGTAGACCTGCATAATCCCTTGATTCCAGGAGCTCAGGGCTTAAGAAAACTCTCACCCAGTTCATCAGAGCTGGCCATGTAGCAAACCAGACATAAGCAGAAACGAAGCAGACAGCAGCAGCCCCACAGACTATCCGCTGCAGCCCAAAAGCTCCTCATCCTCAGGAATGCTTGTCTTTACAAATCCATCCATCCCTGCAGGGTGAACTGCAGTGCCTGGCCATAACTTTGTGTACAGAAAAGATCCCCTCCTTCTACAAAGCAGGAGGAACTTCAAAAACTTCATCCTTGTGACAGGTAGGACTTTACAGCCTCAGTTGGACCCAGCAGCGGGAACTACGGACTTGCCTTGGCAGCTTGTCCCATTGCCAAACTTCTTGCAACAGCCCCATCCACAGTGAACTTCCATGTCCCCTCCCCTACAGAGGTTCTGTGCCCTCCCCACAACAAGGAAAAACCCTTTTGTAGGCTTTTGTAGTTTCCCCAGGTCCTCCAAGAGAGCCATCACACTGCTCTTTGGCCTGCATTGCTTCACTCCCAACACCAGCATGTCTTTGTGCAGGAGCATCCATGCAGGAGGGCAAGCCCTGGCCCATCCCCATGAGGTTTGGTGCACAGCACGTGTTTCCAGGGGTGTTGTGCACTGCAGCTGTGCCTGTCAGTATTCCCCTGGCTGCTTCTGGGTATCAAGTCCATCAAGAGCCATCAAGCCCCACACCACCCGGATATTACTTAGCAGGTCCCACATCATTGCCATAATCCCAAGCCAGACAGCTCCTCTCCTCCTCTCTCTCACCACACTGAACAGAGTAATTTCCATTAGCTGTTCACACCACAGAGCTTGTATTTTCCAGCCCTTTGTTTATCCCTTGAGCCCAAACTCGTACAGCAGGCAACACAGTGAGAAAGTCTGTATCCCCAGCAAAGGCCGTGTGGGGCAGACCGCAGAGACCAGGGCAGGAGTCCTAGATGGGTCAGTGGGCACCAACAAGTCAGGCACATCACATCTCTCTTTGCGTGGTCCCAGAGAAGACGGAGGACAGAGACTTTCTACAGCTTACACCAGCCCAGGAGCACCATCTGCACCTAATTCAAGCAAAGCCAGGCTAAGGTGGGAGACAGTGAAAGACCTCAGTTGTGTGAATGAACTTGACATAGCCTCCCTACAGCAAAGTGTCGCGTACTTATTACACAGCGGGGAAGGCAATTGCTTCACTTAAATAAGGATCCGTATATTTATTTGCATTGTAATCAGAAGGTTTTGTAAGCGTATTGAAGTAACACTGTATCTAATTGCCTGTGCTGCTTTCCCCAGTCATCTCTGAAACGCTGTTTTACTGCTTACGGCAGGGCACGCAGAGCAATGCACTTGGTTATTATTGCTGCTGAACCGTACTGGATTTTTATGCACTGAGTTGTTTACATTTCAATTCTCACTGGTTAATTAGTTGTAATAAAGTAGAACCTAGTTTGCTGTGTTGGTGGAGTGAGGAGGCCTGCCAGAGAAGGACATGATGGAAAATCAGGATTTTCTTGCCTGTGCACTGCAGGCCTTCTGCAAAGTTTTTCTGAGACTTTATTTAATGGAATTTGACTTGCTCAACGGCTATATGTTACCATGGGAGGAAACGTGTGGACAAAGGCAGCAGTTCCAAACCTGCAGGTACTAAATGCGTCTACAAGCCAAAGGTGGGGATTCCTCTATTGACAAGTTTGACCTTTTTGGATGATTTCTGGGGCTGAAAGCAGTAAGTTTCATACACTGGTGAAGCTCTCAGTTTGACTGCAGAGCTGCGACCTCCCCAAGATCAGCATGGCCAATGTTGGGGGCTTCTGGGAAGGTGAAAGACCTCTAGGCAAAATAGCCACAATGATTGGAAAATAGGGCTTTGACAAATGGTATGTCGGCATGCCAATGGATGCCATGGGATAAACTAGAAAGGGGGTAAAAGGGATTCAGTTAACGCAAACTGCAGCACAAGATCTAAAGCTTTGGTTTTGTTTCCTTGACTTTTTAAACAACCATTTCCTGCATAGACGCACGCATCTACCTTCAGTGGGGCAATCATAGTTTCTTTCTCCAGATCCACCATAGAGTCGATGACCTTGGATGACTTTTTCCCCTTTAATTCAGCAGGAAGAACAAGATGCAATCCTTTCTTGTAAAGTACTTTAAGATCCAGGGGCAAAATGTATCATATGAGCACCAACATACGAATGGTAAGTGATTTGTTCCCCAGTAATGAATAGTTGACTGCTCACCAGTAAAACATTAGGCCAGAGACAGAGAAACCCCAGGTTCTCCTATATCCAGAATGGTCATAACAGAAACAGCAACACACCGAAGGGGAGTAAAGAAAGAACTGGGGAAACTCAGAGATGATGCAGGATGACAGTGACTTCTTGGTGCCTTGGTCCATCTGTCAGCTTTGTTACTCCTGACCCACACTGATCTAGGAGAGCCAGACAGTCAGCTACGGTCAGGAAAGACCAGCTCCATGCTGTGTGTGGCCCAGCCACATGTTTCTGCCATTTGGCCTAAAGATAGGTGGTCAAAGTACTAAGGAGCTCAAACACAGCAAGCTTTAGCCTAGGCAATAAGTGCTTTCCCAGATTTCAGCTATGTCGCTAAAGTTTTCCAGCTGCCCTTCTGCCTTTGAATATAGTGTGTGACTTATCCCTTGTGCATTCAGTTTCCCAAAAGACTTATTTGCTATCCAAGTGAATGTGTTTAGAGCATAAGATCATGGGCTGTGCGTGCGGAGCCCAGTCAGGTTGCATCATCTCCAAATCCTCAGCCTGCCACTTCTCCCAATTCATGCCCTAGTACCTTAAAATAATTGCACTTCCAGTGACTGTAGCAGCATTCACTGGCCACCCTTAGCTTCATCTTGAACTCACAATTTCTACCAGGGAGCCACGCACCAAGCAAATACTATTCCCTTGCAACCTGAGAGGCTTGCAGACATCTAAGACCTGACTGCAGAGCTTACAGGGCTTGTGGGATCTGCCTGGGGGTGGACTCCCCTAGCTCTCTGGACATCAGCAGCCTGCATTGGACACTCCTCCTCTTCGGTACCTTCGATTGCACTTCTTGAAACAGTGCTGCTCCTTCTTGCTGGGGGCCTTGGGTAAATCAAACCACCAGCTTTTTATAGGGGAGCCTGTTCAACACTAGAGACACAATGAATTAGGGACGCCTGTTGTCAGCCCACACGCTGTGTGGCTTCCCAGCTCTGCTGACACTCCTGCCTACGCTCCAGACAGCTCTCTGAACAAAGGTCTCAGCCTGAAGCCTGTGCTGGACTAAAACTAGTAGGTGATTCACTGGCCCCTCTTGGCCACCCTGTCCCTTTCACACCTTCTCTTAAGAAGGCCATGCTCTTCTGTGACAACTTCTGCTGCTCTTCCCCAGCCCCCTCCTGCTTGCAGCATCCCTGCTGCGCTAGAGTAGGTACGCAGGCAGGGCCATAAGGTTCACACCGGCCATAAACACCAGCTGGTGACAATACAGACCCCTAGGTGATTTCGGGTGGCAAAGGGAATCACCCGTACTCCTCCCACAGGGATGGCATGGGAAGCACCGCACCTCATCCCAGGGACCAGTCATTTCCCTTCAGCCCCCAACCTGCAGAGCCCCAGGGAGTCTAAGCACTTGCAGAGGCATAAAGTCAGCTGTGGACGCTGCGCCAGTGTGAGTGTCCCCCAGCCTGGAGAGTTCTCCCATGAAAACAGGCTGCCACTACAGAGGACACAGAGGCTGGGGGGCACTGCACATGCGCTGGTTTGTCTCAGGCACTTGAGAACAGGATGACACTTGTGTCTCTCATCTCTTACTGCTATGCCTGTGACACCCAGGCACTGGAACACCTGCCACAGGTGCAGCAGGGAGCAAAGCTCAGTGCCTTGCCCTCTCCTACCAACGGCGCGGTCCTTTGGATGCAAAGCTGTAACCTGCTAGCCCAGGGGCTGCCAGAGCAAGCCATGCTGCCAGGGACTTTCAGGGCATACCAGGCTCCTGGGCAAGCCCCACTCTTCATCATCCCCTGGCTGTCACGCTTGTCCTAAGACATCTCAGGAACTCTGCCAAAAGTGCTCCAGCTGAATCTCCAACTTGCAAGCGGGAAACCCCCAAAGTGAGCACAACCAGCACTCCTGAGATCTCTAGAGCTTTTCCTTTGCTTTTGAACCTCTGTGGGCAGACGCTGGCTCTAATCACAGATTTTCTGCATTTGTAACAGGGAAAAGCAGTGCGAGAAGCCCAGAGAGGAAAAGAGTGAAAAGCCCCAGTCAGCCATGAGAGCAGCTGCAGCTTTTTAAACTGATGAGTTGCACACGGAGCAGAGTAACTCGAACCAAGGAGGCTTGAGAAAACAACACATGCAAACCAGCACTGAGCCGACGTTACAATGGCTTCACACTCACCCGAGCAGCTCCTCAGGCTCGTCGGCACTTAGAGCTTCTGAGGAGCCCAAGATGCTGCGACACCACTCCTTGCTGAGGGCCTCACTAGGTATCTCCTGGGTGGGGGAGCCCCTCTCCCCCGAATCCGTGCTGCTTCGGCTGGGCACGTCACCGTCCTGCTGCTGCAGCGGCGTCTGCTCCTGCCCCGCAGCCAGCTCTGCATCCACGCCGTTCGCCAACGCCAGACCGTCCTCGTGGCCACTCTTGCTGCCAGCGTCTGTCCCCAGTCCCTGCTGACCCTGCCTCTCGCCCAGCTCCGCCGTCACTTCCAGATGTTCGCTCCCCTGGCCCCCGCGCTCCCCCTCCGCTCCTCGGGAGGGTTGAGCATCGTCCCGGGGGCTGGCTCTCCCGCTGGCAGGCTCCGGAGGCTGGCTGAGCTGCTCGTCCCCATCGCTGCAGGCCAGCGCGGCCGGCTGTGAGCCTGAGAAATGCAGCTCTTGGCGGTCTGGAGCAGAGCATGGAAAGTGGCTGTTCTCGCTCATATTCCGCTTGTTCTCCCAGCGCTTACGGGCTCCCTCCCTGCGCTCAGCTCAGGCTCAGTACTACCTACAACGGAAAAGAAACCACGTCATGAGCGCCCGCGAGGGCTGTCAGAAAGGCACGGACTTGTCGATGGCAGTTCAGAAGGGCAGCAGTTTGAACTAGAGCACAGGAAAATGCCCCCCCCCCCAATCCCTCTCGACCCCTCAATATAAAAGCAAAGAAGGACCATATTGGGGTTTGCTGCTTTTGTAAAGACTGGTGCTCATTACCCAGCACAGTGAGATCTGGAGAGGAAAATCTGCTGTTGTGGTCCTGAGCCATTAGGGGCCCAGGCACTCCCCTTCTCCTGCTCCTCTGAAAACCCCCAGATGGCCCCAGCCCATAGCACAGGGGACCCATACCATGCAGGGTGTTGGTGCCCCAGATGTGGCAGGCAGCTGCCCAGGGCTGGGGACAGGAACGTGGCACAGCTGCTTTTCCCAGCCTGGCTACCAGGGCACTTATTCCCAAGTACCCTCTGCCTGCCAGAAATAGGAGAAATAGGGGAGATAGATAGGACATAAGTGTGAATTTTTTTAAAACACTTCTAAGCATTTGTGATGTGCCAACCTGTGTGATTCTCCCTGCTGACTTTGCATTTCTGCAGAGCTTCTTGCCTGCCAGAGTAACGCTTTTCCCGACACACAAGTACTACTGAAGGGTGTCATAAGTTGCCAGCTCAGGCTCTGGCAAAAGTGTCTTTATTGAATATACCCTGCGATGCTCTCTGCAGGGCAAGGGAAGGACGCTGTGTTGCACCAAATGAGACAAGTGGCTTTTCTGATAAAAAGGCACCTCATTGGTGAACATGCCTATCGATGCAAAGTCTGCCAGTCTTGCAAGCACCATCCTCAGCCGTGGGCTGTAGCCCCACAGTGCTGCGCAAGCTTTTCTCCATTGTAACAGCTGCAGTCAAGTGACCATGGTGCCACCAGAAATTCTCTCTTCTGGAAGCAGGAGTTTTTGTATGGGGCTCAGGCTGAGGCATGATAACAGCTGATTTTGTTTTAAAATAATACTTGTCTTTACCTGCACAGGAAGCACGGCTAATCAGTCACAGCAGGCAGATGGGACCCCTGGGTCCTCCCCCCAATTCCCTTCCTACCTCACGTCTCAAGCAGATCATTTAAACTCTCTGCCTCAGCTTCCCTCTCTGTAAATCAGGGATTATACATCACCTCTGAGAAGCCGTGAGGGTGTCCAGATGTCAGCAATGGGCTCTGGGTGCTCTGACTTGCTGAGCTGCAGCCCTCGTTAGCAGTAAAATCATTAATTGCTTGCCTAATGCAGGGCTGTACTAGTTCTTGCTAACAAGATGTGCTGGGCTGCAGCTGCCTCTGCTCTTACAACCCCTCACCTTGTGGAGGTCATGGAGATGCCAGCAGCCTCCCCTCTGCTGCTGATTCCTCTCCACCTGGGCAAGGAGCAAGGGAGGAGGTGGGATTCGACCCCAAACACCCCTCTGTGGCCTGGGTACAGACAGATCCACAGGGGTACGTGCCGAGCTGCTGGATGAGCAGGACAGATCCCGAGGGGAACCTCATGCCACAGTCATGAGATGGGTCAGGTCCCTCCTCGAGGCAATGCTGGCAGTTTTACCTCTTTTCCAGGTGCATCCGTGTGCATCCCCCGCTGTCACAGAGCACGCAGCATCCCTGCACCTATCGCACTAGGCGCAGCCAGGTGCTTCCGACAGATGCACGATCCCTGCCTGTAACAAGGGACCAGAGAAAGTGAGACCAGGCCAGAGAGGAGAACCCCACTGATCTCCTGCCACCCTGCCACTTCATATCAGGCTGTTTCCCAGAACCACCCCATGGCCTGTTCTTTGCAGAGCACTGCAAGTGGTCTTCCCTCTGCACGCTCTGGTCCTCCCTGGCTTTGAGCCACGGCAGCGCAACAGCCGAGTGCAGGAGTAATCCTTAGAAAGGGCTCCTGACTGCTTTCTTTATGAAGTCTCCCCTGACCAATTAAAGCAGAGCAAAGGGACTATGTGTTTGCAGGTTTCAAGGGAAACTTGACGATGAGCCCACTGAATGTCTGTTTTCATGCACCAGATCTGTAGAGGGAGAAACCTGTGTTGCAGATGGATCCCTCCCCAACAGTCCTTCCCAGTCCCACCAACAAACCAAGAGCTAGGTTAGAGGTCTTTGAGCTACCTGTAAGCAAATCTGAACTATCAAAATCATTATGTAGCGACATTTCCCTTGCAGAGTGTATTGTACAATGCAGACTAGCAAGGGCACAGTGATGCCTCTCCGTTAGGTGACTCCAGGCTGGAGGAGCACGTCTGGTCAACATAGATGGTGTGTCATCTACAGACAACTGCCTGAGCAAGCAGGCAAGGCTTGCTATATGATTGATGGAGACAGACAGACAGGGCACTACTGCCTGTGTGCTGTTAGAGGTCTTCCTCAGGCTGGGTGGGTCAGGCCCTAGACATGCCATCTGCTTTCCAATGGCTGGAAAGAGCCCGTGGAGGAGCTTGGCAGCAGATATCTGTGTCAAGTCCATGTGGAGGGATCTGCTCACACCCTCTCTTGGGCTTGCCCCTGCAGGCCTTCGGCCTCTCCCTCAGCCAGCCTGCCTTTCCCTGACAAGAGAAAGGCCAGACTAGACTTCCTGGAACACCAGGCACATCAGCCTCCTGTGGCCCAGCATCCCACCCACAGGAGATGAGCCCTCCCAAGGGAGGTCAAAACAAGTTCCTGGGACAGTCCTCAGGTTCGCACATGTGGGCCAAGTCTCCTCTTATTTGTTCTTCTGCCATCCCAAATGAAGAGGAAAGACCTGCAGATCTCTCTCCCACCAAATCCAGGACAGAAAATCAGTCCCAGGCACTTGGTCTTCCCATGCACTGACAGCAGGGCCAAGCCAATGCAGCACCTTCAAGGAATTTACCTGCAAAACTACCAAGACTCTCCTGAGCATGATCACACTGTAATCTCAAGTAACACTGAAAACCTAACATGGGCCAAATTTTGACTTTCCGATAGCGAAGGCATAATACAGACATGCAACACAGAGCCAACACTCAAATCTTAGGAGGAATCTTTCCAGCAAAGCTTTGCTGGCCTTTTTCTTAATGTGAGATGAATAATGTGGCTTTTTTGAGTCCAATTTTTTGAAACCAGCCAAAGGGTTTGGGCTGAAATTCCCTACCTCCCTTCCATCCATCCAAAAACTCCAGTAGGAACCAGACATCACCCAAGCTAAATTCCAGTCAAATAGCTAAAGCTTGGCATGGCTATATGCAACCAGAAAACAGGAAGCTAAATGTGGTCAGAAGACAGGCCTGAGTAAGAAATGTTGGCAAACCTTAGTAACTGTGATGTCCCATCCCTCCCTCCTAAATTTAACCAACTCAAACCAGGACAAATATATATATATATATAAAAAATATTTCTGTTATTACGTATAAACTACTGCATTATGCCTACTCTGTTTTACTCTCTGTGAAGTCTAACTGGGATGTTTATGGTCTGCAAGAAGGGCTGAGGAGTCAATAGTTAAAGTCTTAGGTATGCATTTTCTGGGCCTGGGCTCCCACTGGGGAAGAGGCACTGGGGAAGTCCTGGGAGGATGCATGCACAGACTGTTGCTAAGCCAGGAAGATTATCAGCTCCCAGCTTCTCCTGTACCAGTCTGAGCAGAGCCAGGAGGAGAGATCCAGGCCTCTCACATCCTCCTGACCCTTCTGAGATTTGTATGTCTTCTGTTGGATCCATACTCCATTGCACACCCATGGATGGAGGCTGTCATGTGCACCTGAAGTCTGCAGGCAAGCTGAGTGTATATCAGCCCAGGACAAATTACCCAACAAGTCACTAGCTACTTGATTTATGCTTGAGGTGACAGTCACTTGAAGCACACCCCTGTTATGGGTGGCTGAGGCTTTCCAGAAGCTCCAGAGGAACTGGCAGTTGGGTTGTAATGGGCTGTGGCTCCCTTCCCAGCTGCTCATGGTGATGCCTTGTCCTGAAGTCATGCAACTGACTCCTGCCACAGTCCACCATGCAGCCTGGCCAGCATGTTCCACATTAGCTGCAGAGGGTCTCTCTCACTCTACAACCCCATGAGACAGCCATATGTGGTAGGGCTCATCTGTGAAATGTGACCTTCCCCAGCTGTGTGGTGTAGGTGCATGGGCAAAGGGAAGAGGAGACAGGCTGTGATGCCACAACTTGGACTCAAAAGAAGACAACCAAGGGTGGAGCAGCTGGTTGCAACTGTCCACATCTGCCTCCAGCAAATAGCTGGAAGATTACCAATGATGGACAGAGTCCAAAGACAGACTCTTAACGGCCCTTCTGTTAAGGTCTGAGAAAGCACCAAGGTGCAGCTCAGCTACTGGCCCAAAGCAGCCACAGCTTCAACCAGGCTGTTGGGAGAAGACACACTGCAGCAGCAGGGGAAGGAGTGGGGTGGGGCTGCTATTCAGAGGTCCCACTCTGGGTCTCCTTTCCACTGCCCCAAAGCAGTACAGCCTGAGAGACAGGAGGCTGAGCTGCACCGCAGGCTGATATTCCCTATGTCCCAGCTTGTTTCTTTTTGTTTCTGCTTTGCAAAAGACTCTCCAGCACAGGTAAGGGCTACAAGGTGATATCTGGGTTCCCACCAGCGGATTTTCACACAAACGTATGTCCTGCCCTTTCTTCAGGCTCAGGCATCCTCTCAAGTGACTGTTGCTTCCCCAAGTGCTGCAGATAGGGTGGGTATCCCACGCATGTCCGTTGCTCCCAGCCTCCAGCATATTAACATGGGTTAGCATACAGAAAAAGGGTCTGGCAAGACAAGAGAACAACCTGGCATATGTCATAGAATCACAGAATCATAGAATGGTTTGGGTTGGAAGGTCATCTAGTCCTGAACCCCCTGCCATGAGCAGGGACACCTCCCACCAGCCCAGGTTGCTCCAAACCCCGTCCAACCTGGCCTTGAACACCTCCAGGGATGGGACATCCACAACTTCCCCGGGCAACCTACGCCAGGGGCTCACCACCCTCACAGGGGAGAATTTCTTCCTTATAGCTAATCTAAATCTACTGTCTTCCAGTTTAAAGCCACTATCCCTTGTCCTATCAAGCACAAGGCTGTCCCAGCCAGGACTGTTCACACCAATGACTAATGTTGCCCTGATGAGTTGTAGACAGTTGTTAAGCTGCAGTTCTGTGATTTGAGCCAGACCACCTCTGTAAGGCCCACATAAGCAGAAGAACATGGAATCATGCGGGAAGGAGGTTATTACTGCTGTAAGGAAGGCTAAGGGAAGCCAAGGCATCCATGCTCCAGTGCTAACCACAGCCTTTCCATCTCCTCCCCAGTGCTGTGGCTTGGTGCTTTCACTGCAAGATGGGAGAGAGGCAGAAGGGACTGAGGATCCCATCCCCTGTGGCCCTCTGATGTTGTCCTTTCTTGCAGCCCGGATCCAAGCAAGCTAACTCTGCTATTAGCTTTATTTATCAGAATCCTGGCAACACCAGCCCACCATGTGTCATGTGCCCAGTGCCAGCCGGGGTCCTGCATGGCCCCTAGACCACAAGAAGATGGTGCAGGGTTGGTTGGGGGGGAAGCAGAGCAGAATGCCTCGTCACCTACTTTGGGATGATGGCTGGATTTGCAGCGGGGCCAGTGAAGCCAGGCTGGCATCCACTGCAGGAAAGCACCAGTCCTGAAGAGGCTGGGCAGAGATGCAGAAAAGTTTGCCCTGATTGTGTGAGGGGTTGGAAACCACACAGCAGTTCTTTCAGGGACTGGCTCTGGAAGTGTCCCAGCTTTTGTTGAAGCTGAATGGCTGGTGGGAAATGATTTATTTTTAATTTTCTTCCCTGTGTTAGGGACTGGAAAGGCTCCCACTTCAGTTTTGTGTAACCGCTTGGCTGCTGCAACACAGGAAGGCTTGGAGAAGAATCTGCTGCTTAGTGGAGCATGAGCTTTTCCTCAAGCTCACACCAAGCTGGGCTGCTTCATGCTGCAGCCTTGCTTTGCCTCGCTGCTCCTCATCCTTCTCCCTCGGGCTTGGTGAAGACAGGGCAGCAGCTCCTTCATGAGGGCTCTGTCCTCACCCTGGCACTGCAAGGTTGTCCAGGGGGTGAGCAGGAGGCACAGGGATGACACAAATGACAAGGACGCATTCTGATGTGGCTCCCATGGTGCTGGAGGTGAAGGAGAAAGTGAGCAGATCCTGCGCTCATCTGACAACCTCAGAGTCAAGATCAGAAAGAGAGAGGGGTTTTCAGGAAGGGGAAGGGATGGCAAGGCAAGCTGGCCTGCTCTGAGATATGCTGGGGTATGGACCCCAGGGGAAGGAGGGCGCTGGGACCTTGCACCTGCTTCTTGTGCAGCCTGTAAGTTTGGAAGATGCAGGGCAGAGCAGGAGTGATCCTTCTGAGACTTTCAGCAAAATTGTAGAAGGCCTCATCCAGAACATCACTGTGCTCCACCAAGACCTAAGGTGGTGGCAGTGCCAGGAAGGGGTGTTGGGAGGTCCTGGTGCTAACAGGGATGAGTCAGTTCCTGTGAGTGTGATCAAAGCAGGCTGGGGAATAAAGTGGCAGCGTGGCCCACATTTTCTACTGGTGTATGGAGATGAAGACTGTCATGAAGGGAAAGACAGAAGATGTCTGCACTGCCACTCAGGTGCCACCAGCCCCTTGGCCCCTGCTGACATCTGGAGGCACGTGTAATCCCATGACCAGCTTCAGTTTGTAAATTTCTTGTATTTGGAGGTCCAATACAAGACATGATGTCCAGATGTGGTCTCACAAACCCTGGATAGAGGGGAAGACTCTCTTGCCGTAAGCTGCTGGCTGCACCCTTGCTAACACAGCCCTGTACGCACTTGACCTGCATTGTACACTGCTGACGCGGTGATCTTCAGCAGGGCAGCTACTGCGGCAGTCAGTCCTCAGCCCATACCAATGCCTGGGCTTACTCCAGACCAGGCTCTGTTCTGCCTCATGGTGCTGCAGGCAGAGGCTGGGGGACATCTTCAACCTGAGAAAACCCCACAGGATGGGATTCACTCAGTGTGATGTGAATACAGCATAGACATACCCAATGAGGAGCATCTCAGGATCTCCATCCTCTGAGCGGTCCCCAGTCCCACGTACTCAGACAACCAGGTCAGGAGCCATTAATCCTGCTCTTTCTTCCTTATTTTCATCCTCGGGGCAGGAGACACCCCCCTCACAGCTTGTTTGCTGACCACCGCAAAATGCAGACATCTGCAGTGCTCTCTGTGCCCCAGGACCCTTTTCCAGGCTCTTGCAAAGTGGCCACAGATTCCTCAAGATGTTTGTTTCTGACAGACACCTTCCATCCTATTTTTGCAAGAGTGAAAAGCAATTTTAAGTGTCGGCTTTCATGGCGGGAAGAGTTCTTCAGCAGAATGCAGAAAGATGCAACAGGCAGATGTTTCCTGTTTGGCCCTTTTCCTTGACGCAAACCGTGCCATGCAGACACGCAGCCACCACCAACACACACAGCTACAGCTGGGCCTCGTCCCTGTCCGCCTTACAGCCAGCCCGCTACGATTGCATTCTCCTTTCCTTAGAGAGTGAAACACTAATGAGTCGAATCTGTTTTCTGGGCATCTGGATTAGGTTTTATAAGAGCTTAAAAATTCCCTTGGTCACTCTTGTTGGAGAGAGCCCTTGAGCTCCTTGGGCTAAAGCACCTCGAGCAACAGCTTCTGCTGTGATAACCACATGCTCTGAGTTCCCACGCCCTGTGAGCAGGAA
Organism: Anarhynchus alexandrinus; assembly: GCA_008711295.1. Lineage (NCBI taxonomy): Eukaryota > Metazoa > Chordata > Aves > Charadriiformes > Charadriidae > Anarhynchus > Anarhynchus alexandrinus. Next base: position 357,916 of record VUYV01000326.1, on the reverse strand, counting down.
CGAAACGTGTCGTACGGCTATTCGATCTACATGCTGTTGATCCCACCCATAATATGGCTGGCGAATGGGAACGGATGTGTTTTTATGACCCAACTCACCAATGAATTTACAAAATGCAGGTGCAACACCCGGGCAGAGGGTGTGTGCACGGGCACAGCAAAGTTTCTCTGAGGAGGGAGACCCATAGAGAGGTGGAGAGATCATAGCCATAGTTCTTCCTTTTGAAGTACATTTCCTCCCTCTTATGTCTCTGCTTTGACCTCTGCCCTTTCAACACGGCTGAAAATAAAAAGTTTTTACCATTCTCATTGTGAAAATCCTCATTTATTTCTCCCATGGGCTGGAGGCTTGTTTTTATATGATTTTGAAGACCTCAATCATATCAGCTCTCAGCCTCTCCTCTCCAGATTGCAGTCTTTTTAGCCTGTTCTCGTAAGACAGCTTCTCCACCTTCCTGAGCCTTTTGACTACCTTCCTCTGGATTTTCTATGACTCTTGCTTCGATTGCTCCATTATGGCCTGGAGATGGGGAAAACAGCACTGCGTAGTGAACTCAAGATGTGGGCACACCACAGATTTATACAGCACCAAACTGAGGCCCTCTGTTCTGTACACGACTCCCTCCCTGATGACACCAAGTTCTAGCTCACCAGCAACATCTCTGCTGAAGACTAGGGTCTCAGGAGCAGGGCTGGGCTGGGGTCTCAGCCAGACACTCATTATTTCAAAGGGGCTATTCCAAGGCAGGAAAAAGAGGAAAGTTGGCAGAGCTTGAAGGATGCAGTACTTCCCCGCTCTCTGTTCTCGCCTTACTGTTCCTCTGACCATGCTACCTTCAACATTACTCTGTAAAGCCCTTCCCGGTGGTCCCAACACTGGCTGGACCCACTAGAGGAGGTCCTCCAACATCTAGTGGAGGACATCTGTGACTACATTACCCATCCTGTATAACAACTAAGAGTTGATGTGTGCAACTGCTCATAGCTCACACACTGTCCTGGTTCAGGTGGGGCTGTGTCTTCTTCCAGTGTCCCTGGGTCCTTGGAGATGCCCTTCCCTCTGAAAATCCAGATGGGATCCATCTGCCTGGGGTAGTCTAAGAGGGATCCTGGCAGCTTTGGTTATAGTCTCAGCTTGTGACTTGAGAAACCCATCCCATCCTTCAGTTCCCTGCTTTGCAACAGCCTTTCTGATACAAGGCAAATCATTCAACCTTGTAGTTCTCTTGCTCCTGGAAACCTGGCAGAAGACCACTGCTCAGTGCCCAGGGAGGGGAAGGCTGGAAGGAGTGAGAGATGTGCTCCAGACAGGGAGGAGCTGGACACCCACCACGGGGATCAGGTTTGTATACTCTCCACTCCAACCCACGTTCCCAAGCCTTGCTGTCTGGGAAGGACTTTGGGTGGACAAGGGCCAGTGCAGTGCTGTGGGAGCCCCAAACCAGGCTTCAGGGAGCCACCTGTGAGAGTCACCAGGGCCAGCTTGCCCACACCAGAGGTGGGGTGCCTGTTTCTCCTGGCTGGGTGCCGCTGCATGCCAGCACTCACCTGGGCTGAAAGAAAACGTGGCTCAACAGGGAAATATGAGCACTTACTGCTGCTAGTGCTATGCTTTATAGAGCCCCTGGGGTACTGATAGTCATTGCTCGTGGGCAATATACTGTCCCAGTGGTTTCCATCCATCACTGACAGTTTAAACTGCAGGTCCTATATCCTTCACTTCCAACGTAGAAAAGAGGTCGTGGATAAAACATATCCCACAGACTAAAATAAACCAGCTACATGCTAAAAAAAGAGCCTTTGGGTAATCAGAAATCACTGTGCATGGAACATACTTTTTCTTGAAGCCAAATCCTACAGCTCCTTATTTTGAATTTTTATTAGAGTCCCCAGAGCAATTAGTACACATTCAGATCCAAACGACTCCTGCAAAACTTCATCTTGGGGAAACAATGGCAGTTTTTTGCTTATAGAAAACAATAAAGCTAAGTCTTAAAATCCTTAACAGCTTTCCCGTTTGCACTCTTTTGCAGTTACTCAAAGGGGGGAAATAAAACAACACACTTAGTATTTTTCACTTATTCCTTTCCTCGTACTGACACCTTGGCTACACAGCACTTTGTGCGCAGAGCCTTCCTCTAGCCCTGTGCACGCATCATGCAAACCTGACTGTTCTTTTCACAGGGGAAACAGAGTCGTGGTCTCAGGCTTATGGAGGTGAAAACCTGGACTGCACCATCACTTGGTGAGGTGGGAGGAGTTGCTTACGCTTCCACAAAAAAATGGGCCAAAGTGCTGGGACAGTGAGCTTACATGCTCCCCAGGAGACGCATAAGCTTGAGAGGGAAGGCCCAGGAGACTGATGAACACCTGAACCTGAACGTCCCTCTATTCTAGACAGCATGTTGGGTCTGTAATCTTCCAGCAATAGGCTCCTTTAAAACCCCATCCAGGGCTTCCAGGTTTGACTACGGGAGGACAATGATCCCATCAGTGATAGAGCAGACAGCAGGGTCTGTCTGACCCTGAGGCTCCCACTCCTGCAGGAGCAAGTCTTGACCCCCTTGGAGACCTTGCAGGGCTCCCTGCGGGCTCCACCTGCAGAAAACCGCTGCGATTCACAGGAATTGTCCTGCGGCTCAGAGAGAAGCTGGACCCTCCAGAGAGGGAACAGCAAAGGAGGGCAAGTTTTCACTGCACCAAGGGGGAAGGAGGAGAAGGGCAGCTCCCATAGGGCTGTCATTCCTGCCTCCCCAAGATGATGCTCCACACTAAGCGGATCTGGCCAAGGTGGTTGTTTGCTGCAGGATCTTCAGGCCACGAGCCTGCAGCAGCAGATGTAAAGCCTGCAGCAGTAAAGTCAGGTCACAGGGACACCCAAAGACTCCTACATGTACAAGGACCCCTACCACCCCTTCCCTGGTATGGGAGCAAAGGCAGGGGAAAAGGAGCAGAGGCTTTCTGTGCCCTGGGACACCATCTTCAGGCAGCTCCCACAGCTCAGAGAAGAGCTTGAGAGCGGGGTGCCTACCTGGTCAGCAGGTGGGTCCCAGTGCCTAAAACCCGCATTAGTGGAGAACAAAAGGCTTGTAATCAGTCCATGTTGTTCAAGACGGGAGTTTTCAAAGGATACTTCCAGACAAACCGTATCCCTCTTTTCCTGTGAACAGCAGGGTTTCTTAGCTCAGCTCAGAGCTGGCTCCATCCTCACCTCTGCCTATTTGCTCTGATGCTCACTTTCTCTTGAGGGGAAACTTTATAGTTGAGGTGGCTGTAAACTGGGCTTCTGTCCTGGTTGTTTGTAGGTTGTATTATAAAAAAGGGCTAGTTTGGGGGCCTTTCCACTCAGTTCCATGCAGCATTGTAACTGAATTAATTAAAACCCAGCTTTCCCCACAGTCAGGGTTACCTTCTATAAAAGTCTACAGGAGCTGTAACTGCTTTTCATAACCCATAAATGAAAACAGCCTTCTTCCTCCCTTTTTTCCTCCCTTTGCTTTGATCTTCCCTCCCCACATTCCCCCAGTATCCAAAATAATAAAACAGGGCTGTATCTTACTCAGACCCCAGAAAAGGACATTCCTGCCTTGCCATCTACACTAAACCTATGCGCCGCATTGCTGCAAGAGCTTAGCAAGATTTCAGGAGGCAGCAGGCAAGCCCATTCTGCTTGCCACTAAGAGGAACATCAAGCATGATGGACACCAGTATTGCAGAACTGGAGTTTTGAGAGGGAGGTAAACTTCATGCAGGCAGAACTGGCAAGTCCTTCATCCATAGGGAACCACCAGGAACAGCCTGATGGCATTGGTGTGAATGGGACGACACTCTGGAAGCTGGAGGACCCAGAAGAGGATCCTCTTTCGAGGAAGAGAACAATCAGCATTGGGGATGTCGTTATATACATTTACAGACATCTCAAAAGGTTTGCCTTTCCATCCTGGACCATCTCCAGAGAAAAAGGAATAACCTTCTTTATGAGGAGGGGAACTAGGCTCCCTTCACAGAGAGGAACAGTCCTTGTTTTGCCTAGCAGAGGCTCAGCCCTGGCCTCTAAAGGGTTATCCCAGCTCTATCAATCAGGCATGTTCTCCTCTTGCCAACACTGAACTGCACTTTCCAGGCCACAGCAGCACACCACTTTGGTCCCCATGTCCTTGAGACTCCCATGTAGACAGACAACTGGTTCAAGACTTCTGGATGCTACTGAGTGCCACCATGTCAAACTGGCCGACTTGCACTTCCAACTGGCCTTGAAATCAAGAGCATTAGTACCAAGGCATACATGACTAGGTAGCCCATATCTTGACTGCTGAAGATGTTCAGGCCCAGAAGGCATCAAGTCTAGAAAAGACTGCTGGAGGAGGCCAGGAGATTGTCCAGAGAGGACTAAGCCCTCCAACTGACTTCAGCAAGCAAAGCCTAGAATGGGATCAACTAGTGTCCACTTTGGACCTAAGGTGAGACAACCAAACCCATCTGTGAGGGAAACAGTTGAATAACTCTCACACCAGTGGGAATTTTCTATTTTCATCCCCCACTCCTCCCACCCCAATCAGACCAAGATGCATTTATTTGACTGGAGAACTCAGTCAAGATTTGCTGACAGGCAACAGGGCTGGAACTTCACTGCCCAATATTGCAGGGTGTCACGGCACAGAAATGTGGCATTTCCACTGAAGTTAGCAGCTCTGCTTGGGCATAAAGCTGTTTACACAGATAACCTGCAAGGAACAGCCTGAGAAAATAAGATCTAATATGAAGGAACTTTAATACATCATCAGGACCAAATCAAGGCAGGCAAACTGGAGGCAGCAAGCCACTACAGGGGAACAGACAGGACAATGCTTTAGGAAAATCATCTCCTTTCAGACTAGGAGTGAACATCAGCCTTTTTCCTAGTGAATACTCTACCTATAAACTCACTAGTTCTGCAGCCCACCATTTTCTCTTTGTTTTAAACCAAAAATTCCCTTTCAAAACTGCAGGAAACATTCCTACAAAGGAAGTGCGGCTTAAGTAAATCCTCCTTTTCCAAAGGAAAACAGATGATCAATGAACTGAAAATTGTCTGTTGGCTGCAGAGCACCAAGGAGGTGTGATGAACTGACAGGTGATCATTCTTCCATGTTGGAGTCATGCTTGCACTGTTAGCTGGCAAAGGTGTGTGTTCTGCAGGTGACATGACCACCTGCCCTCCTTTCTCCCAGGATCTTTCACTCGAGAAGAAAGATCTGGGGCACACCTACATTTTTGGTTGGTCCATTACACCTATGTAGTAATGTGCTGTCTGTCTAGCTCAGTTGCCCAGACTGCAGTCTGCAGGGTGCAGAGAGTCAATGAAATGACGGAGAAGATAATTGCATATTTATTTCCAGAACTTACAGACTGGGATGGAGTTCACTAAAAAAAAAGCAGAATTTCATTACTCTGTTAGGATGTGGTAAGTTATCATTAACATGGCAACAGGAGATGCTAGTCAGAACTTAACTATACGAGAACTTGCTTGAACACATCGTAAAGCACTTTGAGTGGGATTCGTCTCCCCCAAATGTGGACATCTCCAGCTGAACTCAGCCCCCAGGCTCTCTTCAGAGTCAGCAGAAAGGCTGCATCTGATCGGTGTTAGAAGTCTGTGTTACAATGAGAGAACCTCGCCCTGGTGTTCACTGGCCAGACCTCCACAGCCTGGGACAGCAATCCCAGCTGCTGATGTTTAGGTTGCAGACACCTACTTGTAGAAAGCGAGCCTCCTGCCCAGCACTGCTGATCACGTTGAGGCTGCCAACACGTCACTCTGTACGCAGCCCTCCGCACACGCTTCTGCTTTACAGCACCGACAATCAGTAGGGAAAACACTTTCCTGAAAACTGCAAGTCTTCTTTTTTCTTCCCACAGCTAGTTCAGAGCAGATCCGGGCAGCATTGCCGTGCTTTCTTTTTCAGAAAACAGGTGCTTCAGAAGAATTGGTGAGGTTTTCTGAGTAAGTTTCTCCATTTTGGAATGGCTACTGTCGTGAGGACCCTGGGAGCAAGAGGCCCCAGGAACAGCACTTCCCGACATGACCAAAATGGTTGGACTCGAAGATCTTAAAGGCCTTTTCCAACCTAAATGATTCTATGATTCTAAAACTGGTTTCCCAAAGTATGGATGCCTTGAGCGGCATGAAAGGCTGAAGCTGAGTTGCTTTGAAAAATGAGCATGTTTCCCAGAAAATACTACTGAAAACCTGATGTAGCCATTTTGCAGCTCCTCTGCAGAAGCTTGATTTGCTCTTAATGGATGTGCCGGATAACCATGCCAATAGGAGTGTGATTTTCCTGATGAAGGAGTACAGCTCTAACAGGTGTGCTCCTACAGCAATGTAAAGGTGCTTCATAGAGACAGGGCCATTTCTTCTCCACAAGGGAATTATAAGAGCAAAAAGCACCATTAGGTGGACATAATTGCATCAGGGCAGTGCATAGTTTTAACTATACCTGCTCTTGGATCCAGAGAGTCTCCTGATCTCCCAACGTGCAAGACACCCTGCACTAAGTCTTGTGACAAGGTTACAGGAGAGTTGCTACACCAGACTGCAGTAGGTCATTTTGCCCCTTAGCGGGCTTTTTTAAAGTATGGAGTTTTCAGGGCTTTCCTCCTGCCCCTTAGACATCATTACATTTAGGCATCAGGCAACAATTTTGGGAACTGAGGAATTACATCCTGGACTGAGTCTTCACTGATGCACAGAGAGGCCAGAGGGGTCTGCCAGAAATAAGTGTGTCGCAAAGATGAAATAAAGGTTCAGGAGATGAATACCGCTCAGCCTGGTTCATGGGATGACCCAATGACAGTGGCACGAGAGGAGTGGCAGTTAGGCTTGCTGTGGGAGCGTGCAGCCTGAGATGACTGGGCAAGCTGCACGTTGTACATCTGAGACTGGGAATCTCCGATTTTTATAGCGTGCAAAATTAAAGGGACAGTGTCACCAAGGTGCACTCCTCACAGTTTGCTGTTATCTGGAGAGCAGTAGATTCCCTACCATTCTGCTGTGCTTACAAAAAAAAACCATCTAGGTCATTAAAGCGCAGGTTTCTGCTACAGAATCATTCCGTACATCTACCAGGAGCTGCTATAATTTTGTGGCCACTTTCCTTCTCTCTTGGTCTGATGGCAGTAATAGTAACACATCTCCATCCTAGGTGTTGCTGTCATGTTGTGATTTTGCTGTGATGCTGCACATCCAAATCTCCTGCATGCCACCTGGGGCTGTTACTTTGCTCCTGGTCCCCAGGCAGCTCTGGTCCAACTCTCCCACCAGGCAATGCAGAGTCGCCTCCTCTTGACGTTATCGCAGGTCTCACACTGGCTGCACATGGGAAATCCAAGTTTCCTGAAGCCACATCTGAAGACCCAACTGTCCCCCTTCTTGCACGTAAAAATGCAAAGACTGCAGAGGACACCTGGAGAATACCAGAGCTCAAAGTGGCAAAAGTTTGGGATAAAGATCTCTTGCTTCTTTAAAGACAATCTCATGACTTGGGGCTGAAGGATAATGCCCATCCTAGTGACCATACCTCACACCAGAGGCAGGGCCTAGCTGTACCTGCCTCAAACACCCTTGCACAGCAGTGAGGTGCTGTGCACAGCGTGGTCACTGGAAAGCACCTGCAGGAGCCGGCACCGTCACAGAGACAAGTGGTACAAAGTGGGCTCCGTGGCCTCAGTGGGCACGGGTGCAGCTCGGGGGGCTGGCAGCTGCCCATGAGGAGCAGCCAGCATCAAGGACCACCCAACGGAGAGGAGGAGGGGTGCAAATGAAAAGGTCACGCTTTATTACCAAGCACATTTGTAAATAGTTTATAAAGGGTTAATAAATTATTAGCAGAGGCTTTCAGCGCCTTGCAGACAGGCACTTCTGAGCGCCTCAGAAATACTGCCTGTAACATGGGACGAGACGAGTATTAAAATTGCTCATTACCTGCCTTAATCCTTTCAAAACAACTTCTAATTAGATGGAGCCTAGAACCGAGGGCTGGACTGACAGACAGGTGGGATATTTTTCTGTTTTGAAAGACGGTTGAGAGCGCTCCTCTCCTCCCCTGCTGGGCTCAAGGCATTCCAGATGAGAGCGGCTGAGTGCCCCAGCTCCTGCCAGGCGCCTCGGCCGGGAGGGCACAGGGAGGCTGACGAGCCTGCGGGTTTAATGAGGAGATGAGCAGGGTTTGGGAGAGAGGAAGCTTCATTTCCCAGGGTGGGAAGGAGCAGAGTGTGAGGTCACTATGACATGGGGGGATGCAGAAAGGGTTTCTCAATTGTAATGGCTCTTCTGCAGGTGACGTGAGCCCCACCGCCCCCAGCTCCACCAGTGCACACCTTGGCAGGGGCTCACAGCTGCGCTGAGCAGGCAGGGCCGGAGAGCCAAGCACATCACAGACCAGCGGAGTCACCCCTTCAGGCTTAGGACCCTCAACCCACCCCACCTCAGCCCAACTCAGCCCAGCCCAGCACACCAAAGTCCAGGCACGGGGGTGGCTGAGGGTCTCAGCCCAGCAGCCCCCATACCCCAAATCGGTTCAGGGAATCAGGCCAGACGTGGGCCAGGGACACCTTGTTTCTACTGCCATGTCTGTGACTGGCTTGCTGCCTGGCAGTGGCTGCCCAGGTTGAGACAGCCGGCAGAGCTGGGCTGAGCTGGGCGTCCAGGCTGTCCCTCTGCATGGCCACCCAGCAAAGGCCACCATCAGGCTACAACGAGGCCATTGTCCAGCAATGCCACACACCCATCCCACCAGCCCTTAGGAAGGAGCCATCAAAGGATGCCCCAGTCGCTGCAGCAAATTAATTCTCTCTCCTTCGGGGAGGGAAATCAACCCTACCATTATCTGCTGCCTCAGTTTCCCCACCTATGCAATGGAGAAAGCTGCCTCCTGGGACCTGGAGAAGAGAGCTTTAATGGTAATAGAATACCAAGAGACCTGGATAAACAGCCTTGAAAGGACAAAGGATGCCCTTTCCTCGAAATGCAGGTTAACACTCCCAGCTGCAGGCAACCAGCTTCTGCTTCGGCAAGCTCAAGACTCTGGTGAGGGGTGGCTCAAATAGCTGCCCTTGCCTGGTGTGGCTAACTTATGACATAAAACCTAAATACTCATTAAAGCAGCACTTGGCAGAAACCCCATCCTCAATTACAAAAATCATTTCATTTTTTTTATGAGTCTGAAGCCTTTGGGGCCTCATAATCTAATTAAATAAAGCTTTCTCACTTTCCTCTTGCCTGCTCCCCTAGCTTCTGTTGTACTAGCAAAGACAAATATATATTTTTAATTTAGCAGAATCCCCTTGCTGTATCCCCTTCTGGCCAGAAACCACCTCTGTTCCCCCCATGCCTGCGTCCTGCTTGGGCAGGCTGTGTCCATAGCCTGGTTGCTTTTGTTCCTACAAAGGGGCTGAAATACCGGGGTCCCAGTCCACCTCAGTGCCCTTTTGAGGAGCAAACATGAAGCAGAGCCCCACCTAAGCTAAGCTCTGTGTTGGGAACGGTGCCTCGTGCCACACTGAGTGCAGATCTCATCCAGGTCTGCAAGATCCAACTGCCAGGACATGCGGTGGGTAAACGACGCCGCTTCAGGACATGCAACGTGGAGAGGCTGCGGGTGAACTGGAGAAGGTGCCATCCTCTCCTTCTGTATGTGTCCAACACCAGCCAACATCAAACGGCCATGCACAGAGTGGACAGAGACCTCTGCAAGCAGGACCGGGGCTTGCTATGGAGGAGGCTACAGTCAGCAGGTCCTGCTTTGTACAGAGCAGCATGTGGATGTGTCTCTGAGCTGGCTTCAGACCATCCAGCTCCAGATCAGGTGCTGGAGAGAGGCGGGAAAGTACAACAAGGAACTCCCTCTCCACTTTTATGAGGTTCTTTCCCAGAACTGTGTGAAATTTTTGGGAAAAAATTGTTCATTGGCTGAAAATTGCAATTATAGGTCAGCTAAATCTTACCTAGATTTGTGACGCGTTTGTGCTGAAACCACTGAAGAGCTGGATTTTTTTAAAAAATAATCCCCAAAGTGTAAAAAAAAAAAAAAAGGTTGCAAGAACTGAGCTTTATGCTTTGACTTTGGAGCATGTAAGCAAATACAGAAAACAAAAATTGTGAACAAAAATTGAAGCCCTTCAATTTAGTTTGGTTTTACAGCATTTCTCTACAACCTTACAATCTTTTAATGATTTAAAAGAAAAAAAGAATTGGGTCAAATTTGTTTTTTCATATCAAGAAAATAATAGAGAGACAACTGTCACACAGGAGAGGAGAAGCTAGGGAAGTGGCTGAGCTCACATCATTTTCTCTGGGTTTTTCGGTACGGTTGGTGAACCGTAAGCTTATCAGTCATCTGGGTCTGATGCAAGTTTTTCTGCTCGATGCTGATCAGGAGAGCTCAGAGGCACATGCTCCAACCCCCTAAAAGGGGGCAGAACTGCGATTTACTCTGCTGATTCAGACCTGCAGGTTTTGTCCTTTTGGGGGGATTCAGTTCTCCATCAGAGAGCCACAGAAAGGCCACAGGGAGATGAGGAGCTCAGCCACATTGCCTGGAAGGGAGATACAGGATAGGAAGTGACCACACAAGCCACCAAATCCAGCTATGAGCCCCACAGTCCAGAAAACACTTCATCCAGATGATTACAGAGTGGTCCTGTCCCCAGCACACTCCCCACCACACTCACAGCACGCTTAAAGCTCCAGGAGTGGCAGGGGGCCTTGCAACGTTAAGGTGTCTCAGCTGGAGAGCAGGAGACACAAAACCAGTGGACTAAGACTTTGCCATAGCAGGGGCTCTGGGAGATGATCCCAGGAAACAAACCATGTCCCATGCTGTAGAGGAAGGCAGAAAACGCTGGGATGAATCCTGTGCCCATCCTGCTTGAAAGGAAAGCTTGCCCCTTCCCTGAGCCCTGATGAGGTGTCCCAAGGCAGCCAGCAGTGACAGGGCATGCCACCAACACTACTTCCGTTGGGAGCCATTCAGGATGCCTCAGAGAAGAAGATGGCCTAGGAGGAGATGATGCAAGGCATTCCTGAGCTGGTGGTACAACAAAGGTGACACCCTGAGCAAGTTGCATGGGACCCCTCAGGGTGGCACTGGGAGGAAGCCTTCAGGTGTGGTGTCCTTTTCTGGGTCCCAGTGTGAACGTGATTCCTGCCCAGGACGTGGGGATCAGCTTCAAACAACACTACAGCAGAGAGCCTGATCCATCTGCCATGCCTGCCTCCTCCACAGCCACCAGTCAGGCCCTCCAAGCTGTACCACAGAGCTGAAAAACCATGAGGGAAGGATGTGGTGCAATAAGAAGGAGGAAGAGAAAGGAGTGGAGGACATATAAGCAGTGGTGGCGAAGAGACAGGTGACAAATCATCCACCCAGTGCCAGGCTGAAGCCCAGAGCCCAGAAAAAGCATGGAGATCACAAGAAGAGTCTCAGGCTCAGTTGCACCGTCTCTGCTTAGGATGCCTACAGCTCCTTATGTTCTGCTGCCCTACCTGGTGCAAGTGAGGGAGCACTGGGGCTGCTCCAGTGACAGGAGCCACGTTTGCTCTCAAGAAAGTATCCCTACCTGAGACTTGAGCAGAACTAGGTGCTGCCCAGGGTCAGGAAAGCCAGATTATGCACTGCAGGGAAGGACCTCCCTGAGCATCTCAGCTGTTCATCTCCTGGAGCTCCTGCAGGAAGACAAAGGGACAGTGGTGAGGATGAAGGGTGAGGTGTCCAGGTTGGACAAGTGCCTCTCTACTGGTGAGCCCAGCCTGCCAGCCACCTCCCCAGCATCACAGAGGAAATGAGGGAGAGAGCCAGAACTGACCCCGTCCCTCTCACCCACGATTCCTGCACCATAACCACCACAGAACAGCATCATGAGGCCCATGTGCAGAAGGTACCACTCTTTTGGACCCATCAGACCACTGAGAGCCTGGACGCACTGAGCCTCATGTGGCCCCTGTCCCAGGACATCCCTGGAAAAGGCATTTCCCTGCTGAAAGGGTGAGGAGGACGTTTTCACCCTCAGCAAATCTGGCAAGGAGATATCGCCACAGCAGAGACTTTGTCAACCAGCAGAGCAACCAGCAACTTCAAGAGATGTGGCCATTTACAGAAGCAGATCACCCACTCCCGTGACTGCATGCATGCAACCTCCAAGCAGGCTTCTCCTTCAGCAGGAATCACTCTGCCCATAGCCAGCACTTTGGTGGCAGTAGCAACAGGTCCCTCCCAGCCCAGAGAGCATCCTTCTGGCAACACTATCAAACTGTGCAAGTCAGGAGGGCCACACAGAGATGTCGGAGCTGAGCAGCCCTTTCCATTTCCCTCTGGCAACAAGCATCAATTCCAGAACCACTGACACCACATGGGGCAACTCCACAGATGGAGAAGGCACTCCAGACTTCAAAGGAGACTTTTCACTTTGGTCCCTTTAACACGGTGGCCTGATATAGTCAGCACTGTGTGTCTTGTGGCAGGCGTAGCACGTACAAATCATGGCATGGGCTGAAGCTTCTGGCAACACTGGATGGAACTTCATCAGTGGGAAAACCCATGGAGTAAGGGGACAAACAGGTGCTGGATGATGGGATGAAAAGAAGAGAAGGGATGGGGCCATAGGTTGAAGTCAAGAAGAGCAATACAGGGTAACATAGCATGGGAGATGAGCTGGGAGCAGCAGCAGTGGAGAGAGTGGAAAGCCAAGACACCTGTAAAGGCTTCACACTCAGAGCTGGATGCAACCATGAAAAGAAATAAGGCCAAGCACTAAGTATTCAACTCTATGTGAAGAGCCCTGTGATGGGTCACATGAGTACACCAGAGGGGGCTTGATTTCAGTTGCCCTGTAGGTGGGGTTAGAAAAACTTGTTCTCATCTTGGACACCACAGAAGCTGGTGTAAAACTGCTTAACTCCCTCTTGCCACATACTGTGCCGCTCTAACGAGCGGCCTCAGCAAAGAGCACCCTTACTCCATTCACCCAGTCTCCATGAACCAGCACTGCTTCACATCACCGCCACCCTCCCACTGCACCTACAAATGGAACCACACCAGCTGGGTATGGAACTGGCCTGGTGGTCAGTCCTCCTGCGTCCTCTGCCCAGCACTGCTGCTGTCACCTTGGCAAACTCACGTGGCCAAGCCAAGCCTCAGTTTCCCCAGAGAATAACACACCATGTCCTAGGGTGGGCTGAAGAGCGATAACGTGCTGAGAAAGGAGGAAACTCAGTACTAATTCAGAACTACTTGACTTCCAACCTCATGGATCCAAGGGGATCTCCAGGGAAAACCACCCACTTCAACACCACTTGTGCCTAACTTTTAGGGGGAAAGAAGTAGTAAAATGAGAACCATCCATTTCGTGAATCAGCCATCTCTCCGACTTCCCCTCTGGGCTCGGCCACCCACTTTCAGACTTTATCCATTGTTTGTTTGGACTTGTACAGGGAAAAATCATGTTAAAGAAAATCCTAGCTGAATCACACACTTTGGAGTGGTTGCAATGGACAATTAGACAAGGACACGGGGATTTAGCATATTTTTAATACAAAAATAGCTAATTATAATATGCCACACTCCTGGCTAAAAACATTATCTACTGGCATGGGGGGAATTTAAGCCATAATACTAGCTAGTATAATGCAGGCCTGGAACTCCATGCAAATATTACCCTGATCCAACAGTTACAAAGCTCTGTTTATCCTAGTAATTAATTCTCTCTTATGTTTAGTGATACAATTGGAGAAACACTGCCGTTCTGATGGGCTTGTTTCCACCAGTGCCTTTTACTATATTTACATCCCCACAATAGGCTTGGTCTTACAGAAAAGGGTGAAATTGCATTTATGGAGACAATGCCACATGCATTCCCAAAGCATTTTATAGATGTAAAGTTAGGCTCCAAATTGCACGTTTATTGTGTGAGCACACAATGAGCTCAGATTAAATATTGACTAAAGCCAGCCTAACACCCAAAATAATGAAGATGAGCACAATAGTGTGATTTACTCCCAGCCACTAGAGAAATACACATCTGTAACATATAACATGCCCTTCCCACAGATACACTCTTTGTATTCTAGCTAGCCTTAGGCAGGAAAATTTCATTCTCATAAATTATGGATTTTCTTTCCCAACTGCCAACACATTCATATTACCGGTTGCAAAGGAAACAAATATAATAACAGAAAACAAATGCCATTCCCCTCATACAGTGATGAGCAGGTGACTGGCTCCTTGTATCCTCAAACTTGAGGCAGGAAAATGGAAGATAAACATGGCTAAAATCAGAGAATCCTTTCCCTTTTGTCCCCCCAAGATGTGGGAGCCAGCAGGGAGGTGTGGGCATGGCAGGTATCTTTTTAGAAAGTACTCCCAGCCCTAGCTGTGCTCTGAAAACTATCTGTCCTTCTCATGCCTTCCTCCTCCCCAGACTTGTAGAAGAAATTCAGGGAGATACAGATGCTAATATAACAATTACGATAATAACACAGCACTGAACAGGGGCAACACACACCCTTCACAGCAGCTCGACCTCTAAATCCTCTAATACAGTACTGCTTCATTCAAGATTAAAAAAAATTGTAACCTAGCACAGACAAAAAGACACAGGAGGCAAGGCAGGATCTCACTCAGCTGTGAAGCCCCACTCCAGTCCAGATGCAGTCATATCACTTCAGCTTCTCTCTGCCATCTCCATGACAACCATGTAATTTGGATGCAATAACCACTGCCGAATTGATCTTTAAATGTAGCTTTGTTATAAAACATAATACTGAACATGTCAGGCTCAGGATAAAGAAAAGTAGCCCCCTACCAACGAGGACTGTGATTTAAGAGCCCCCCGTTTAATTTTCAGCTGCCGACCAGTCTTGCTATTTCAGTAATTGCGTGGATGAGCAGATTTTAAAATCAGGAACAGCAAACACCATTTGTGTGTATGTGTGTACGGCATGCTGTAGTATAACATCTCAAACGAGACACCACACTGAGAGCTGGAAAAATGTGTCAATGTATATTCAGAGAATGGGCATCTTTCCACATGCACGCGCATGCACACACACACACACACACACACGCACGCACATCAGGGAGATTCAGTCTCTAGCAACTGAAGCATACAGCTGATGCATCAAATAATCCCAATAAGAATCAAAAGCGGTATAACTAAGCAAAACAGGAATGGGGATCAATGTACCGCATGTCAGACAATGAGAGCAGGGGAGCTCACATTTGCACTTACCCGAGCAACGAGCTGTTTATTTTTTGGTCCCTCCACAAATGCAGCTCCCTTTTCTCTTCAACAATCCATGCAAAATAATCTGCAGTCCCACCGACGGAGGAGTGGCCCCGTCCCTCCCCCTCCGCCACCTTCCTAGACCTCCCTGTTATTGGCTTCCTTCTCCCTTCCCTCCTGCTCTCCCTCTCTCTTGCTGGCGATGGTTACACCTCCCAGCCTTCCCCCAAGGTGTCAAGAGACTGCTGGGGATCCAGCAGGCAGGGTGGGAGGGGACGGGAAGAGGGGGAGGAGGCAGGGAGCGATGGTGAATGGACCCAGTGAAAGGATGGAATAAAGCCCTTGCTGGCGAAGCCCCCGGAGGAGCACAGGGCAGGAGCAGACCTGCCGCTTGGCTGGGAGGCTCCACTCGCCGCTCGGGCTGCGCAGGAGCTGCCCGCAATATCCCCGGGGGTGCTGGGGCTTGTCCCCCCACATGCACCCGCAAAGCGCCGGGGGACAGGTCTGCTCCCTGCCAGCAAATCACCGCCCTTCAAGCTGAGACTGGCTTGAAGTTTTGGGTTGAAATCCTGCCAAATACTCACTCTGTCTCTAACAACTGATGCACTTCCATACACAGACATACAGCACTGGCAATGCTGCAAGGACCCACCCCGATGCAGACCCCAGTGCTGCAGGTCGGCTTGCTCCCTGCCTCTGGGCACTCCCACCTGCCGCAGCCTCATCCCATCCCATCCCATCCCATCCATCCCATCCCATCCCATCCCATCCCATCCCCATCCCGTCGCATCCCACCCCACAGCTGAAGAGCCCTGCTGGCCTACAGCAGTGGTGCTGCCCGTGTGTCTGCCTGCCAAGCTTGCTCCAGAGCCAACCCCACCACGGCAGGCCGGACCACGCACCCGCTCACCATTCCTGCGACCTTCTTTGGCAAGGCTGACCCGTCTGTCCTGACAGTGCTTGTGTGCAAAGGCAACGGTGTTGTCTACACACTAACACAGGCATCTGGTTCACCAAGATGGCTGGGGATGCAGCGTGGGGTGGAGAGGCATGGAGCCACAACACTTTTCCTGCTTTAGGGACCCACTGACTTTACTTGCAGAGCTAGTGCTGTAGGGAAGACACTGCCTCTTGGCCATTCGGTGGCTGTAATGCAACAGGGGTTTCCATGGGCATGCAGGTGAGAGGTGGTGGGTGCTCTCTTGTTCAGGTTGCCCAGCTGGAGCTGTGGTCCCTCAGCCTCAGCTGCCTGGGCCAGTGGCCAGTTACTAGGATCCTTCACCTGGAGCTGGCACACACCTTGCACCTTCGCACCAGTGTGAATCGTTTTCCCTTCTAACAGCTCGCAGGGTCCTGCGGACTCCCACAGCAGCATGCAGAGAGAGCAGCCCCAGGCTGGACCTTTATGCCAAGGAAGAAGGGTTTGGTGTCCACCCCAGACACACATTCCAAGACAGCTGATGGCTTTCTCATTCCCTGGAGAAAATCTCTCCTTAGACCTCTGTGCCTCTTGGAAAGCTTGTTCCAGAGGATGCACGGAGCAGACAAATCCCAAGCATTCCAAATTAAAAATATCATTACAATGTATAGCCAAACATCCAAACACTGAAGCACAGCCATTAGGTGGAATAATGTCCTGGAGCAGCTCAGCAGAACACGGCCGTATATTCTTCCAGAAGGGATACCCCACAGCCCAGCACACAGGGTTGTTTGCCAGGGATAGTATCGGTAATGAACCATGTAATGAGCCACCCTGCAGCTATACTCAGGAGTTATCCAACAAACGCAAGTGTGAATGAAGGTTACTGTGCTGGAGAGACACATGAAACGGATCTTGTGGCCACGGACAAAGGCAGTAAGCAGCCAGACAAATCCAGATGTGGGACCCTCCCTCAGGATTCCTTCGTCGAAGAGACACGATTTGCCTTACGCCTTTACAAAAGCCTGTCCTGCTCCTCCCTCTGATCAATTCTAATGTATTTGTAATCAACCAATTATCAGGTTAGGGTGCTTTAACAAAAAAAAAAAAAAAAATTAAAACAAAACCCACAATCAATATTCATCAGTCCGTCGTACTGTTCAGGTCTGAAGGCAAGTAACAAAATCCAATTTCTGCGCAGCCAGTCCTAGGAAGTGACATTTTGCAGCATGAGAAAATGAGGTTCTGGTTTCTAAGAATACATCCACTAGCGGGGCTCCAAATAACTGGGTTATCAATCACTCTGCTTCTTGGAATGAGCACATCAACAGCTGGGTTCAGGGAGAACCCTTCTCTATCCCTTGAGCAGGGAGGTGTGCTTGTCCTTATCATTTATGAGACACTCCTAACAGTAAAAGAGTACTAATATTTTTCCTGGATTGACAGTACATCTGTGTTAGATGCCTTGCGTATGTCATAACATCTTTTTGGTATTAAGAAAACTCCTAAACTATAGCAATTTAGGACATGCTGTTTAACTGCCTGGATGTGCACGTGAATGTGCAGATGCCATTTGCCACCTGTGACATGAGTTCTCTGGGGAAGCGGGAGCAACCTAGGGAGAGGCCACCTTCCTTCCACGCTGACACCAGGGGAGCCACCCCTCAAGCCCAGACAAATTAAAGCACGCATCTGGGAGACTTCCAGGCAGCAGGGAACTGCAGGCACTGGGACTAAACAGTGCAGACCGCACGACAGGCACAAAAGTTAACCAGCTGCACTCTACGGACCATGGAAACACTCCAGCTAGGCTGATGGGAGAAGCAGATGTCTGGAAAAAGATGGGAGCTTGTGGTCCTGAGATTGTTCATGCTCATGTTCCCCTATGGAATCTGCTGGTAAACGTGAGTCTCAAGGCTGCTTCAAGGCTGACTGCTCTGCAGCTCCAGCTCTGCTCCCCCTTTGCTCTGAGTGGATAAGCCAGGACCACTTACCCTACAACCCCACGGGGTCTATTGACTTCACCTGGGAGTTTAAAAACTGCCCTAACTGCAGCTTAGTGCCTAACTCTGAAATGCAGCATCCCTGTTACAAGTAGTTTTCCAACCATGGTACTCATGGTACTTAGTGTGCCACACAAGGACACTCCTGGGTGCTGCTCAGTCTTGTCCTTAATTTTTTTCTATGAAAACATCACCAAAACATTCCTGGTTCGCACGCACCCAGGAATGATTTTGCTTCTGTATCCTCCCACAGCTGTTACTCTCAGGAAATCCCTTGGATTTCTCAGCTGGGACTCTCTAACTTTCAGTACAAGCCACTTTGATGGAAGCCAGAATTAGGAGAAAGCTCTACGAGGACCTTGCTGCGTGCTCTTTGCAGGTAGTGTAGGTAGGAGGATGTGGAGGGGAATAACAGCCCTCTGAAGAGGAAGGGTCAGTCCTCATGAGCCTTTGTCTGCATTTCTCTTGACACTTAAAATCAGCTCTTTGCTCTGGATAATGGCTGTCCTGAAAAGTCTACCCTGGAGCTGTTTGAGCAGACTGCTGAGATGCGGAAGTGGTGTTTCTCATCGGGGGCACCAGAGCTGGTGGGAAGACTGCTCCTCATGGCTGTTTCAGGGGGCTGGGAGAGCTGAGATTTATTAGTCTCGCCCTCTGTGGCTGGATGACAGGCAGAAATAATGCTTTAAAAATAAGCAAAAGGCTGCATGTGAAGAGCTCCTTTAGAGCTCTGAGGTAGAAGGGCTGCTAACAGGCCTGCAAGCCTGGGAAGATGGAAAATGGAGAGGGACTAGGAGAGTCTCTCAGAAGAGGGTCCAAGGAAAGTGTGCACCTTTGTGTGCGCACACGTGCATCAGTGCGTGTGACTGCGTGCACCTGGAGAGACCCCACAGAGCTCAACGCTTTGCTGGATTGGGGCTGAAGCCTGGGACACTGAACACGAGATCCACGGCTGGCTCCTCTTCTCCAGCCGCATCGGTTCCTGCTCCCCAGCGGCTTGTTCTGGGGTGACTCATGCTTAGTGGAGGATCACAGAGCCCCTGGGATACCACAGTGCCATGATGGGTCTGGAGATGGTGTGGAGGGGGACATGCTAACTTTGTCCAGGTAGTGAATTATAGAGATATTGCCAGGAGCCTTTGCTTTAACAGCCAGCTCAAAACTCTTTGGCCTGAGAGGTTTTCAAAGCCCGGATGAAATGTGTCCTCCAGTAAAGAAGCTGACACTTATGCACAGGAAAAAAGCACCTTCACCCCAGGAGAAAGACTCACAGCTTGCAGGCTGGTGCCACCCTGCAACCATTGGCTCTTTTTAGATGACAAAGCCCAACTACTGCAAGCATTTTCCCCTAGGAAATTTTTTTTCCCATAGGCTGTGACCAATTCCCCTTATCACCTCCTCCTGGATATACATTCAAGCGGAACTTGCTTAGTGGCTCCATAGGAGTCTGGTTTTCTATAGCTAGTTCATTCTTCAAGCTCCTCAATAACTTTCTGGGTGCTGGGCCAGGACTCAGACTTGAGTATCAGCCTGGCCAGTGCCCAGCAAAGCCACCACGATCTCCAGTGCCCTCTGAAAGTCCCAAGACAACACTGCACAGCACGAATCTCCTATGTGAGGATTAGTCACCTCACACATGCAAAAGATTTTTTGATTCCCTGCCCAGTATAAGCATTTCTGCCTGGGAAATCCCAGCCTGGAATATGGGAGACATCATTCCTGGCATTTCAGGTTTTGGCAGAAGGCAAGACTGATGCTGCTGGATGATCTCTCTGTTAGCTCTCTGTCTTCCTGCGTGTCAACTTTCAAATGAGTCACTGTCCTCCAAAATACCATCTTCCCTCTGCTCGTGGGGGTTCCTGAGTGTACGAATTTGCATTTATCTTCCTGAGAGCCCATCGTTGACTTAAAATCAACTCCCCAAGCAGGCCCGACCACTCTCAGCATCTGACTTGTCCTAATTTCACTAATTCTTGTGTATGAAAACTGTATCCTCAGCAACTGATCTGATCAAACCCTGGGAGGTCCAGCAGGGAGTCTGCTGTTCTTCTGGCTACAACGGGTCTGCAGGGTCACTTCCATCCTTTATTATATTCCAGTGCAATGGGTCTCCCCCTCTCTGCCATCCATCGTCTCACCTAAACAAACGTCATCCCATTTTGTCTGACTAATTTGAGGTGCAAATACACCCCAATGTCCCAGGTACCAACATACATGAAGTATCAACACCCTAAAAGGACTTCTCAGCCATGTCTTATGAAGCTGTTCCATGTATTTTTTCTACTTCTAGATATGAACAAACATTTCAGTTTACCAGTTGCCATTTAATCTGCTGCCTGGTTACTACTGGAGCAAGAAGCTTTCCATCATCTCTGTAAGATTTGAACCCATCAGATTCCTTTTCTCCAGAGCTATGAATCTTTGGCTGGATGCTTCTTTTTTTTTGCAGTATTAGAGCAGACTCTTTTACCACCTTCATCTAAAAACAACATGCAGCATTTATTTTCTTCCTGACATATGTGCATTTAAATAAACATACATGCACACCCTCTCATAGTCCTTAATGCTAGTAAATGTAATTTTCATTGACTGCTCTTTCAAATCAGCCTTCCAGGTCTCTGCATTACATAACAGCCAATTCATAGCTCTTGTTACCGAATCCCTTCTTTTTTCTATCCGGATTTTTTATTACCATTATTATTTCTGCTTTTCTCTTCCTTAACAATGATCGATTGTTAGCTAAGAATATCTTTGATGACTGCAAAATTGTGTGCATGCTGTGGAGGAGACAGCATCTATCAAAGTTTTCTTAAACAACCCTCATTTATAGCACACATTATTTTGTCTCAGTTTTTCCTCCAATCATTTCTTGCTTGTAATTGTTCTCAGCTTAGGAAAATTTACCACTTCAAAGTTCCTTGCATATGTATTATCAATTTAGGATTACATTTTGCTTGTAACAAATGCAATTAGGTTGTTTAAGCAACGATTAATTCTGAGTTCAGTAATCAATTCACCTTTATCTGTCGGACTGAGGTCTGATACAGAATTACACCAAATTCACTGCATTGCTTTTGGTAATAGAAAATTATCACCCATCACTTTTAGAAACTCTGGGGCTGTGTTATTGGCAGCAGCACAAGTCCTTCAGCATCTATCCCTGAGGCTGAAAAGCTGTTGTGTGAACATGATTTTCTTTCCCTTTTTTATGAAGCTGTTTAGGGAAGCTATTTGTCCAGCCCCCTAGTTCGATCTGGTAGTCTGCAGGGACAGAATCATAGAATAGTCCAGGTTGGCCTTAAAGATCATATCGTTCCACCCCCTCTTCCATGGGCAGGGACACCTTCCACCAGCCCAGGTTGCTCCAAGCCCCGTCCAACCTGGCCTTGAACACCTCCAGGGATGGGGCAGCCACAGCTTCTCTGGGCAACCTGCGCCAGGGGCTCACCACCCACACAGGAAAGAATTTCTTCTCATCTAAATCTACCCTCTTTTAGTTGAAAACCATTACCCCTCATCCTGTGGCTCCACTCCCTGATAAAGAGTCCCTCCCTATCTTTTCTGTAGCCCCTGCAGATACTGGAAGGGGCTTTAAGGTCTCCCTGGAGCCTTCTCTTCTCCAGGCTGAACAGCCCCAACTCTCTCAGCCTGTCCTCACAGCAGAGGTGCTCCAGCCCTCTGATCATCTTTGTGGCCCTCCTCTGGACCTGCTCCAACAGGTCCATGTCCTTCTGATGTTGAGGGCTCCAGAGCTGGATGCAATATTCCAGGTGGGGTCTCACCAGAGTAGAGTAGAGGGGCGGAATCTCCTCCCTCGCCCTGCTGGCCACGCTTCTTTTGATGCAGCCCAGGATACAGTTGGCCTTCTGGGCTGCAAGTGCACATTGCTGGCTCATGTTGAGCTTCTCATCAACCAACACCCCCAAGTCCTTCTCTTCATGGGTGTTCTCAATCCATTCTCCACATCTGTGCTGGGGCAGATCAACTCGAACATGAATGGAAGAGCAGTCCTTTGCTGTATATTAGGACAAGCATGTTGACAGTGTTCCAGGAAAGGCTGATGATTTGGAGGGGAAAAAGCTATGGGTTATCAGGTTCCTCTAGCAAATCCATTCCCTTTACCCAATGGAAAGCAAATTCCAGAGGTGCCCACAGCTCCACCACTGCTGTCTGCAGGTATCCCTTAAGAACTGCTTCACCTGAGTGCTGTCCCATGGAGGCAAAGCTCTGCACCTGCAGGTGAGCCCTGCACAGTGGCACCTCCCCAGATTACTGGGATCTCCAGCGTGGTCTCCACCAGCCAGATGTGGGATGTGCCAGGCAGAGCATGGCTTTCTCCATGTACCTGACATCACTTGGCTCTTGGATTCCTATGAATGTCTCATCTCCATCTCTCTGTCCTGCCAGCCCTGGGTGACTAGGGTGTCCTGTGATTCAGGCCTGTTTCAGTGTGTCTCAGTATCCTCCAGGATGTCCAATTTATTTTTGGAAATGAGAATTTCTGATGCCCATTTAATGCCCAGGCATGTGGCATTGATGTATGGGATGACTGTACAGTCTTCTTTCTACTCACTTCTCTGCATTTCAAGCTCAGATGCATATAAAGGTGCTACTGATAACTTTGTTCATACAATTATACAGAGCTTATCATTTTCTGTGGCGGCCAAATCTAATTCATGGTTCAGAGGAGTCACCTTCATTCTTTAACCAAAGGCATTTGCTAGGTTCACCTCTGCAAGGGGCTCCTGCCAGCCCCGGCACCCTGAATACTGCAGTTGTCTTCAGAGCATCCTCACAGCCTGTCATGGCAGACTCTGCATCCTGCCTCATGGATGAAACAGTCCCCCTGGCAGACAGTCTACCCAGAGACAGATACCCTCCAGCTGGATCATCTCGAGCTGCCCAGGACTTGGTGTGGACTGCTGGGCATCCATGACCACGATGCAGGGAGGAGACTGGGGAGATGCAGCTGCAGAGAGACATAATTTATGCTTCCTCACATCAGTCAGGTTGTGTAGGGTCCTGGCACCTCTGGGAGGCCTTCTCTTGACAAACTGCAGTGATTCCATCTCAACCTGCCCAGGCCTTCACTTCTCTTGGGATGTCTCACGTGCTGGCCTGGCAGCCCTGGACGCACCATGACAGCGCATATTGAAGAGGGTTTTGCTCAAAGTTTATACTTGTTTGGGACTTGGGAACAGCTTGAAGTTGGGTGGACGGCATGAAGAGTAACTTTGCTGCCTGTGGGCGGGTTCACTGACTCGAAGGGGCAGAGAACAGAGGAGGGGGAATTTGCTGTTACCTGACACAATCCAAGACAGGGAAAGAGAAGATGCTTCTCTTTCCTGGGAAGGGAGCCCTGGCCCTGGATCTTCCAGATCAGGGATTGTTCAGCCTGTAGGATCAGGTCTAGTGGCCAAGGACGGCAGAAAAGTCTGGCCAAGGTAAGTTACACTGTCTGCGTACCAGGAGAGTGTTGCCTCTCTAACCATGGATGTTGGCCCAATCATCTACCCTCAGCTTAAAGGCACATGGAGACTGTCAGTCTGGATGCAACCTAGGGGCCACAGCCAGGTGCTCTGGCTCTGTTTTTCAAAGACTTGGGATAGGGGAAGGAGGATAAAAAAATTTGGAATGATAAACCTGATTTATATTATATAGTCTATAAATGTAAGTTTTCAGATGATGGAAAGGGACATTTAAATGACCTGATGTTTCATTTAAGCTCAAGAGATAGGGTCAGGCTGGAAAATATGGGGAACAGAAGTCCAGAGGGTGTGGGGCTCCCAGAGCTGGGAAGGTGTTGGGTTGCAGTGGGACAATTAGCAATGATGAGGCTTGCAGCTACATGAACTTTGCGAGGAGGACCTCAGCATCTTCTCTGCTCTGAGTGTTTCTGGGTTGCTAAAGTGGATTCAATAAGAGGGACATTTGGGGATGCTGATGGGGAGACAACACAGATGCCACTGAATTACCATTAGCTATGTATGCTCATAGGACTATTGTAGCTGTAGCATTTAATCTTGGTGAAATGATCACTGGAACTGGGACAGGAAGCATGAAACTGCATGGCTGAAGCCATTACAGACACCTAACTTCACCGCAGCTAATGGCGCTGGAAGGGGCAAAGAACAAATTATTCAGTGGCTGAAGTGAGAGACTAAACCAAAACTATTTCTGATAAAGCAATTAGTTATAGCCCAACATTTCATCTCTTTTGAGCTAGAAGTCATGGGAAGATAGTGATCTTCTGCAAGTAGGGAGATGAAGAGCAGTTAAACAATTTAGGAAAAAATCAATTTCAGTAAACTATCAGAACAAGACCATTTACAATGAAGAACTACAATTGTAACCTTTATGACCTGATTTTTTTCCTGTGTGAAACTCCCGGAGGAAGCTGCAAAACATTTGAGCTGACAAAATATGTTTCATTTGCAAAGAAACATTTTTTTAATTTAATTTTTTTTCATTCCTTTCACTTCTTGATATTTTGCTTACATTCTAGCAGAGCTGAATTTCTGTGAGGCATCGGGAAGGGACAATTCATTAGATGGGGACTGGGAAGGAAGCTGAGATTGGTCTGGAAAGGCTGTTACTGTCCCTCATGCATTAACACATCTGCTGTTGCCATCACTGATGGTATCAAGGGCACAGCCGTAATCAAGCCTACTTTCTCCACCCTTCCAGCCATTTATAGATAACATCACTGGGGCTCAAGTTTTTCAAAAATCTCAATCACAGGGCACGTTCCCATAGAGCTGGCATCCCTGGGGCCACGCCATACCATGAGCACATGTCTGTAGCACAGAGGATGGGAACCTTCTTTTCAATGGGAGAGTTTATCATTCCTCAGCCACAGGTCGGTATGGGACTGAGATGCAGTTAAGCAGTTTCCCAGCCTGCACTACCTTATAACTCAATTTCCATTTCCTAAACCACTGCTGATGTCTGTCTAAATAATCATTATCTCCACAACCACGCTGAGTTTTAGCTTTTGCTGAGTATTGCGGAGAAGATTTGGAGCTTTTGAAAGGATGCTGAGCTTAAGAAGCTGCCGCTCCAAGCGGCTCTGGGTGTTTGTCGCATTTCACCGGCTGTTTTTTTCAATGCACACACAAACACACACCCTACGTGCACACGCACTTTCTTTCATGTCCGTTGCCTAAGTGAATACTTGCCATCAGATCTTCCAAGCCACAGCACATTTTTAATCAGTCAGATAATTCAATCATTCATTTCAGACCTGCTCGGCGCAGCTGTCATTTTCAAGCATCAAAGCTTCTCTGTCAAAAACCACGCGGGCTGGGCGTTCATTCAGGCATCGCTGTTTCAAAGTGCTGGGGGGGAGGGAGCGGAGGGGGTGCAGAGGAGAAGAACAGGGTGGATTAAATGAAGTTATTATAAATACTTCTGAAGCTACCAGCCAACCATCCTCAGCAGAGAACAATGGCACGGCACAAGGGCGACTCAGGAATCTGCAGGATTTGTAAGGTATTTGCAAATCTCACTCTTAAATTGCAGTGGGGAGAAGGGGGGGTGTCAGATGAAGCTTCCTGCCTGAGATGCTCAAAGCCACCGAATGGGATTTGGATGTCTGGTTCTCATTAAAATTAATAGAAATTGGGTGCCCAGACCTACAGGCAGCTTTCAAAAGCTTCGTCTCCATTTATAATTAATGTTCCCAACAGGGTGACTAAATATTTATACAATAGGTCATGTTATACGCAAAATGGAAGAGGTGCCTATTGGTAGTTGAGGGACCAAGAGAAGTAGAATCTGATGGGATGTCAGGTTCAATCTGCATTGTCCCTTGTTTAAAGCTCTTCTACTTGCAAATCTCCAGCAGTTCCCACTAGATCAACAGCTGAGGTGGTAGCTCCAACAATGATGATGTTCTCAAGGAACAATACAGCAAATTAAAATGGCAGCTTTACAGCTTTCCTGGGTTCTTCTCCTCCCCTCCCCACAGCTCTGACTTCCTTCACCGACTCACTTCATCCCTGCAAATCTCTATTTCCAGTATGAAAAACACACAGTATCACTGAGTTTACCCAGTGTAGGAGTGCAGTGGAGCTTAATCCATGAACACTCCTCTGTCTTGGTCAAAGATGATACAGATAGCAGACGCCAAGTAAAAGACTGACACTAATATGCCTCCAGGCATTAGCAAAGCCCTGACTTGGACCTGTACCACTGCATTTGCTCCGTAGCAATAGAGTAATTCACTGTACAAAGGTGGTGGGTTGAACCCTGAGTTTCTGAGGGGTCTATGATCTGGGGGTGAAAGCCTGGCATTCCTGCAGGGGAAGTCTAAAGCAACCGGGGGAGAAACTCTTCCTCAGCTGGGCCAGGCCTTAAACGCTGTCCCAGCTGATCCACTGAGAGGGAGCCTATGGAATCTTGGGCCTTTTGTATCTTGGGTCTCCACCTAGAAGAGCTCCTGAGCTTGGCTTAAGACAGCCACTTGGGGTGGGCTTGATGATTGCAGTGCTTTACAATGCTTTAATGGAGGAGATTCAACTCCTCCAACCTTTGAAAATTTGCCTTTTAATTTTTTTCTTCCACACCTCATCCAAAGCTACCGGATGGAGAATCTCTACTGACTCAGGGAATACGGAGACATCTGCAAACTCCTCCCATGCTTTGGCATCTCAAGGTTTGTCAAGCCCAGATGGACATATCGAGTGGTACCTCAGAGTTCATCTGCGATTCCTCTGTAGGTCCCCCAACTTCTAGGATGCAAGTTGTAGCTCCAGCTTCACTGAAAGGACACAAAGCTCAGCCAAAAGACAAGTAGTCTGGTCTTTGTGTCTGTAGTCAAATACCCTCTGTTATAAAGGCATGCCTTATACTCCGAGGCTCCAGTCTAGTCCGCTTGCTCTTCTTCTCTACTACACTAGAAATTATCAGTAGCTAATGTTGCCTTTCCATGTGACCTTGGATGCATTACTTATAGGTCTTTGGTTCTCCTGACCATCCTGTCCATATTTCACAGCACAACATGGACTATAGTTAGTGTCCAGGTTGGTTTAGTACAGGTACACAAAGCTGTATGCAGTCACTCAAAAGATGAAACTGAACGTGAACTACAGCCACATCACCTGAACCTCACAGCCCATCGAGCAGTGCAAAGGGGAAAGGCATCATTCCTCCCTAAGAACGTTGCCAGTCTGCTTGGCATGGGACATTCACTGTTCCATGGCTTTGTTCCCAATTAAAATAATTGACTTTGCAAGACAAAAATTCAAATTCAAGTCTTAGAGCTGTTGTCCCCAGACAAGATGTCAGGAGAGCATCATGGACACATAAAGAATAAAACAGCTTCATTTTCCTTGTGAATACCTATCTGCTTATTTTTTAATGAAACAACAGCTGGGTGTAGACTTGTGAGACAGCAGAAGGATCCCAAGATAGAGGAGATAAGGCAATCTACATAATGTGGGAATGTAAACCCTTCCCACCACTGCTGGCGCGGTGGCTGACACTGGCAGAATCCGCTCCATCACCGAACTCATCACTACAACAAGCTTCTGCAGAAGACCTCTTAGATTTCAAGTATTTTATCCCAGGAGCAATTATGTCAGCAATTAACACCAAATCAGCCAACTCCCCACTTGGTAAAAGAGATAGGGGTCATGGGCAGGGATTTTAGGAGCAGGTTGGAGAAGCCTGTTGGGAAGGACCTACTGGTCCAATCTTTAGGCATGAGCGTGGACGAGGATGCCTCTCAAAGCTCCTACCAGCCCTGCAGATCTATCACTTATAGACATAGGTGAAAATCTGAGTATATGTATTTTCTTATCACATAGACCTGGGGACAAGGTAAGCTTCCCCATCCGGAGATCCCTCAGGGCTTGGCCATGGAGGTAGGGCTGTGAACCCTGGCAGAACACAGCCTTTGGATCAGTCATGTCTTGGCCTTGCTGCCAAGAAGCCAAGCCTGCACCCCTCTGACACGTGTGTGGTTACAAAGAAAAGACTGGGACCAAGGACTCGCACCGCTCAGCCCCAGTAATGCCCCTTCTCAGACCCTGAGCCACTGACCCAACCATCCTCCAAAGCCACAGATGTGACTCCCCTTGCTGCTGAGCACAGCCATGCCAGGCACCCATGCTGGGAAGACAACCGTGCTCCCAGAGAGAGCTGCGCAGGCTGCTGCACCGTCAAACTGCCCTAGATTGGAGCGAATAAGCTCCTTTCTGAAGGAAGATAATTGCTCTATTTTAAAACTAAGTGGTTCAAGGAGAAAAACGCAGGCAAGAGGGTCCGATGCGCTGAGCCTGGGGTGGGAAGCAGGAGGTGTGCAGGGCAGAGCAGCTTCATGGCTGCTTTGCTGGATGGACAAAGTACTGAATGAAAAACATGAGTCAAGCTGCTACTGTGTCCCAGCCCAGCAAATCAGTGCTGTTGGAGAGAGCAGAGACCTCAGCAGGAGAAGCAGGTGCCCCTCCTTGGGGTACCAAGCTGCAAGGCTGAGCACCCTTAAAAGCCAGAGGGACAAAAAGCATCTGTCCTCTCTCACCTGTGCCCCCTCCACCCGCAAATTCAGGCTTTTGTGTCCATAAAGAAGGTCCCCAGAGCACTCCAGGTCAGCCCGTTAGGCCAGAACCACTCCACAGGCTGGTCCAAAAGCCAGCGTTGTGAAGCCTGGCCACGCAGAGGAACAGCCCCCACCACAGGGACAGCTCGCAAAGAAGCTTCTCTGGGGAAAATAGTTGCTGCTTTGGCAAACCGTCTCCCAGAGCAAAGACCAACAAACTAGAGCAGACAACAACAGAGTCATTAATAAGGCCAAGCCTGGCATCTTCCTGGACCCCTCCACCACTGTGATCAGTGATTTCACCAAGCAAGCACAGAAGAGGCCTCTTCAGCAGAGTTTTGTCTTTGCTGCTTAAAATTCAATAGCTCCACTTTCCAAGCGGGCAGGAAAGAAACAGTTTTTGTACGTTAGCAGCCTGCCCTCCCCCTCCCCACCGCCTCGTCCCCATTTGTAGGAGGAAGCTCTGGTTTGAACTTGGCAGACGCGCCTCTGGCCTGCCAGGGAAGGACACCAAGAGGCTTGAAGGATATGTCAGCTGCTTCCTAGCCCTGCTGGACAGGCACTGGCCCTGGCAGAGAGAGGTCCTCTTTGAAGGAACCTCAGCTGGAGGTCAGAGACCTGGGTCCCACCAGGGATGCCTGTGAACAGCTCCCGGCTTCCCCCAAGGTGGGCACCCTTGCCAATTGTCCCCATGCCCCTTCCTCTCAGGCTCAGGGACAGAGTCGTGTCACCGGCAGGGTCTGTTTGCAGGACTGGCCTCATATGTCCACATAAAGAGAAAACGTGCACATGGTGAGCAAAGTCACTGCTTGCCTTCAGGCAGCATCTCAAGACGATCATGTAAAACCCATTTTTGGGGGACCCTGTGACCTGGAAACAATGATGGAAGCACTCAGCCGGCCCCTCATATAGGAGCTGAGTATTATTTGTGTAAAACTGTGCTTTAAAACCAAGGCTGGCTGCCCTGCCTCATCTGAGAGCTATTCACTGTCATTTTAGGTCAGAGTTAAGGTTACTAAGAACATAAATGACATGTTTTCTCTTGCAGACAGCTGAAACTCCTCTTTTGCACAATAAGCACCCCGAATGAGCAGGAGGATGTGCTCAGTGCCCTGCAAAGCTTTTTTCACCTTAAAATAGTTTTGCAGTTGAGAATCCACAGCTGTAACGTAGCACGCATGTCTGGAAAACAAGAAGTCCTCGGGCCTTGCTTGTGTAACCCCACCTTGTGCCCGTGACTTCCCTCTCAGCTGCCAACCTGCAACAACCCCATTGTGTTGGCCAAGCTGTAGAGACCCAGCTTCTCTCTCAGAGAGCTAAGGCCATTTCCCCAGGACGGTCACCTCCCCCGGTTTGATTCGCTGCAGTCTGCCCGAGGCAGAGCCAGCTGCTCCCTCTGCACTGGATCACTGATGAACCAGGCACAGCAAGAAGGGTTGGGGGCTGAAGCACTGGGGCCCGAGGAGAACACGCCATTCACACAGCTAAGGTGTCCTTCTGGAGCGCTGGCAGCAGCAAGGGCTGCAGAGAACAGGCAGAGCAAGGGGAGGGTTTGCTGTCTCTGACCCCTGAGCACACTCCTGGCAGCACAGCTTCAAAGCGGGGAATGAAACGTGGGAACAAGCGACCTGGTCTGGGCATGGACATTGCACTCAGCGGGGACGTGCCTGCCTTGCACAGATACGAGACGACCTTCTGCTTTCAAATCCTTTCTGACAGCCACCCCCCTCCCTCCCCATGGTCTGCAGCCCCTCCATCCAGCTCTCGCACTACAGCAATTCATCACGTGAGCCTTATCTAAGCCACATGTAATCTCAGTCCTTTGTCTCTCAGGACGGGGCTTAGAGAACTCCCCAAAGTTAACGAAGCAGGTCCATCCCCTCATTAACTCACAGGGCCGTCTCCTTTGATTAGGTTGTGCTGACTCTGCTCACACATCACACTTGCTGCTCTAGATGCAGGGACACTGGGGCTTTTCCAGCTGGGACACAGACAAAAGGAGGAGATAGCAGAGCCTTGGTTACCACCGGAGCAATTCGGGACAAATAATTAGAGGCTTTCATGGCTAATTGGATCTGTACTGTCAATCCAGGACAGGAGATGCCTTAACCCACACTGCCGGCCTGAGATTGCTAAGCAGGCCGTAAATAAACTGCAGCACTGGTCCAAAGCTCATTGGCCACCCTGGGTGCTCCCTCCCAGCCCTGCTAGGGCTCAGCCTACCTGGTGGGGGAGTCCAGCTCCCTCACTTTTTTCCACGACTGCAGCCTTGCAGCCATGCCAGGACACTTGGAGTCCACCTCGGGTGGCTCAGAGACCCTTCAGGCGTGCAGACCTCAGCGTGTCATAGCTAGCTTGAACAAGAAGCGACTGTTTTCAAAATAAAGTCAAAGGGTAAACAAACTAGTGGTTAGGAAGAGCCATTGTCAGAGATCCGTATTAGCAGTGGCTGGCAAGCCAAAGACAAGGTATTTTTAGAGGAAGGCTTGCGAGTTGGAAGTTGGTTCCCTGCAGTACCAAGATGTCAACCTGCCTTTTGTTTTCCGTTACAGGACAAGGCTTCAGTCCCATCCCCAGCTCACTCTTGGTCCTGAAAGTCCTTCTTTCCTTCTCTGCTCAGACATCTCTTCCAGATCCTGGGAGTGCTGGCACTTGAAGACAAGACATGCAAACAAGAACAACCACCTCCACGTGACTGCCAGCCAGCGCAAGGACATCCAGACCTTCAAAGCAAGCTGGAAGCCTGACCTTTCCCTCTGAGGACCTTCAGCATTTCATCATCTTTAAGGAGGCAGGCTTAAACCCATGCAATGGGCCCCTGACCCCACACCCTGTCTGCAAGGCTAATTGCTATGCAAGGTCCCAAGTGCTCCCCCCAGGAAACAGAGCAAAGGAAAAGGGTTTGTACTGCTTGGGACCATGACCTGCAGATCTTCTGTCTCTGCCGTGGGAAAGCCAGGTGCAGGATGAGTAGAAAGGCAAAGTCACAACAAAGGACAGTCCAATACTCTGGGCCAGGCAAAAATAGATTAACCTACTTGAAAGTAGGACAACATCGCTAAAGAGTAGGACATCTGGTCACCACAGCTAGGAAGAGCAAATACAAAGGAGGTAGCTTGTCCACGCACATGTCTAACCTGATGGGATACAGCTACAGCACAGACAATGTAGTATGTTCAGGCAAGCAGCTGGGACAAGCGGTCCCCAATCACAGCAGAGTGGCTCTCAAAGAGGTCTCTCTGAGATGGCTGCTAGACTTGCTGCTGACAGTCAGCCTACCTGCCTACCAGAAGCAATATCCTGCCCCCAGGAGCCTGCGGGATATGCATGCCCAAACCTAACAGCTGATCCCTTCAACCTGATCTGCTAAACCCAGGGTTTTGCAAGAAACTATCGTCAAGAGAGAAAACGTAAGAAGATCCCCGATGTGCCTGACCGCTGAAGTGCCAGAACAAGTTTAATGCCTGTAAACTGCTTTGAAGCTCCCCGCTGCCGACGCCGTCCCCTCCGCTGGCTCGAGCCCACCTACCTCTTCCTGACTCCTTGCACCTCAGTGCCTTTCCCCCAGCCAGGTTTTCAGCCCACTAGCCGAGCACTGTTCAGAGAGGACCTAATAAAGAAGTGATTTAGGATCATCACTGAGCTTGTATTAGCATCTTCAAAAGCTCCGCAGCCCACCAGCCAGCCAGCAGGCTGCAGCTAAGCCAGGCGTGATGGGGCTTTCAAAAAGAAACAAGAAAGTAAATGCTGCAGATAGCACGCTCATCAAAGGAGCCTCACTGCTGTTTGCAGAGAGGAGTTAATGCCACGCCGCTGACTGGCTGCTCCAGCGCTGAGTTTCCTACCCGGCCTTGGCAGGACAGGCAGTTTTCTTGGCTTAGGACCCTGTGCTGGAACGGAAACCCGGAGCACCAGGTCTCAGGACACCATTCAAAACCCTGTTCCTTGTTGTTGTTGCTGCTGTCAAAGGAGGCAGTAGGAAACCATCCAGGTCCCAGGTCCCTTTGCAGAAAGTTTTATGCCCCTCCGGAGAGTCGTCTCCCTGCTGGGTGTGGTTTGTTTTCTTAAATTCAGACTTGCAAAAAGTAGTCTGGGGCAGCCGTGAACATAGGTGTGAACCACTGCAGCCCCCTCAGCAGACCCTAAACTGTGTTTCTGGTCTAACCTGACAGCTGAGCCCACCCTGAGAAAAGCCATTGAGACCATTTTGCAAATATCCCCACGTCAGCTTCCTCTTAACCTTGAAATCATCAGTCACCCACAATGGCCTTTTACCTGCCTTGCATTGAATTTGGCTGCTCAGCCATTCCTTCTCGGCTAGGGGAGTTTGCACACTAGCCTAGGACGAAGCTGAGAGATGGAGAAAGGTTCCTCTAGTCCTTGCTAGGGCTGCTACAGCGGCTGCTCGCGAGCACTTGTCTTCAAGAGAGGACAAGGCAGGTGGGGCAGAAGGAGTCATTACCTTTATGGATCAGGCAGGGCAGATTCAGGCAGCAGTAAAGCAGGAAGGTGGCCTGCCTGCCCTGTGCTGGGGCAGATATCATGGTCCTTCCCCAGGGACAGCAGTCCAGGATGGTGAGTGACACTGCTGGACAGGGAAAGCCCGGGGGTGACAGGAAACACTGGGACAGAAGAGACCACCATCTGCAGCCCAGGACTGCCTGAGTCCCATCCGTGGTGCCAGCAATGGTGATGGGACAGTGCCTTTTACCTCACAACAGTGAAATTCAGTTTTCCAACAGCAGGGTGCAGGCTGAAGCCGGCTCTGAGCTGCAGAAGCTGACTGTAAGTGCACGAGCTGCAGAAGCTGACTATATGTGCACAAGCTGCTGTTCAAGACCATCCCATCACACACCATCTCTGCCAGCCCAGGCAACAACCCCAAAAGCACCGCCTCCCTCACACTTACCCAGAAACCATTTCTCCCCTTTTACTGCCATTTTTTGATGCCAATTTTTGCCAAGCAGAATCAGAAGTACTCACTTTGGGACAATGAGTTTTGTACTCCAGAGTGTCTTTCATCCCACACCAAGGAATTTCTAAATAAGGAATCATGTTAAATCCACAAACAAGAACTTAGTTCTGAAGATGTGATAAATAATTTCCTTTTTTTTTTTTTAAAAAAAAAGGTATTTCAGAAAAGCAATCTAATTTATCAAATATTTGGATACCCTTAAACCTGCCCTCTCTCTCCCCAAAGTGTGTTGACCAAGAGGTGAAAGCAGCTGCACTCAACTCTAATCAACAGGCAAGGTCTACTTTCATCCTACAAGTACTACCCGGAGCGACTGACAATGAACTTGAGGCTGAAGACATTTAACAGCACTAGAAGACTGATCCTCACAGCAAGAGTTTCCTGTACCACAGAGACAGCATCCTATGCCAGCAGCTTTGCTAAGAGGCTACTAACTTTGCTTGCCAAGAAAGGCCTGAAACCTTCACAGTGCAATTCTTGTCCATCAGACCAAGGTGACCTGCAAGTCAGGTTGGATGGGGTCGTCCATGTCACACCTTTTTAATTCTGCTTTTCAGACTTGCCTCTATGTCAGGGCATTTCAGCAAGTCTAGTGCCTCTTGCCCTTGTCCACGCAAAGGAACGCTGCTTGGAGCCTGGCAGGGGTGCTGCTTCTCTGGCTCATGCGTTGCCCATCACTGAATGGTGGTTGAAAGGACGTTTCTGCCACCCGGTTGAGCCTGCTCCATTACACAGAAGAAAGCTGGAGAGACACTGGACAAGGAAGCAGCTGGCCAGGAACCGGAGAGCAGAAAAATCCTTGCAGCAAACCCTCTGCCAGGCCTCAAATCCTCCAAAACTTGTACAAGTCCTTCCCTGAACAGCCTAAGAAGCATTGCAGCCCTTTGAGATAGCATGACACCACTTGAGCACAAGCTTAATCCCCTAGTACTCCTTCCCGGAGGCTCCCAGGGAAGGACAGCCGCCTTCTAACTCAGCGCATCACTTCGCGCAACACCACTTGTAAGAGGATGGTGTTTCTGGGGGTGGTCGCCCCAGCTTGGGGCACTGCTGGGCTTGCAGAGAGGTGTGCATGCAATGCCCTAAGCATCCTACGGAAACTGGAATAAGGACTGTTGGAGGGACCAGAGCATCTAAAGCGGTAATTCTATGTACTTGCACTACGAATTGCACGCGGGTATTTAATCAGACTTGACACAGAGTGTGCCATCCAAATTAGGACCTATAATTACAAATCATTAATCCTAAATTAAGTTCTTAACACAGTTTGTATCTCGCCAACTATTGTGACTTGTATGACCTGATTATGCCTGTTTTTAATAAAGGGATGTGGGGTAAAAGGTGGGACGACTCGGGATCTCGTGATGATTACTACAACACGACGCGTCACTTGGTGGTTCCATTTGCTGGCTATGACTAGGTGGACGGGCCACCCAGAAAAGAAGCATACATCCCATATACTTGCTCCATCAATAACCCATCCCGCACCGTCCTGCCGATACAAGCACAGCGCATCCCTCTGGCACAACCCCTGGAGCATCCCCCATCCCTCCGGCACGGGCGACAACACAGCCCCCACCCCCGCCTCCCCCCGTCCAAGAGGGGCCGTCCTCGCTCCCACTCCCGGAGGTGCCTCCACACCTACCTCCGCCTCCCTCTCCGCCTCCTCTTCCCCGTCCCCGGCCATGGGAAAGCCGCTCCGTTCCGCTCGCTGCATCCCCCGGGAAACCCGGGACCGGCTTCGAGCCCGGGTGCTGCGCGGGCTCCCGCCGCCAGGGGGCGCCAAAGGGCGCCGTCGCGCCCTTTGGCGCCCCCTGGCGGCAGGAGCCAGCGCAGCGCCCGGCTCCGCTGCGGGGGGGACACGCATCGTCCCAGCGGGTTGGGGGGTGTTGGGAAGGAGCCCACCCGTGCTGGCAGCACCGAGACCACCCCACCACCGGCACGGGGACTCCCTCTCCCAAACCCCCCCGCGTCCGCCAGCCCGCCTGCCTGCCTGAAGGCGTGCTCATCCCCGCCCGCGGGGTCTCTTGGGGCAGGTGGGGTGGTCTGAGCACCTTCTCGGGGCTTTGTTGGCGGTGGAGGAGCGGTGGCGGGAGGCAGGAAGGGCGGTGGGATTTTTGTAGGTCCCCGGTGTGGGGTAGGGGCGCCGGAGAGCTCTGCAATCAGGGCGGGGATACTGGGCTGCGGTGGTCCCACATTGGTGCTCAACCTCCTGTGCCCCTCACCCACTTCTCAGGGACAGGGGAGAGAGGCGGTGGCATGTTGGGGGGGATGCAGCCCCCTCCCCTCCAGGCAGCAGCTGCCCTCTGCCCTGTGCATGAAGCCCCCATGGACCGATGGACCAGACGTGTGCTCAGCATCTACCTTCTGGGCTGGAGCGTTGCTAAGAGACAGGATCCCCCCGGGAGGCTGCGGTGCCAGCCGCTGAGCCCGGCACATCGGCAGGAGGGGATGCAGCCGCCAGGGAACCTCTGGATGAGGGAAGGCCGTTGTGGGAGAGCACACAAAAGGCTGCAGCAAGGCACCATGAGAGACACCCCCACACCTCACCGGTAAACCTCTAAAGTGGGGAGAAAGGGGTCAAGACCAGGAGGAAGAGCTTGGCATCAGCAGAATGAGGTTAATCTGGAGGGAGGTCTCTGGAGGGTTTCAGGTCAGGAAGATCACACTGAAGCGAGACGTTTTGGTTAGCATCCCATTCCCCCTCCTGGGGCCACGGGGGGGTCTCACCTGGCTCGTCGGGGGCGAGCAGCTGGCACGCACAAGCCGCGGGGTGGAGGCTGAGCAGGCAGCCTGGCAGAGGAGAGGGCAGGGGGACACTGGGGCAAGGATGAGTGCACTGGGAGCTGGGCACTGGGGTAGCCAAGCTCCTGTTTGGGTCGCTGCCTGAGGCATTCGCATTGGGTTGAGAAATAGTCACTTGGCCTCTTTTGTCTCCCCTCTTTTGATATGTGCAAGGAATCCAGAGGTGATCAGAAACCCAGTGCAGGGGATGGTGAGAAAGATGGCCCGAGGTGATGCAGGACCCAGCTTCCAGGACTTCCCCCAGCGCAAGTTAGCTGGACAACTGTCCCAGAGACTGGACTGGGGCAATGGGGTGTCCCTGTCTGACACATTTTACAGTCTGAGTAGCTGCCCCTCAGTACCATGACAGGCATTTTTCCACCTATGTGCAGGTCCTTTTCATGCTTTCCATGGTAACTCACACAAACTAAAAACTTACTTTGCTTTTTAGGTGACCAACATTTCTATCATGTGATTTAAAATGAAAAAAAAAATAATCATATATTGTGAAGTTGGAAGCACCAGGAGAGAACAGAAAGAAGCACAGGACGAGACAGATGGCCCTGCCCTGCACCCTTTGACATTGCCTCGCTGAGCCTGCCATGCAGTTGCAGGCACTGAGTTTAAAATCCTGGGCTGCAGTGACTGAGCATATTAGGGGATGGCTGCTCTGAGCAGGAAGTTAATTGGTCTCTCGGAGGCCTTTGCAGCCCCAAGTGAGTGCCCTGAGTGGTCCTTGCTGGTGCTGCAGGCTGGGGTGTCAGTGGGTGCCACGGCCTGCCTTGGATGCTAGCTCTGAGCTACTCGTGACACCGTCTGATGCAACATGGAGTGGCGCAGTACAGCAGTGGCACAGCCCATCTGCCACCGAGCCGAGCTGAGCCCCACGCTCTGCAGGCACCCCATCCTCTTCCCAGGAGCTTGGTGAAAGGGACACTCCCCGGCATCTTTACTACCCTTGCTCTGATGCAGGTGCATGTTTGATGATCCTCAAAGCAGAGGATCAAACCACAAGAGTCCTTCCCTAGTTCATTGAACCTTGACCCCCAATGTTGATATTTTTGATGTGGTCATTGGTGGTAATTTCAAAATACAGACTCCTTTAACATCAGACTGCCCCAGAGTGGTGTCCAGATAAATGAAAAAGCTTTAGTCTGGATAGCTCCTTCCCCTCCGCATTACCCTTCTTCTTCTGTGCCCCCCACCCACATGGGCTGTGTTTTCCTTTCTCTGGGTGCCTCTCTCCCCCACCCTATTGCCCTGGGAAGTATTCAGCATTTTGCAGGGCAGAGCTCCTGGAAACACAGGACTCTCTGTTTGCAGAAGTCAATCATCTTGAACTGAGGCCCTGTCAGATTAACAATTAGGTTTGAACGTTTCTTCCAACTAGGGAGATCTTCTGAGAGACAAAAGGCTGCTCCTGGCAAAATGAAGGCTGCTAGATCAGCACAGGCGCAATGCTTGTTTGCCCAAGTTTGATGGGAAACTGTGAACAGCAGCTCTCTAGCTCAGTGCATTTGGGAACCTCTTGCCACCTAGAGCTGGCTTTTCTGGGCAGAAAACTCAGGTAATGTGACCTGGCTCTGCCAGGGTGCAAACCCAGGTACCCCAGGGGATGTCCTAGAGGCCAGAAGGTGCTGTTTGGAAACAATTCTTCCTTTCCCAGCACTGCTGTAAATTCGTGGCACAAGTGTGGGAAGGTCCCAGCCTGACTCTGAGGTGAGCAGACCTGTCCCACCTGCTGGGCACAACACTGGTCCCTGGCTCCTGCCCCACACTGCCCAGCTCTGACTCATGCTTTCACTGTCACCTTCTCCATAAGTCCCATCCCCTCCTTTCTGGTGTGTGGGACCCTAGACAGGGAGAGCTGATGGCACGAGCCAGTGAGCAAGGCACAACCTCACTGAAAGGCACTGAGCACAGCTAGCACCACCGTAGCCCTGCATGCTCCATTACCTGCTGGGAGAGGAGTCTCTGGCACATCCGAGATGCTGATGGTCTGGCTTTCTCTGGAGAAGTACCACTGAACATGCCGAGCCTGAGGGACCAAAGAGGCTGGCTGGACAGGTGGGCTGCTCCATCCCCCAAGCTGTGCTGCATGAGGAATGTACCCAGCTGTCCCCATCACCACCAGCCTGATTTTAAGAAGCTGGGCATCCCAGTTCCACCCATTTGGAAAAGTGTCCTTCAAAACTCCAGAGAAAGTGACTTCCCTCTTCCCAGAAACATGCACTGAACTGCACTTTGAGGACTCTCAGTTGCTGCCAGAGACAGCCCTGTTCTTGGGTTCCCTCCCTCTCTGCCGTGACTCTAAGTATATGGCAAGCGGGGCCATTTGCCAATGTTTGTGTCTCGACAAACAGTCTGTCAGCATTTTAGTGTATGGCTTCAGCTGGGATCAGCTATGCGTTCTCTCCCCATTAAATGGCAGAGCTGTGTGCAAACACCCTGGCATCAAACCATCTGGGGCATGCTCAGGGCCAACTGCTGATCTCCCAGTAGCATGTGTCAGGCACCCTCTCGCACCATGGTGAAGGACGACTGCAGGATTGTTACTCCCATGCCTGCAGAGGTAGCCAACCCCCAGCCTGCCCATCAGGGTCTCCTCTGTCACCAGTCACCTCTCCCACTAGGACCGCCTACCTGGATCCCCTTTGCTCCACCCTGGCTCACAGAGGACCTGGCACGAGCAAGCTGCAGCAGATAGCAGTCCCAAATAAAACAGACTATTGAATGGAAGCAGAGGCCAGTGGAAACAACTTCTGATTGCTGATAACACAGGAGCCCTCCACTCCCGCTAACATGACAGCAAGCTTTCATGGCCTTCATTTGTGGAGCTCTTGAGCATTCACCTCCCTCCCTGGCTTGCTGGGGAGCTGTGGCCTGGGAGGCTGGGAACAGGGCAGACTTTCTCCTCAGATTGCACCCTGACAGGGCACAGTCTTGCTTACACAGATGCTGTTCAAGCTCAGTGGTAAGACACCTTGGATATACAGGCTAGATTCTGTCCAGACTCAAAGGCTCTGGAAATGGTTTCTGGCCCAGAGAGATGGGATTCAGCTACCTTTAACTGCCGCCTGACCTCTGCTATGTCCTCCAGCCTCAGCAGTTTGCACCGAGAGTAGAATCTGGCTTTGTGCCCAGGGTCACATTCTGCCTTGGTGTAGCTGTTACAGGAGAAGAGCAAACTGGAAGAGCAGATGCATGGGACGTGATGCATCCCACCTGTCACCAGCTGGAGGAGACACCAGCCCCTTGCAACAGCCAAGGGTCTTCTGAGTTACCCAGGGGAGCCAAAACCAGTGCATCCATTTACACCAGAGCTGAGTTTGTCCCCAGTAAGCTATTAGCATATTCCCCTGCCTTTCCTAGTACACTAGTTCCTCAGTGCTGACCTGTGAAGACTTCAAATGGTACCAAGATCATAGAATCATAGAATAGAATCATAGAATGGTTTAGGTTGGAAAGGACCTTGAAGATCATCGAGTCCAACCTCCCTGCCATAGGCAGGGACACCTCCCACTAGACCAGGTTGCCCAAGGCCACGTCCAGCCTGGCCTTGAACACCTCCAGGGATGGGGCCTCAACAGCCTCTCTGGGCAACCTGTTCCAGTGCCTCACCACCCTCAAAGTGAAAAACTTCTTCCTAATGTTCAATCTAAACCTGCCCTCTTCCAGTTTGAAGCCATTCCCCCTCGTCCTATCACTCCATGCCCCAGTAAAAAGTCCCTCCCCAGCTCTCCTGTAGCCCCTTTAGGGACTGGAAGGCCGCAATAAGATCTCCCCGGAGCCTTCTCTTCTCCAGGCTGAACAGCCCCAACTCTTTCAGCCTCTCCTCATAGGAGAGGTGCTCCAGCCCTCGGATCATCCTCGTGGCTCTCCTCTGGACACGCTCCAGCAGGTCCATGTCCTTCTTCTGTTGGGGACTCCAGAGCTGGATGCAGTACTCCAGGTGGGGTCTCATGAGAGTGGAGTAGAGGGGGAATGGTCACCTCTGAGAAGATTTCCACATTCCTGTTGGACACTGGGAAGACACGTGGGTTCCCCTAGGCCCATCTCCTCTGTACAGCACCTAGCATAGCAAGGGCCTCGTCCCTGTTACAACAAAATGAGGAGGAGACTGACTCTGGTTCACCAAGGAGTGGAGCAACTCGAAGCTGCAAGGACAGGTGATACTCAAAATGTCACTGGTGTACTCAGTGGATAAGTCACCCTTTGTAAGGCAGATCTGCTACAGCCTCTCCTCCCCTGGAGTTCAGGGAAGTCAGTGATCAGCCCCAGGCACTGACTCCCAGAACTTCACAGAAGGTAGCACTGCTGGCAGACTAACCAAGCTCACCAGTCCCACCACATCTGGGCTGTGAAGTCTTCCAAGATGTGTTCAGTAGGGCTTGGACAAGCTGCTGCCTCCACATAAAGCTGGAGATGGAACAAGTGACCTTCAGAGGAGTATGCAAGTAGAAACTGGTGGCCACAGACTGCAGTGGGACATATCTCCATTGTGGTTTACACTGTGGATTTGTAGGTAATGCTGCTTGAAAGCTGGTGTGATGAAGACCGGGTCTGCACCGGGTCTCAGTGGCTGGGCTGAGCTGCAGGTGCACTGATCACACAGGCACCACTGAAAGCAAGGCACCGACCTCCTTGCTGGGCAGACCCCACACTCATGGTTGGTGTTGTGGGGCACAATCTCAATTCTAGAGGCAGGCCTAGGCTTCCTTCCGGTGGTATTGCTGGTGATGTGTTCATATACAAGCTCTATTTCTTTCCAAAATTACACATTAATGTTTCCCGAGGATACAAGGACAGAGCAATCAGCATCACCACAAAGAGAGGCCACCAAGAACTGCAGATGACAAACATACAACTGATCGAAGATCAGAGTTACAGCAATTATTTCACATATCTGCCACTGAAGAAAATGCACATTGCACCTATGATTATCATTAAACTACAGCAAAAAACATGATCAAAACAAGAGTTAAAACTGAGTGAGAGCAAACACAGAGCGACCATGGCTAGCGCCTCATCACAGAAGCCTGATCTGCTTGCCATGCCTCCCTCAGCCTCAAGCCAAGTCCTTAACTGGGAAGTCAGTGCCTCGTTCCACAAGGCAGCTTGGGCCAAAACAGCAGCCATGGCTTGCCTCTGTATCTGCTGCTCTTCAGAGGGCTACAAGCATCCCTAAAAACCCAGTTCCTGGAGGTCACCAGGAACAGCAGCCCGGCAAACTGGTCATGCCCAGCACACTCTGGGTCCCAGCCGGGGAAGGCAGTGCCACAAGGATGCAGGGAGGCCAGGTCTGGTACCGGGATGCTGTGGGGCAGGAGCTGCCTGTCTGCCTGTCCCCCAGCGTGGGCTGGCTGGGGAACACTGCACATGACACCCGGGCGCCCCCCCCGCCACGGCAGTGCTCTGCTCATTGGGCTGGGACCGGGCTGCGCTGGGTCTCAGCGGCGTGCACGGAGGCTGCGTGTTCACGCTCGGGCGTTCATCAACACGACAGTTTGATCACAGCTGTGCTCCGGAGGCCAATGAGCACAAGGTGTGATNTTAGAAAGTGGCACTGGCAACCTGCCATGTGACAGCCAGGCTTGCACAGCCAGAACCCCAGCTGTCAGCCTGGTGGCAGCAATTAAATGAGGTATCGATTGAGGAATTGTTGTCTGCAGGGTTTAAAGATAAGATCGATGTAGACCAAAAGGTTTAGGCTCCGTTTACTAATTAGTCAAGCACGCTTGGGAGAGAAATCTTTGGATACGCGGAGAGCTGAGCTGCGCGTGGGCAGCGCTGCCACCGTGCTGGGGTTACCCCCGCCCTGGCATCCCGCCTGCACCCCGCCGGACTCGCCGCTGCCAAAGGGTGGACAGCCTGTGCGAGGGATTTAAATCAGCAAGGAGGTGGTGGGCTGCGAGGGGCGGCTGGGGGCGGGGGGCAGCGGCGTGGATTATTGTGCCCGCGCTGGGGCGACGAGCCGCTGCTTCTCCCGCAAGGCAGGGAAGTGGGAAAGAGGGGCTGTGCATGTGTCTGTGCGTGGGGAGGAGTAAACCAGGAGGCGAGCTGCTCCCTTTGCATTGCAAATCGTTTCGGGGGTGAATTGATCCATTTCTTAGGCTCTGGCATTAGATACAGCCTGAACACATTTCTCTTCCCCCTGCTCCTTGTGCGGCAAGCCCAGAGACACAAAGGAAACAAATGCGGCGCAGACTTTTTTGTGGCTTACGTGCTTATTCTGCCTACGCTCCATGGAGCTAAATCGGGGGAAAAGCAAGGCGATGGCTTTATGCCCTCTCCGCTTTGTTCCCTCACTTCCAGACAATGTCCAGGACATGGTCAAACGGGGACAAGCGGGCAGCGGCCTTGCCTGGATGTGGTTTGGGCGGCCTTTGAGACTGTCTCCTTGCTTGCGGGGTGGGGGTGGGGGTGGGCTGTCTGTGGCTTCAAAACAGAGTCGCTTTTAAACCAGCTGTGGAGCTGGGCTAGGTCGTGTCTCCCAGGGGATGTCTCAGTGTCAGCCCTGCGTTAGGAAGAGGCGTCAATGTGGCTCCCCCTTCCTGGGGCGGCCGGAGAATTCCTCTTTTCATCTCAGCTTACCAGGAAAATTCAAGGCCAGCAAACAGAGAAGGGTCAGGAGCTGTCGCGATGGGTCCTGTGACCCACAGCCAGCCTGGGGGCAGTGCTTCATGGCCACCGCAGCCGTGGGTCACGCATCGCCTCAGACCCACTCCCCACCACGTGATGGGACATGCCAGAGCGCTGTCAGCCGCATGACCGAACATGAGCCCCGGGGAAAAACACCCGCCAGCTTGCATTCCCTGCACAGGGCAGTCCTCCTGGTGCCTCCCAAAACAGGACAGAGGGGAGTGGGGAGCTGGACGCCAATGTTGCCAAAGGAGGTACAGCACGTTCTGCTGGAAGTCCTTCATCTGGGACTGCCCTCCCTTTGTGCAGAGCTTGGCGACGGCTATTAGCAACTGCAACCTGACCCAGCTTGCTATAAAACACAGCAGGACGGGAGAGAGCAGCGTTTGAGCAGGCTGAGAAACCGTAGTCACCAGGAGACTGAACGTGCCTCCGGGGGTGGCGGGGATGAAAGGAAGGGATGGAAGAGAAAACAGAGATCAAGGACACTGTGACGCCGTGTGGCTGTTCCAGGGTGTCTCATGCTTTCGCAGCAGGGCTAGGCAGATTTATGGCTTTGTCTCGAGGGTCTGGAGCCAGCCTCCGGTTATTTCACATTTAGGAGGCAGTTTCCTTTGCCTTTCCTCTTGCTCTGGCTTGTAAATCGGCATGCCCCATGCTGGACCAGACCCATGTCCTTGTTCTCTGCGTACAGCATCAATGCCTGGGACAGATGCTGCATCTCTGCCAGTGCAGGACAGAAACGACCAGGGTCTAAGGGATCATTGTTTTCCTGCTGTTGTTGTACAGCTCCATGACACTGCAGTGTCCAGAAACTGCGAATTTAACAGTCCTTCTCCATGGGAGACATGGACCGGGTATCTGGCCCAGGGCTGCCAAAGCCATAAAGTTCTACCCATGTGGATTTCACTTTCCTTATTCTCCCCCAACAGTCAGGCTGACTACCCTGCCCATGGCCACCTGTATGTGCTAAGAGGGAACAGGAGATCCTGTGGTTTCTGTGGGTTGCAGTGCCAGCAAGCCTCTTCTAGACCATTCCAGCCCATGCCACCTCCTACACATGGCTGTGATGGACGAGCAATGCAAGAGACGGCTCCCTGTCTGTCTCTCCAGACCACACATTCAGGATCCTGGCTTGTGATGTGGCTCTGCATGTTGGGCAGGAGATCAGAGCACAGTTTCCCAAATGTTTCCTGGAGAGGTTACAAATACCACCCAAGCCTGACCCACTCGTCTCCCAGGTTGATTGCCTTTCAGCACCTGCCTCTGCCAGGCGTGAGGTTGGTGGGTGCTGATGATGGCTACCCCAGTGCCACCCTGAACTGATAAGCAGTTCTGGGGGACCCACAGCTATCTTCCAGGCCTACTGGCCATGATAAGGCATTTGAAGAGTCCTCCCAAGGGAGATGCGGATAAGGACAAACCCATCTGCAGAGAGATAGAAAAGGCTTCAGAAGATCAAAGTAGGTCTCCTAGCAAACGCAATGGGTCCCCTCCATACCTCATCACCCCAACTGGTCTGTTGGATCAGAGGTGCCCAGATGGTGCCTGCTATAACATTTCACTTTCAACTTGGCATCAGGCTGATATCTTCCTTTATGAGGGCCATGCTGTGTTTTAATGCCTAGCCAGGAAGAAAAGTCTGAGTTCCCCGCATGTTCCTAGGGGTTGGATGCTGCT
Organism: Anarhynchus alexandrinus; assembly: GCA_008711295.1. Taxonomy (NCBI): domain Eukaryota; kingdom Metazoa; phylum Chordata; class Aves; order Charadriiformes; family Charadriidae; genus Anarhynchus; species Anarhynchus alexandrinus. The sequence goes on along the minus strand of VUYV01000326.1, from coordinate 313,116 downwards.
CACAGCCAGGAAAGCCTGATCTAGACAGATGTCCAGGAGCCACAGGGGCATTTATTTCCTATTTGTCTACCCTGGGTAAATAAATTCGGTTGGTGCAAGCCAGGGTGTAAGTGTTTGCCGACAGACAGGAAGACTTGACTCTTGCAAGGCGAGGAGAAGCGGAAGGTTGGGTCTTGGGGGGGGGATGGACAGTGTTTCTCTGCCACCTTTGTCTCATGGCAGCCCAGGAGGAATAGGGCACAGGATGGGTGCAGGGGGATGCCAGGCTGCCTGAGTGTGCAAGAGCCACCCCTGCCTCCACAGGCCACCATGACAAAGGGAACAGCAGGACTATTCCCATCTCTCCTCCATTTTCCTTGTGGCACAAGGTGGTGATTCGGCGGCAGAGAGAACAAAGAGAAATGTGGTCACAACTCCCCACTGGGGTTGCTGAGAGGCAACAGGGACATGGCAGAGGGAAACCCCAGGAGCAGGAGCAGGACTGAACTGCAGCCCATGCCCAGAGCATCAGCAGAGGCACAGTACTTTCCTAGGCCTCCTCACATGCGTAATCTCAGCACGGTCATTCCTCATTAGCAGATAAGCATGTTTACACATAGATGAAAAAAAAAAGCAGCAGCAGCAAGAAGGTTTCTTGTCTGTGCTTGAGGCACGGGAAACCTCCATCTTTTAGGCTCAAGGGGGATTTTATCAATGTATATAAATACCTGAAGGGAGGGTGCAGAGAGAACACAATCAGACTCTTCTCAGTTGTGCTCAGTTACAATGGGCACAAAATGAAACACAGGAGGTTCCCTCTGAACATCAAGAAACACTTTTACACTGTGAGGGTCACTGAGCACTGGTACAGGTTGCATAGGGAGGTTGTGGAGTCGCCATCCTTGGGGATATTCAAAAGCCATCTGGACGGGGACCTGGGCAACTAGCTCTGGGTGGCCCTGCCTGAACAGGGGGGCTGGACCAGATGATCTCCAGAGGTCCCTGCCAACCTCAGCCGGTCTGTGGTGGAGGCTCTTGCTGGAGGCTGCATTTCCAGACCCTGGTTCTTCTTTTCAAGCCGTAGCTTCTTCTAGCTCCCTTCTACTGACTTGCCCAGCTTGCTGGCTGTCACAAATGCCAAACTGATCTCCATCCATTCCCGCCTGTGTGGGGCCAGGCAGGCACAGTTCACCCTCGCAGGAGGGGAAGTTGTTTGCCTGCTCAGCTGCAGCCCTGGGAAAGCAGCAGGCCCCTGTGTGGGCCAGAGCCGTTCCATGCAGGAAACCACCTACTCCCTCCATGCCAGGAGGGACACACAGGCTGGGAGCTCCCACACAGGCCATGAGTTGGCCTCAGCCCCTCCAGCACCGGTATTGATGTGGGCCCAGTGAAGGATGTATTAGAGACTGACTCTGCGCCAAAAGCAGGGCTGCCCCAGGGAGAGCATCCCACGCTGAGCTGTTCCTGCCGCCTGGGCTTCCTCCTGCCCAGACTTCCCTTCCTCAGATCCAGGTCACTGCCTCTTGCCCTCCCATCGTCAGAGATGGTGAATAATTCACTCCCTTCATTTATGTCATTACCTTGAAGGTATTTATAGTGCGTGATCAGTGCCCCTAGAGAATTCCCTCTCCTGAACTCCATAAATTGCATTGTCTCGGTCTCTCCTCCCCGCCCGCCTGTGCTAATTGCTGCATCGAGTTTGCTGACCTCTTTGTATTCTGTTTGGTTTCTTCCATCCTTAGACTTTGGGTGCAAATGCTCTCTCCATTTCTCCCCAGACTCTCCACCAGGGCCCCACATCTTTGTTGGCACCCCAACCCGCGGGTACAGGGACACAGCAGGTGCTGTGAAACTGCAGGGCCAGCTCTCTGCTTGCTGTGCATTAAGTATGTTCTCGGCCATGGGCACATCCCACATGGAGGAGAGGCTCAGCCAGAACAGGAGGATGTGTTTCTTTGCAAAGCAAGGGCAGCTGAAGCATGTGGTGAACTGGTGATACATGTGCAAAGTCTGGATGGGTCATTGCTAACTCCAGCTCTGCCCCTACATGTTTTGAGGACAGGAGGGACCTAAGTTGATATATGGCTTGGCATGAGGATAGATTCTTCCCAGCAGTTTCTGGTTTGGGCCATGCTACTGCACAGGAGCACGCACTTTAGAGCTGCCTGACCCTCCAGTAGGAACCATCTGTCTCTCATACCCATGGCAGAACTCTCTTAGAAACAGGCCAAGAGTAACGCATGGTGCCCCAACCTCTCAGGGTCTGCTACCAGTTGTTCCAGAGGAACACATAGCTTTAAGCCATCCCCCATGGCTCAGGAAACACCATGGCAGTGCAAACCGCCTCTTACGAGAGGTCCAGGCTCAGTGATGACTCCCTGCCCCGGAGATAAACACCGCAATCTAAGCTTGTGGTGTTTCCCTAGTCGATGCTAGACAGCCCGTAGGGCACTGCATGACAAGAAACAGGAGACAAAAGGTACCAGGCACATAGTAACGTTATGCCTGTTTTTCTCAGTGATGCAGTTAGTTCTCATCAGTTGTAATAAGTCTTTTTTTCCTGCATCCTTGGCTCTCACCACCAATGGTCTCTCATGGCAGGGAGTCCCATGGATTAGACTTTCGGGAAACAGCCTGCTCCTCCCCAGCTCAATGTTAATGTGGTTACTTTCAGAGTTGCTCAGGGTCACTTCGTCCCTCCCATCTGAGGGAGGATCACGGGCTGAGCTGCGCAGAGTCTGGCAGGTCTGAACACTGCTGGTGGGGCGGGATCCAAAGCTGGCCTCAACTGGACTACCAGTGGGGCAGCTGCTGGTCCCCACGGGGCCCCTGGGGCAGTCGTGGGGTCCCGAGGGAGGGCTCTGCTACCCCTAGGGCCACTGAAACTGGAGAGGAGCTTTCCCACAGGCTGGGTGTTGGCGCAGCACTGCACAGCAGACAAAGCGTGTATCAGGGGAAGATGGGGCTGGAGCAGGTCAGGGACGACATGACTGCCTGGACCCACAGCGCGGGCTCCAGCCTCCCTCTGCTCGGACGGGCGTCTTGCTTGCACCAGCTGGACAGGCATCCCGGGGAGCTGCTCTCCCGGGGACAGCGTGCGTGAGTGATGCTGCTCCAGTGCTGCCATGCTCTCTTCTCGGAGGTGGCCCCCGCGGGCACTGACTGTCCCACTGCAGGGAGTGGGGATCATGGCCAACTGTTTGCAGCTCCCCCCAGGCCCGGACCAGACAGCCAGCTCTGCTCTGCACTGCTTTGCAAGGACCAGGGAAGGAGTGAGGCAGGTTGTACTGCTGTGTAGATGCTAAACTAGGCCAGCATATGGTGCTGTAGGTCCATGGTATAGCTTGCAAGAAATCATACTGACCCGGGCTACGGGAATTACTAGAAGTCAGCCCAGTAGCACTGGGGAATCTTGCGGGGGCTGTCTCCGATTTTGCTTGGTTTTTGAGAAGGCGGATGTTTAAATCCTAAAAAGTCCTGCCCCCAAACCCTACTAAGCAGCGGATGAAATGTGGCTAGTGTGTTTCTGTGGTAATGCTGCTGTGCTCGAGACCCCGTCCTGGCTACCTGCACTGGGCTGTGCATCTCCAGGCTGCATCTCCCACGGGGGGCTGGTGGCGAGGAGCTGGTGCGCCCAGTCTGTGCCTGCCCGCCCGAACTGCGGGAGATGCTGTGGGCGCAGGCCAGTGGGAGAGGAGATGGCTGCGGTGAGAAATCTCACTTCCCATGAGGTGCTGCGCAACGTTTCCTGGCTGTTTCCAGTTTTAGAGGATTTTTTTTCCCCAAGGAGAAAAAGGAGTCCCATTTTCCCAGGGACAGCATGCACTGTTTGCCTCATCCCACGAATCTACTGAAAAAGAGTTTTGCTGAGCAGTTTTCAGCCAGTTGCACCTAAAGGACCACTGTACCGTGCTGTCATGGGGAAAACCAGCTACCTGCCCTCACTTCAGCTGCGGTGACGGCCAAATTCTCTTACTACTGCCATTTATACTCTTACCCCACAGATACAGATTTTGACAAAAAGCTCATCTGACCACCGTCAACACCCCCTCTGCTTTTATGGGTGCCCAAGGACACAGCATCATTGCCTCTGGAGCATCGGTGAAGCATGTGTGCCTCAGGGACCACAATGGCTCCGAGGTGGCTGAGCGAAGGGACCAGCTGCTGGAGGCAGTAACGAGACCTGGTTCCACACCCCCACAGCTCGATGGCCAGCATGAAAGGAGGTGTTGAGAAGTGTAGCCCTTGCCCATGCTGGGTCCTCAGAGTACCGCCAGGCATCACACTCACTCTGGCACCACACGAGAGCTTCCCAGGGCAGGATGCTGCCAGTGCCTGCCAGAGCCGCCTCTCACAGGGTGTTTACGCTGGACGAAGGTCTCACCCCAGGCAGGGACCCCTCACCATCCCCAGGCCAACGCAATGCATCAGCACAGCGCAAGGCCACCCAAACCACCCCTCCCTCCCTCCCTTCCTTCCTCCCTCCCTCCTTCCTCCCTCCCACGGTCTGCTGGCTTCCCAGCTCACAGCCCTTCCTCCCAGCATCGAGGGGCACTGATGTGATATTAACCCCGTGCTCTCCGCTGCCTCGTTGTTATTACATCCCTCCAAGCGGGAAGAGTGCAGGGGTTAGGTGTTGCGTGGGGGTCAGCCTCTTCCAGTGGGTACAGCCATTGGGATGCCGCCTCGGGCTGCAGGGACAGCTCTGGAGCCCCTCTGCTCTCTGCTGTCTCCTCTCCAGCAGCCCTCTTCCTTGATGCTCTGGTCCCAGCACTGCTCCCTGGGCTCGGGGACCACTGCCCTCCCCATGGCTGGAAGCAGTGACTCCTCTCTGGGAAGGGCTGGTCCCTGCACCCTGGGTGGAGGGTGCACCAGAGCCAGCCAAAGCCCTGGCAGCTTGGCTCCGTCGGGTGCTCTGCACCACACAGTGTGATTTAAGGCTGTGGCTGAAGCCTTCAGCATTTCCCCATCGACAGTGCAAACGCCACGTTTAATGTCGTCCTTTGTGTTTCTCAGGCAGGAAGAGCTGTGTGTACAAATAATTAAAGGGAAGAATCGGAGTGATTAGGGCAGATGATTATTGTCAAATTATGATTTATCTCAGAGGGAAATTAGTATCCCCCTCCCCCAAAGGGCTCAGCTTAGCACAGTGAATGGGCACTGGTTTTTTGATTAATAGATGCCTTTAGAAGGTCACCTACATCCATTGCAGATTAACTCAGTGGGAAAAGTTCTTTCAGTAATTCAAGCTGTTGTTCTCACAAGCTGTCAGCTAGCTGCGAATCGGGAAGGTCCATCCGTTACAGGGCTGCTGGGTTGGAGGGGATCTTTCTTTCCTCCGGACACATAGGCGTGATATATGATGCACAGAGACATGGATGACCGAGAAAACGAGCTGTGGAAAGAAAACAAAAACAGCAGTAAAGGGAAGCGAGGAAGCTGAGCAGGCAGAGAGCTGGCCCAGGCAGCGTGGGGCCTGGGACTGGAGGGGCAGAGCTCAGCTTCAGCTCAGCTTGAGGCTGATGCTGGAGCAGTGGTCCTAAAGCTGGTCTGCTCAGCATGGTGGAGGGTTTAGATGCCCTCCTTTTCCCACCATCATGAGCTTCTCCTGCTGTGGAGACAGTAACATCTTATATTTGCTTCATCCATGCCTGTGTGTAGACATGTCCATGGAGGTGCTGGGCATGCTGAAGCCAGCGTCCCACAGGATCTGACAGTCTCCTGTGCATTTCTGGCAAAGATCCCTCAGTGTCATGGCTTGATTCTTCCACACTGTGGACACCTCCCAGTTGGCTGCTGAGGAGGAATCACCACACCAGAGTCTAACTGCCACTCAAGCATCTTCTTGGGGAAGGCATGAGCTGGTGATGGAAAAGTGGAAACAAGACCAGCAGGGCTGGGACAAGGAAAGGTTGAGACTTGCACTACTGAGAAGAGAACAGTACAACAGCATCAGTCCACAAACTTATGAGCAGTGTCAGAAATGCTCATGGCAGTACAAGCTACTCTTCATAGTGACCTTCTGTAGGTGCTCTGTTATATTTCTTTTGAGCTCCATAACCACTGTGCTTAACAAAGGCTACAGATGGGACCACTCCTCTCCTCATGTGTCCATCCCTGCACGAAGACGTGCAGGTGATCTCCCTGAGCTGGTGTTCTACATGATGACTTTGTGCCATTAGGTTCTGAACACAGACCAAGGCTCAACATCTCTCATTGTGTTGGGAATGATGTGATGATGGCATACCTCCTGCCACAATGCTGGGTGTACAGTTACCCATTTTTAACTTGCATACATTCAAGGCAAAAGGAGAGACAGGAGAGCCCAGGTGTCCTGCATGTTAAGGCGGACAACAAGGAGATGAAGAAGACTCTATTCCCTGCTAAATAACCATGATGATTGTATTTAGCTTTCTTTTCACAAATGAATGGTATTTCAGCAGAGTCATCAAAAATTCCCACTAACAAACGTTTCTTTTGCATCCATCTAGCCTTCATCATAAATCTATGTGCCAGGCATTAATAATATTTTCAGCAACAGATTGATTGACTAGAACATAGCTTGGTTGTCTCTAAACACTAAGGGGTTCTCAACTGATTTATCGCTTACTCAAGTCTGCACATATTTATATATGTACCATATTCCTTGTTATATACGTACCCCTCCTTTACCCAAGCTTTCGCCAGCAGATCCATCATGATGGTGTCAATGGCTAGTGTAGATCTGGACATCTTGTTGCCAAATCTAAAACAGAGTCTTTGCTGGCACTGTACAGAGACGGCATATTTTTGATAAATTAGTTTTAAGGCCAGAAGAAACAGTTAGATCATTTTGAGTGGCAGAGTCCAGAGGCTCTTAGCCAGTTGCCTCTGCTGGATGTCCAGTAACACGAAGAGACCCAATGTTTCCTTTCCAGAAAAGCCTTCTGTTTGGTCATCAATAGGTTGCTGCTCTGGCTGATTTTAATGCAAGGCATTGGATATTTGGGAGACTTGCAGGTATGTGAGAATCTTACTTTGATATATTTGTATTTTATATTGTATTACATATTTTTATATATTTTATATTTTATATATTTTATATTGTATTGTATATTTGTTTGAGACTTGTTGGGAAGAGCTTAAGCCTGTGGGCAACACCCTTCAGAGGGCTTCAGGCTGGAGAAGAAATAAAACCACATCCTGATGCAGTTTTCTATCTACAGCTATCTACATCTAGATTTTGAGAGATTGGCCATAGAGTGCACCTTCTCTGGAACCCAGAGGTAACTCTGGAGCTGGTCCCTGTATCCATCACACCCTCAGCACAGGACACAACAAAATGGAGAGGAAAGGGAAGCAGGACAGTGCCGTACCAAAACAAGGGCCAGTATGCCCTATACAGTCAGATTCCCTGCGTTGGATGTCCATGGCAGCATCGGTCATCACGGGGCTTAAGAAAGCCTATGTCAGGGACAGAAACAGACACTCCTGCCTTCAGCACATCCTGCAGCCTGATTTTGGCTTTGTGTGGAAAGGGTACTGGTGAGCTGATGAGGGGTGAGGCTTTAGAGTGGCTGCCCAGAGAGCCGAGCACCAGCTGGAAGGGACACTCTGACATGGGCACGGCATCCTCAAGACACTGTGTCTCTGCCAGCAGGAAGAAGAGGCAGCTGGAGCAGAAATCAGGTTGAATATTTTATTTTTACCCCTTTAATATCCTTTGATCCCTTGGTAGGTGCTGGGGGGCCTGTTGGCTATGCCCAGCTCTGGTGGGGAAGCATCCGCTGGTGTATGTACCATTATAGTGATCACTGATGTGATTGACTGGCTGTCTAATGGGTTGTTACAGCACTGCAGAGTCTGTCTTGCTCTACAGGTTAACTGTGAGGAGCTGGGGAGATGAAGCAACACTCCTCTAAATTGGGCTGTGCATTGGGAGCAGCAAGAAGGATCTCAAAAAAACACCCTACCCTTTGCAAAAATTTCTTTTATGGTCTTTCACAAGGGAGGCCACAAACAAACAGATGAGATGCCAGGAGTCAAAAGGGAGTTTTCAGGTGGGTTTTTTTTTTTTCTTTCTTTAAATGGCCTGAGATGTTCAAGGCAGGTTTACTGCTCTTGGAGGTCATGCAAGTGCAGGTATGCCCAGCCTTCGCCTTGCTGTCCTTTGTGTGCTGCAAGGAAGCCAGTGACTTGGGGCCTTTGCACCCTTGCACATGAAATTAGGGGCTAGGCAAAACAGCATGGTTCTGCGGAAGCCTCATGCTGATTTACACCCCCTGCAGATCTGCTCCAGCTATTTAAGACCACAGACGTTCCTCACCAGGTACATAAAGCTGCTACCCTGGATATTTGATATGAATCACGAATGCTTGCTATCTATTTCTAATGTGCACACATGTCCTACACAGATTCATAGATGTCACCAACACAAGAGCTCCTGGCTGGGTTTCTGTGCCCTTGGCTACAATCTCAGCAGATGTGGTGTCACAGTGCACCTGTCTCACGGCATCAGTTGCTGTACTAATCCACCGCACTATGCCCCAGCAGATCAAGGGGCAGGAGGCCTCAGCAGTGCGGACCTTCCTTCTCTTCCCAAGTCTTCACAGAAGTCCCACACCCAGCAGACCCAACCTGGAAGCCACAAGCTGGTGCAGCCCTTGCCTCAGGTGACCAAACCCAGAAACCATGCTGGGTGAGGGATGAATGATCTCTCTCCCTCGTGATGGGAAGGACTTGGATGCTGGGGGACAGAGGAGTTTTGGCTGCAGGATCACTTTGAAAGAGCACCCCCCCTGAACTCCCCCCAGCAGTGTGCGGCCAAGGGCAGCCCTCCCTGGAGGAAGGCAGGAAGGATGATGGAGGATCCTGTGCTGAGCCTGGAAGCAGCCTGCCTCCGGGTGGCTCCTGGAGAGACACGGAGGACTACGCAGCTCCCGCTGTTGATGCCATGTGTGGCAGGAGCACACTTGCCGTTTGTTCTGGCTTTCGAAACAGCAGGCTTTTGATTCCCTTGGTAGAGCTCATCTGCGCTTCTTTCTGGCCTCCTCCTTTCTCTGTGCCAACCACGTGCCCCCCAGCCCGTGGGCTCTGCTGTCATTGTTGGCTGCTGGTTCCACTGGCCTCAGCTTATTGCATCTGTTTTGATTTGCTAGGTCTTGCATTCAGCCATCCGTTCAGCTTTTATTATACGTTTCTAAGCGTCAGCTCCGGGTGGTCATCGTCGGCTCCTTTCACTCAAGCCCGTGCACCAGCTGCATATTAATTGCTCTCCTTTCTCCTCTCTCTTGCTCCCTCCCCGTCTCGCCGCATGACATTTGCGGTTTGCAAACTTTGTGCGAACACATTGCGATCCAAGCCCGGCTCTTCTCTGGGTGAAGGTGTGAGGAGGGCTTGGCACAACACCTCTCGCAGAGAGACTGGGGAGCTGAGGATTACACCAGAGGCATATCTGGCCCCTCTCCTGCAAATCTGCACTGGGAAAGCCTTCCTCCAATCACTCTGTCCGTCTGCCGGTCGGTGATAGATTGCTCACCATTGTCTACTGCCTGATGCTTTGTCCGGTCTAACTCCAGTGTCCTGAGCAATGGGGCTCTGACTATCCCTGGCTGATCATTGCCATGTCAAGTCAATTCCAGCTTCTGGATGGTTTCCCTTACACTAACCCTGTGGTTCCCTTTCCCTGGTGTCCCTGTGGTACTGCCTAGTGCCAAGCAGAATTTCGCTTCTTAATATGAGCAGTTGTATTGAGGGGGAAAAAAAAAATGTTCATGCTGACATGCGTGAACGGGCTCCTTCTGCCTGGCCTTGCGCTGCTCCTCTGGGCTACAGCACTTTGGAGACTGGGCTGTCTTGAATCATGAGCCTGCCCTGGCTCTGAAGTATTGTGTTGCTTAATGACTGATGATAATGTCTCTGTATGTAGGCTTGTAGCCTGGCTATCCATCTTTAAATTTCAAAATCTTTCCTCCTCAGCCATTACCTCCACCCCCGTAATCATTCCTGTTGCTCTTCTCTGAATTCCACCTCATTTGTCCTTGTTTGAAGGCAGAGCACAATCAAACCGGCCGGTCTGGGAGCCTGGGTGGGGGCTGAGGTCCGAGAGGGGTCCACCTCCCCTCCTTGGCCCTGAGCTGGCCTGAGGTGGAGAAGGCTCATCGACCTGGGTGGACCTGGGCTGCTGTCCAACAGCCCATCCAGCTGTGGCAACCTCAGCCGACCTGGGAAGAAAGGTCTTTCTCCAAAGCTTTATGAGGACAAAGGCTGTAGGCTAGGAAATGCTTCCAGCATTTAACCTGCCTTTGCCTGTATGTGTTCACCTTCCTCCAAAAAATTATTGTACATAAATGGCTCAGTGTTTTTCCAAGGTCTGCGTGCTCACAGGAGCCCTTAGCAGAGGATGCTACACCTGAGCTCAGTGAAACAGATAATGGCACAGTCTGCCAGACTGAGACATGAAATAAAACCTGCAAGAAAGCCAGTCTCTTGGGAGGTCTCTAGTCCAGCCTCCTGCTTGGAGCAGGACTGTTGTCAGTCAGATGTGGTTTTGTTTGGCCCGGTCTTGAAAATCCCACATCTCTGTGACCTGACCCAGGTCTGCACCACCCACCCGGGGAAGAAATTTTTTCTAATGTCCTATCTGAAGATTCAGCCCATAGCCATTGCCTCTTGTTATCTCATCCACCGCTATTGAAACCTTGTGGGTTAATCACACTGGCCTGTGCTCTAGGGAAATAACTTTCTGTCTTAAGGTGAAATAAAGCTAGACTGACTCCCCAGCATGTAAAGAAATGCCTCCTCCCACCCACATCTAACTCACCATTATGCATCTGAGCTGGCTGGGATCTCAGCCTGAGCCAGTACCTGCTGCGGTAGCCATGACTGCTGTAGACCATGGCATTGCTCCTGTGGCAAGACGGGGCCTGGCAGCCCCAAATTTTTCTTTGCCTGGAGTAAGACTGGCACTTTTTCATCATAGCAGGAGAACCGTGGTATCCAAATTAAGCACAAGCTGTAGTGTTTAAAGCCTGAGCAATGAGCTTTCCTCAGCAGTGGGTGGGTTTTTATCATGGGGGTAGGGAATTCCTCGTCTGTCCTTGATTTCATTTGCAAGCAATTTTTGTTCCGTGTCCTCACCTCTGTTCTTTTGATGGACACCAGTAGGATAAGTAGATCACAATTAAAGCCACAGTTAGGGGAGCTGGTCAAAATATTTGATAGGAACTTATTTAAATGGGAAGATTGACACTTTTTAATAAACAAGTGGAAGTTGGCATGAATTCAATTTGACATTTGCCACTTTCTACAGAATTACGAGTATTTGCTTTTTTCAGAAACCATATTTAAACAGAATGCTTTTGGTCGATGACAAATTTTGAACAGTTTTGAAGAGGGTTTCAGTAAAAATAGACAACATGTTAGCAAATGAAAATCAAGTCTTTTGCAAACTTTCTGGGAGACCTTTGCAACTTTAGTGTATTCACAGGCAACCTTTCTAACCGTTTTTCAACTCAGGGAAGTTGATGTGAAGAAGCTGCTGAACTCCTTGTGAACACCACTGAGAGACCCCCCCAGTTCAACCCAGCACCTCTGGACAGAGATGATCTTGTGCCTGCCAATAGGTAAGAAAGAATGTGCATTTGCTCAGTCTCCCCAGCTCCAAGTAATGACTCCTAGCACATGGCTTCAATTATCCAGCACAAAGAAGCTTCTTGCCAGCTTTTGCCATGGGCAAGGAGGCCCAGCGGGAGGGGGAATTTTGATGCGTGGTGCTATAAGCAAAGGGGACATGTCTGGAGTCACTTCTTCTGTCCATACATGCATGCCCAAACCCAGACAGTAAGTTCCTCTCCTGCACCTCACTCTTCTCTGTGTTCTAAATGAAAGACTTTTGTCATTTCCAGCACCATGAAGTGGGATATCTTAACATCTCAACTTTTAAAACCAATTAGCTGTATCCATCAATGCCTCTTGAAATGTTTGGGGTAATGCCATTTGCAGAACCTCCTGTCCTTGGTCCCAGCAACATCAAAACTCTTCCAAAAGTCAAACTTGGAGATCTTGCTTAGCAGCTGCACTTGGTTTTGACAGTTTCTTCCCAGATACAGGTAAACTGGACAGGACTCGAGTGGCCCTGCCCTACTGTCAGGTCCTGCCAGGAACAATCTGCTTAACACGGCCTGTTGGATCCTCTCCCATTCAATGTTTGAGCATATCCTATTTCTGCAGTCAGAGCATGACTTCTGACTGCCTGGTTGGTGAGGCTGTCAGTGCAGGTTTTTTCTGATAGCTTCCCAATGCTTATAGTAAGACCCCGTTGAAACCTTTCTCCTGTGCACACGTTGACAGGGACACACAAAGACTGATACCTTTGCCAACATCTTCCTTTCCATCACTGTACGGTATAGTCCTGTGGAGATGAGAAGCTAGTCAGTCAGTGACAAGTGAAACAAAGGACAATGGTCACAAGTTGTGCTTGAGACATTCTGGTTGGAAAATGTCTTCTCCATATGGGTGTTTCTTCCCCAGGACAGGTCACCAGAAAAGTGGTGCTTCTAAGAAGTTGGCATTGCTCACCACGGCTGACCTGGCATAGCATTGACCAGCTCTGAGCAGATTGGACAAGAAATCTTCAGAGGTCCCATCCCATCAACATTTCTTTGTGTCTGTGATGGATGTGGGTGGAGAAGCCACTGATTTCCCTTTTATTCAGTAACAAAACTTGGATGCAACCTTTTCCTTTATTGTCTCCTTGCCTTGGTTCACTCTTGGATTTCAGCTCTTGTAGAAACCTCGTTTGTGCAAAACACAAAATGTAGAAAATATATACATAAATCACAGAGCCAATGATTTACGCTGATTTAGGCATGTCCTCCATCAACTTGACAGTGTATGAGAATCTCTCAACATTGGGCCCCAAAAATGTGCCGGTCCCCCACTCAGACCCAGCTTGACCTGGAAAGGGCATTGGAGTGTTTCTGGATGTCAAGGGTAGAAACCCTTCAGGAAGCCTTAACGTGCTGGATTTTCTCAACAGATACTTTTTGCCCCTGCCCGCTTGAGTGAAGTATGGCCAAACAGCCAAGTCAGAGATAGAAACAGCATGGGGCAGCTCACGGAGGCAAAGGGGGGACTAGTCCACCCCACACACCACAAAGCCAGGAGTTATCCCAGATAGCTGCTCGCACCTGGTAGCTCCTTACCTAAATCACAACTTGATGTCTGAATTCCCTTTACAGCCAGAGAAACAGCCACCAGTGTTTTCTTCTGCCTGGGACAAACTAGTGTCTGAGGTGAGAGGTCTCCCTTCCTCATCAAGGAGATTAGATGAGTCACTTAGGCAACAAACTCTTAGTTTTCTGAAGTCAGGAGAGGGATCCACATGGTCAGGGCAAGAGAGCAAGACTCCCCAGCTGTTGGGAAAGAGGAAGGTGTGATCCTTCTTTGACCATGATGTTGCCCACTGGAGAATGGGTAGATTTGGATGAGCAGATGGTAGATACTTGCTTCTCCCAGCTTCCCTGGGAACTCTGGTTGTGTCTTATCAAATGCCAGTCGTCATGCACAGCTTTCCAAATTCACCTTCCATCCAACAGTCCCTTTGTGGTGTTCCATCTCCTCTACTGACAGTTCAAGGAGTCCTCCTGCTCCCTGCTGACTTATGTGTCTTTCTGGAGAACTCTGCAGCAAGACATGTTAGCATTGAGGTCCAGGTTTCTGTAGGGATAGCAGGAGATGAGAGAATGCAGTGACTGTTTTATTTCTAGTGTACATCCCCCTCACTGATATGTAGTGTGTCCGGACCCTCTGTGCTCAGAGTTTCGAGGCTCCTGCCTTGAAAGCAACCGCACAAAAATGGCACCTTCTTACTCAGCCCACCAGCTCCCTTGTGCCTCAGTCGAAACTGATGTGGTAGTGACAGGAATAAAATCTTGCTGCTTTGTCTGACTCACAGCTCTACAGGGGGAAGGAGCTAGGAGGATGTATTTTCTCGCAAATCATCAAAAAGAGCAACCTACCCTCAACACATGTGCAGACCTTGGTAAAGGCCATGGAACAGCCTCACTCTTATGAGCACAGAAAAGTGACTGGCACTTTTTCCTTTTACACCCGTCCTTTCCCTCTTTCTTCCCTCTTGAATATGGACGAGTGGTGGCAGGGGTGGGAAGCGAGGCAGTGGGGATGTGGGCTGGGACACCCTAGGAAGGACTGACCCTGCCTGGGTAACCGATACACGTAGGCCATGAAGGCAAGTTTTCCTTCACAGCAGGTCCAACACTGTTGTAGAGGAAGAAGAAGGTCTTTCTGCCCTGGAACCGCACAAAGCCTGGTCCTTCTTCTGTACAGCCGTGCAGTTAGGAAAGACCCTCTACAGTGTTTTACATTTTCTTATATGGCCAGTAAGAGATAATCACTGTGGATTGTTCTCACCACAGAAGTCATGGCTCCCTGCTGGTAAAATAACAGTGGTTCTCTAAGAGTGTGACTGTTCTTTCCAGCCATCTGAGCTAAGATATAAGGAGGAACACCAGCTCTTTAGTAAACTGTGGGGAAGCATGGTCAGGTAGCATTCAGTTTCAGTTGGAAATGTCTCAAAGAGACCTGGAGAAAGATAGAGAGTCCTGTAATCAGACAAATATGTGATATCTAGGATTGTTGAGGTTACTTATTTTCAACTCTGCATCCTACGACAGCATCTGCAGGAAAATGGCATGACTAGACCTTTATAGAAGGACTGTAGGGTGAAGGGCTGAGCAGGTGTTCAGTGAAGCCGGCTTTTATCCCAGAGAACCTTTAGTACTAGTGGTACAAGCGATGGAAAAAAAAGTCTGAATCTCAGTTTCCTACTGAGCTGATGGGCTGGAAAAACATCTGTTAGCTTCAGGCTGCATGCATTTGATGTGGGATCCTTGCAAACAGAAAGTGGGAGGCACCTTGGGTGAGAGCAGCTGTGAGAGTTCACAGCTCTGAAGTGGCAGGAGAGTGGCAGGAGAGTGGCAAGAGAAAGACAATGGGCTTGAGAGACATCTCCTACAGGCTCTGAGAGCCAGGAGGTGAGCTCCCAGGGGGTTAAGGGGGACAAAGACGAGGGCTGCTGACAGTTCCTTACAGAAATGATCTTAAGGATACAGGTACAAAGTAAGGCAAGAAAACACAGCAAATAACCAAAGCAGCTGAATCCTGAACTCTTCGCTGATCTGAAATTCAAGAAGGAAAAAAAAGCTAAATAACTACAGCTGAGTAACAGATAAAAGAAGAGTATGAAAGCATGGGTCAAACTCAGAAAGGCTGAGGCTGAAAAAGAGTTACAGCTAGCCAGAGTACAGGACAGCAAAGTCCCTCTTGCCTGCCTGGGCAGATGCACATCGCCCACACTGAGAAGCCCTTATGGGTGAGTTCATGATCCAAAACTGTGTTTCAGACTGCTGACCGGACACAGGGAGAGGACTTGTCACTCACCCCTGCCAACACAAGGTCAATAGTGCCGCTGGTTACTCACTCCAGAGCTTTTTCAGGATCTGGAAGCTGAGAAGGACCCTGCTTGGTGCAGACCTGCATGTCAGTATAATCCAGCACAGGAGCTGTAGCACAAGACAAGGTCTGCCTAGGGCGACGCAGTACACCACCTGGAAGTGGTTCAGTTAAAACCTGACTCAGTCCCCATCTGGACGCTTGGAAATGAGTTTTGGTGGGTGAAACTGGCTGATTGCTGAACGCTTGTGCAGAGATGTGTGTAAGTCAATGCCGACCCAGAAAACTGGCAGGAGAATGGCAGTGATGCTCCCTTCTGGCTCTGCTTGTATCTCTTTCTGTTTAGTTCAGGATTATGGAGATAAGTCCTATTTTATATGAAATAAGGAGATCTGAACCATATGTTGTGCAGGTTCACATCACATCTTGTGGCACAGATCTGCAGGGAAACTTCCGCAAGTCTTAAACCATATCCAGGTGGAAGTTACGTCTTATGGAAGAGGCAGCTCAAAGATAAACAAGGACAGAGGAGGGGTGACACAATATCTATGCAACAGAGCCAGCACCAAGTGATTTTACACAGCCCATCTCCCTCCCTGACATCCCTACATCACCACCAACACCCAGGACACAAGCACTGCTAGCTTCTGCTGGGAGCACTGGGAAAATGAGGCACAGGGAAGGTAAATGACTCAACCGTTCTTCAGGACATCAAAGTGAAATGGAGGTATCCTAAATTGAAGGGTAGCACACTCTAGCCACTTGCTCTTCTCTCCAGCCTCAGGCTGTCTGTCCTTTTGGATCAATAGAAGATTTGCAGAGCAAGATGGTCTTGATGGACCTATTTCTGTATGTGGCATCTTTAGAGCCCTGCAAAGCTTTTGTCCATGGCAGACAGAAAGTGATGCCCCAGGCACAGTGCTGCTTTGTGAACTAAAGCTTTGTAGGTGTACTGGGTCTGGCTGGGATTAAGTTAATTTTCCTCACAGCAGCCCGTATGGTGCCGTGTTTTGGATTTCTGACTAAAAAAGTGTTGATAACACACTGGTGTTCTGGCTGTTTCTAAGCAGTGTTTGCATTGTGTTGAGGAGTTCTCTGTTTCGCATTCTGCCCCCGGGCATGGGGTGGGAAAGAGTTTTGGCAGGGGACAGAGCCAGGACAGCTGACCCCAGCTGACCAAAGGGATATTCCATATGAGATGATGTCAGCAATAAAAGCTCAGGGGAAGGAGGATAAAGCAGGGATGCTCGTGGTTACGGTGTTTGTCTCTCCAAGTAACCATCATGTGTAGCGAGGCCCTGTTCTCCAGGAAGCAGCTGGGTATCTGCCTGCCAATGGGAAGGAGTGAATGAATTCCTTATTTCCCTTCGCTGGTGCACAGCTTTGTTTCACTTCTTAAACTGTCTTTACCTCGACCCACGAGCTTTCTCACTTTTGCTCTTCCTGTTCTCTCCCTCATCCTGCAGGGGGGAGGGAACAAGCAAAGCAGCTGTCTGGGGGCTTAGCTGCTGGCCAGGGTCAACCCGCCATAGTGGGCCTTCAGGCTGAAAAAGCATCCTTACATGCCGAGACCACGGTGAGTGCTGTCATACCTCTTTTAGAGACGGGGAGCTATGGGTGATGATCAGAGGCAGAGCAGGCAGGGCAAGCTCCTCAGGTCTCTGCTAAACTCTTGAACCCCCAGGTATGCGCCATGCTTCAGCTGTCCATGTAGGTATCATTTGCATCAATACCACGTGCTTATCTAACTGCTCACAGTTCCTAAGAGACTGAGAGCTAATTGAGCTATTGCAGCCCCCAATAGCATCAGGGACAGGCGACACGTGAGTGGTATGCATTTCTCCAGTATGACCCTGGAAGCTGCTTTGACATGAAGACACAGGTCAGTTCTGTTGTCCCCACTTCAAAAATCTTCTTTACCCTCCTCCCCACAGAATAACGATGCTAATGAAAAACAAAAGCAAATGGTGTGTTACCTGAGAACATGACTTGCTCAAAGTCATCAATGCATGGACTTTTGGGTTATGGATTTTCACGTGCAAAGTCCCATTGATTTCCTATGGATCAATGGGAAGAAGTCAAGCAAAGAGGAAAAACTCCAGAGAATGATTTATCAGCCTTTGTCACTCAAAAAATATCTCCCTATATGAACATCTTCTCTGTGGATTATTTGTTCAGCTTTAATACAGTGACAGCGCCTGTCTGCTTTTACGTGTACCTGGAGAGCGTAGGTCCCTTGCAGGGGCAGGAATCTGAGGTTTCCAAGTACCTCAAGAACTGCTCCGAGAATCGGAAAGGGTTTTGTTTTCTAGCTTTTGTGATGTGTTGCAGCTGCCCACCGACTTTTTTGTTTCCATCCTTGGCACGCAGAAGAATTTCATCACCACACTCTTTATCATGGAAACATGTCATTCAGTGGCATTCGTACATACTGTTCACATCAAATCAGAAGGTTGGCTCAAAACCCCTGCAGAGATGGGACCTTTCCAATTGAACCTGCCTCCATAGGTTTGCTGCCGGGCTGAATGCAAAGCCAGAAGGAGACCGATTTTTTTCAGACAGGTTTTCAGAGACGACAGAAGATGCATGGAAGCCTCCCAAGAACCGCCTACCCCATGAGATGTTCACCATTCAGGATGTTGGCAAACTTGTCAGATCAGAAGGTTTTGCAAGACGCCAGCCGCTCAGGGCCAGAAGTGTTCGTGAAGTTTTGGGGGCTGTCAGATTTTCACTGAAGAGCTACCTGAGGCAGCCGTATGGCCGAACACCAAGCACTGAATCAAATCTAGGTCTTCCTCAGGATCTGACGCCCGCTGCTCTCTTTCCCTGCTTGGGATTTGGAAAGCCAGACCTGGAACAGGATGTGATTTGCTCATGTTGGTCTGCGTGATGCCAGCTGAGGCTACTGGCAAATTCTGCTCCCTGAAAAATTATCTCATGTAGATGAGGGTCAGATGATTAACTTTGATGAATCTTGCCACAGCTGAAATTACTGCCAGTGCTAGGTATGAGAAGGAAACATTGGCAGAGCTGTCTCCCTGCCATGGGAAGGATCTCTTTTTCTCCTGGAAGGGAAAGCAGGGGTGCTATAGCAGCTTTAGCTGGACTCCTCAGCAATGACGAGAGAGCAGGGTTTAGTTTCAGTGCTGCTTGCCTCTCCTTCTGAAGTACTTACACAAATGAAGTATTCTGCCTGGGGAAGGAGTCCCTGGGCAAAAGACTTTCATCTGGAATAAACAGGACAGTGGATGGCATTTCGCAACGAATTCACCAGCTGCCATGTATGAGGAGAGGGAGGTGGGGATTGCTGCATTTGATCACAGTTCTTTTCATCTGGTCTGCCACCCAAAAAATATCCTGGCACAGGATCTCCCTCTGGGGCTGATAGCAGCAGTGAGGGATTGATAAGGCTGGGAGATGTGCCTCATCCACCAGACCCCAAAGCCCACACCTGTCACCAGCTCTGTGGAAGCATGGGGGTCCTTTGGGAGGCCAGAACAAGGGTAGATATGTGTGATTGCTTGGTTAAGGTGGCAACCCTATACAGTTGTCCCAGGTGAGGTTTAGGCGGGGGGGGCTGAAGGAGGTTCCCTGGCTGTTATCAAGTCGTGTCTGAAAGATGCGAACAGGAGAGGTGAAGAAAAAGATGTGCAAGACAACCAGTACAACGCCCAGTATGGTGCAATCACTGCAATCTTCCCACCAGCCTGTGCAGACCAGTGGAAGCCTATGCTGTTGTCAGGATACTTGAACTGCAGCCGCACAATGGCTGCTGGTTGTCCTGCAGCAGCAAGCGTTGGCTCGTTGTGACTCTCAGGAGCGCTACCAACAAAAGCCTTCAGCTGACAACAAGTTTCTGGAGGGCAGCCACATGCAGTGATACCAGTAGTAGGTGTTACAGGGCCCCGTAGGAAGTCCTAATGAATTGGATGCTTGGAGAACAGGCACAGATGGGCAGGCCTGCTTGTAGGACCTCAAGAAGAGTGGAGCCACTGGTCTAGGGGAGCACAGAAAGGCAACATGTACTCGCTGTAGCCAAGCGCAGCTGGGCTCTCACAGCTTTTTGTTAAACATCAACCGCTTTTTGTGATGACACCAATCAAATTTCCAGCCGGTTGTCTCACTAGGGGGACCCAAAGCAAGAGCAGAGAGACAGATGAATCAACTATAGATTTGCTTGCTGTAGCATGCCTGTTGCCAGTAGATTTCCATGTTTCCAAGAGCAAGCTAAAAGCTTAGTTCATTTGCTGAATGGAGGGATGCTCTACCAGATTGTCTGCGGTTGGAAATAGACTCATCCAAAACTTCTAGGCTGGACATCTTTCAAAAAGCCATGCTTTAGCTCAACTGGAAGTTTACTGAGCGTCACATAAGAAAGTCGGGGTGAAATTTTTGTGCCCTGTTATGCAAAAAGTCTGATGAGACAAGGACAACTATGTCCCCAAGAGTGTGTATAGCCTCCCTATGGCTTTACAACCATGGCTTTACAAACCATGGCTTTACAATTGCAGAATGAGTGGGTTTTTTTCAAAGCAAAATGGAAAGATAATCTACCGGTGTGTTGATTTCTAATGGATCCATACTTTGTGGAAGCAGTATCCCATCTATAGCCTGTGCGATAACTGCAATAACTGTTACAACCAAACCATCTAGATGAGGAGAGAAATTCATGGAGCAGTCACCTTTCCCCAAGTTCATGTGCCAGAAACTCACTGATATTGAAAATGGTAGGGACACTGCTGCGCAAATATCCCTGCTAGTAACCAATCTGTCAGGGAACAAAGAGCAACCTGCTGAAATCATGTCAGAGACAGGCAGAGACAAGGCACTGATGGTGTCACCAGCAGTGATAGGAGACAGTCGTCCAGAAATAACAGCCCTGCTTAGCTTGGGAGAATGGCACACAAAGGACTCAGAGAAAGCCGAAGAGAAAGGGGTGAACAGTCCACAACTTGTAATTCCAAAAATCTTATAGAAAGGGAGAATGTTAAACAAAGAACAGGGAAGCATAAATACTATGAAGTTCCCAGTGCTGCTCAGTTATTAAGATAGCTGATAGAAATATGTTCACATCAGCCACAGGGATGTGCCTGGATCCCAAATGAATGTGATCCCATTGCTATAATTCTTGTCTTCCTCTGGCTTTCCTCCTATTTCTGATCTTCACTCATTACAGCATGGCAACCATAAGCACTAGTGGACGAGGAATCGTTTCTTTCTTTAGTTTTGGCGAGAATCTGTCCTTCTTAAGCATGCATGAAGTAAACACTAATGCAAGTGATTGCTCCGTCCCAAGCTGCTGCCCATGCTCCTTTCAGAGCAATGAAGCACAGGAGCTCCAGCAGAGCGGAAAAGGCTGGACTGTGGAGGAGGGAGGGAAGGAAGATAAGGAGAAACAGACTGTGTCGATTTCAGTAAGCTCTACACTACCCTTGTTTCTGGATGACAACTGGGATCAGTGTTGGTCTGTCTGAATAGGACCTATCTGAATGTACAAGATGGATGACTGAGAAGTCCGATAGACAGGACGTGAGAGGAGATGTTCCTGATGATGGGTTGAGAATGGTCAAGACACCAAGCTGTCTTGGTGAGAGAGCTGTCATTTTCCCAACATCCCACTCTGCTGAGGGGACGTGACAAGAGAAACGTTCAGGCAATGTCTGACATCATCTGGACACCCACTATGGAGACAACACAACTAATGACCCAGCACATCTTCTTGACTCAGCCGTTCATCAGGGTGGAACTGTGCAATCGTTTCCCTGCTAGGTTTCCACTCTTACCCTGACTTTAGTCCCTCCTCTGTTTACAGTCACCATTCCACAAGGTAAGGGAGCTGAGCCACTCAGCCACCCCACCTCCTGTGCTGTTGCTGTCAGTGCTGAAGTTCCCCTGGGGTTCCCCATATCATATGTGCCAACTGCACTGGCGACATTCCTGTTCTCTCATTGCGTGTAGGTATCGTGCTGTCAGAGTGCAGCCTAGGTCTCGGCCTTTATGTGATACTAAAAATAATAACAGAACAAATCTTGGAACAGAAAATAATGTAGAATTTGAGAAAATGCTGTGGAAAGTGAGAGCTGGTGGAAACGATCCCGAAGGAACCTTCTTCCAGAAGAAACTGAGTCGGTGCCACTGGGGAGGCAGTATCTCTCATAAGCTTTCTGGGGCAGGGATACATCTGTCCCAGTCTGCTATTGGCTTTATGGAAATGCACAATCATTAATAACAACCGGTAACGAGGAATCTGGAGAGCCTCCTCCTGCACAGCTGCATCTGCGGCACACACACGTCAGCAGTCACTGAGACAGGAGAGAAAGCAGCGTTTGACAGATCGGTGAGAGCAAGTCCAGACTGGAGTATTGGCAACTTTTTAATCACTCAGGTGGTGAATGGGAAGTGGATGCTGTGGAGCACACTACAAACACAGACCATCCGCTCACCTCTACCTATAACGGTGAAGACGAGCCCCTGTCTGGGCAGCAGGCAAGTCCCCATGGAGTTGCAGCAAGATGGGAGGAAAAAGCAGTGAGGTGCTCATCATTGAGAGCAGCAAGGACAAGAGAGAGGATGAGGAAGCTACAGCTGTGACCACTCAAAGGCCTGGCACAAAGTCCCAGGACCTGGGAGGGAAAAGGCTGCTGGACCTTGTGCTTGAGCTACCCCATGGCTCTCCCACTGGGATGGCACCATGGAGAGCAAATGTGGTGACACCAAATGACAGACACACACTGAGAAGAGAGGGTGTGGCGCCCAGGAAAGGCAAAACCAGTGCCTTTGGGATGAATTACTACCTCTTCACCACTTTGCCCAGTGGAAGGTGGTCCTTCTGCCATGGCAGAAAGAAAGCATCAGACACGTGAATGTGCAGCGCTCTAGTGAGGTCCCCGTAGGAGCCCAGTGGCCCCTGGACTGCAGTGGTCCACACTCACCCCATGAGGGTGCAATGCCCTGCGGTGCAGATAGGATCACAAACCCAGCACTGTGCTGGCAGGACCATGGGAAAGCAGACCTTCATGGCCATGCCGGAGTGACTGCCAGACCTTGCCGAGTCACCTGCTCAGGCTGGCCGCAGCCCCATGGCTAGGAGGTCGCCTATTACAGACTGCAGCTTTGTCACTCTCCATTATTTAATTGATAATTTATCATGCCATTCCAGACAGAGAAGAGATCCTGTTCACGCCACTGTTTGTTCCCTGTCACATAGTCAATTCCCCAATCCAATACACCAGTTGTACTCTTATTTTATGAACCATACCTTAGGGCCTAATTAATGCAATTAATCAAACTTTTACTTAGGCAGGCATATCTTCATTTCTCCGCTGACTGTCTGCTTGGACAGCTGGGTGTGTTGTCTGCATAGTATTCATCATCTTAAGCCATTACAATGCTCTGGAGTGCACTGAAGAGTACGAGGAGGGGAGGGGACTGAGCACTTGTGATCAGGTTTCAAATACAGACACTGAGGGCAGATTCTGCTCTGCCTGAAGTCAGTCACCATCAGGAGAAAACCCAACAACTCTGCACCAGGGAGCTGGGGTAATGGACAAGTGAGCGGGCACAGAATCAGGCTCTCAAAACCAGGTCCCTGTACCACCTGGAGCGTGCCTGCAGTCCCCACAGAACGTGGTCCCAGCACCTCATCCATCAGCGCAGCCTCCATCTGCCTGTGAGAGCTACTGACCAGCAGCGTGCCTGCAGCCAGACTGCGTGCAGGGCATGACGCAGAACTGGAGATCCTGCTGGGGCTACACAGGCCAGGCAGGAAAATTATGTTCTGTTCTCTTCTCCTGCTTATGGCTGCTGCTTGGAGTCAGGAGGCTTAGGGGCATTGCTCATCTGTTGGAAGACAAAAAACAAGGGTCTACATATCTGTAGGACATGCCTAACAGACGTTTAGGTGAGGGAGAGCATAAAAACTCGTGTTTTGGAAGCTATGGATTCTTCAAGCCCCCCTACTCCTCCACCTTCAATGCTCCCTACAGGAGATGTCTATCTCCGTTGGCTGTAGAGGGAGGTGAAGGTAATGAGCTCTCAGCAGAGATGGATGCTGTCAGAAAGACCCCATAGGGTCTGTGTGCTGCCTTTCTGGCATGTCTTTCTGGATCTACTGTTGACCACAGTTTTAAAAATGATGTTTCAAAGGCACTTTTGACCCCTCACTCACAGGAAACTTGAGCAAATCATCGCGTTTCAGGAAAAAACCCTTGGAAATATTTCTTCATTAATATTATTGAAGAACGTAGAGATCAGTGGATTCACAGGTCACTCTCCACAGCAGACAGAAATCTAATGATAATTGGAAGTGTTAGCCAGAAACATAACAGTAATTTTGTGACTAAAAGACCCATGAAATGGAGTAAACTGTCAATTGGGTCAATTTTCTAAGAAGTCATTTCACATCTGATATCCCAAAAGATCACTTGCAAAAGACCCAAGTAATCTTTCCTATAAAACCAAATGGCTTTATTATCTTTAATTATCTGTCAGAATCTAGAAAGTGACTTATGAGGAGTCTTTTGCCACCAAAACCAGTGTTATAGGATCATAGGATTGTCTAGGTTGGAAGGGGCCTTGAAGATCATCAAGTCCAACCATCAACCTAACACTGCCAAAACCACCACTAAACCGTGTCCTTATCCTCCATCCCCTCCTAATAATAATAATAAACAGATGAAGCAGTGAAGATAATCTTCTGAGGCATCTTGAAATGAAGTGAACACTCAGCTGAGTTGTGACTCACTGATATGGTGGACCTTGATGGAATCATGGTTATCAATAAACTATGTCCAGCCCTCAACCTGACATTCAAAACCGATCGGACAAGGTTATCTCCCACATCTGTAAACACTTTAAAAAGTGTCAGGACTCACTATTGTGTTGAGTGCTTATCAATCAGATACTTTTGAAAGCACCGCCAGAAAATACTAACACCAGGGATCACAGAAAGGACTCAAGGATATTTATAGTGCTTCCCACCAACTGGCATCCATTCCACTGTCAAAACAAGAGTAAAAAGAGCTCTTTCCATATCTGGCAAGTTTTATAAGGCAGAACTTTAAAGAGCCAAGCAAAACAGAGTCATAGCTAAAACCAGTCAAAATGCGTTGCCGTCACCACTTCACAACATCTCAAGGATGGCGCCCTGTAATGTGGCAAACCAGACAGTTGGACACTTCAGTACAGAAATGACAGCTACAGGCTCAGGATGTCTGCTGTGTTAGAGTCTGGACCCAGGCTAGCAGTGTAGTACCTCTTGACACTTCAGCAGTTAGAAACTAGAAAACTTAGGACCCCCTATTGCACTCAGCATGGAAAAGGCCAGGCTGATGTTCATTGGTCATGAAAAAGCCACTGGTCCGTGCATTAATTGGTTGTGACATAGTTTTGTTCTTCGTAAAACAGGGTAGGCATGCAGAGTGTGTTTGACAACATCACAGCTGCCTCAATAAACTTAATGAGCCATTGGTGGAAATCCTACAAAGACTAAAAATATACCTCTAGGATTTTTCTGGTAACACCACAATGGCCACTGTGGCTGGTTCAGCCCTGTTCCTCATGGACAGGAACATCCACCTACTCATTCAATAGAGTGCATACTCATCAAGCAGCCCTACCTGTTACCATTTGCTAATGAACATCTCTGAAATATGAGTATTAGGCAATCAGAACTGGGAGGATAAGGAGAGATGGAAGAACTATGACAGTCTGTGGACTGAGAAGAGGAGGTTCTTAAAGCATCACTTGCCAGAGCTTTAAGAAGCTGTTCCAGTTTTAAAAGGTAACTTTCCAACTTTCAGTCCATTGTGGCAAAACGTCACTAAATGCAACTATAGAGTCAAGCATGACACCATGAATTTCTGGGATGTACTGCAAATACACAGTTACCCCTGAGAGGTGATGGAAGGACCAGTTGCTGTGTCATTGGGGGATACAGATTAAAAAGCAGCCTGAGCTGATAGGTGACCCCCTCACCCCCCCAAAATTTTACGAAGTTCATAAGAAGCTGAAGCAATTATTGCTTGTATTCAGCATTAATAAACTTATTATCACAAGCATTTAGCTAAGCCTAGTTTTAAAAGATATACTACTGTCTGGAAGTTCAGTTTCTGCTCAGACCAAAACCAACATATGTGACAGCAATATGATATAATAATCATGTCATGTTGCTTAATTTTAAAGGAGCTTAAATCAATCAACATATGGGTGTGGTCCGTCACTGTGCCGAACTCAGTATTACCAGCAACCAGACCACCATAATGTTCATAGAGCACCAGGACAGAGAGAGATTTTGGGATGTTTCAGCACTCTTCACTATGGAGGAAAAATGACGTAGTTCCCACCAGTGATGGGATAGATCTTAGGACTAGTTATGGACCGGGAACTTTATCCATTTCTTACAATACAGACATGGAGGAACAAACATAACTAGATCTAGGCTTTGGTGAACCCACTGCTTGGCATTTTAATGAAAACAGGAGCCAGGAGACAAACACTCGATGTGGCCAAGTACAGCTCAACGCAGATGTCTTACAGGAAGAGAGCAGAAGAATACACACCAAGCTGCTCTCTTGTTGTATTTGAGGCTATGCTATTTCTGCATCTTCCTGTTCTTGCCCTTCACCTCCTGCCTTCAGTTGGACCTGAAACCTGGTGAAAAACAGTTGGTTTTCCCTAGAGATAATGACTGTGATAGTTAAGGTCAAATTCCAATTCTCGATTGCAGAGCTCAAGGCTATCCCCTTCAGACTATCTTTTTTCCAGGGGTATAAAATTGATCACCTTACCTAGGGCAGAAGTAGAAATGAAAACAATGGATGAGGAAGGTGAGAAGGAGACCACAATGGCACTGGGGACATAGCCTAAAAGTCAGCAGGGAAAGACTGTTTGGGTCTGGGGGATATCTGTTAGCCTCTCTGGTGGAGCCACAGCCATCTAGACAAACTCTATCTAAGGGTGATGTAGACTTCATAGTGTGTTCTTCCATGGAAGGGTTAAGAGGAAGAACAGATCAGGCTGCCAGGAACACTTTGGGAAAGGAATCTAGGTCTTCCTTAGTTCCTGGTACCATTAACACAGGATCTTTGCAGAGCAGTCTCTTACTCCATAAACATCATGTCTCCAAGTAAATATGCACTTCAGTAGTTTATGCTCTTTGCAAGCAGTCACTGCTCAATCTGGGTCCCACCACGATGACAAAGACCATGTGCCACCTAGCATCTGCCATCTTTCAGGTAAGGCCCTGAGCACTAAGGGACCCAGATCCTGTTTGCCTCGTTTGCATTATCACAGGCCAGATACCAGTGTGGGTAGCTTTGCCTACGCTACTTGTGTGGAGTCAGAAATGTCATGGTACATCATCAAAACACTGATGTTGTCCAAGGCAGAGGCTGGAACCTCCCTGTAGTGTTTCACTAGTGGGCAAAGTGAGGTTTCATGGGTAGCTCCCAGTCCGGTGGATATGTCCTTGCAGGCAGACACCCACTGTGATACAAGCACCAGGACTCTCAGCAGGACTCGTGGGTAGCAGATGCTCCCTGCAGGGCTGGGGCAAGGATGTAACAGGGTATGTGGGAGTCTCTAGAATAACCAGCACCACTTAACTCACGAGGTGGAGGGGCAAATCTCCAGGAGCGGAGCTATACAGAAAGATAGCTTTGCTTTTTCCTTCTTACTGCCAGTAAACGAGCTGTCTTTTCAGCTGCTTATTACCGGGCACGCAGAAAACATCTGCATAGTGTGAGTAATTATATGATAGCAAAAACCCAGCCCCACCTTAGGAAGCTGTGCCATGGCTGCTGGTTACAAAGGGCAGGCGGAGATATTTCCAGCTCGTGTCTTCAGATGCTCTGGAAGAAATGAGCTGTAAGGACTGGAAACCACCTTGTGGCAGTCTTACAGCTCCTCAGAGCCACACAGCCACCCCGCTGCTCCTCAGCTTCCCCTCCCCAGGAGCTGATAAATAACCATCAAGAGAGGGGATGCCAAGGGCAGCACACATTGGGTCCTGGGCTGGATCTCCACCCCAGTGTCACAGGAGCCAAGCTCCTCACCAAGGATGCAGCGTCATCACTGCTGGTGGCTCAGGGATGCAGGAGAGGCAGAACTGCTGTGGCAGCACCCCTCATGCTTACCAAGGAGCTGACCCCAGCCCTGCTTCTGCCCTCATAGGGCATCGGGAGGGGATATGCTGTCCCCTACTGCAAGAGACGCAGCCTTTCCCCTGCAACACCGAAGGTCAGGCTGGTCCCAAAGTCCTTGGTAGTCTTTCTGTTGGTTCAGCCAGCTCTGCCTCAGCCCCAGAGGGACCAGGTTTCCGATGACTCACAGCGCTGGCCAGGGTGAGATCATAGGAAAAGTGGCCGGTGTAGCCCTTTCCATGAAAGAACACACACAGGCAGGTGCCTGGCAAGACCTGGGTGCGGGCAAGGGCTGTGAAGGGGTCTGCAGGTTGGGCACCTGAAGCAAGCCAAGTGCTGCTGCAGCCTTCTGGCTCCGCTGCCTGCAGCTCCCCTGCAGTGTGGAGCAGCAATTCGCTCAGAGAGCTTACGGAAAGCCGCCCCAGCAGAGCTGCACGCAGGGAAACAGGCAGCGGAGGCAGGGGCGGGGGGCAGCCAACGGACAGTGCTGGCAACATTGCCCCAGCTGAACCCCTAACTCACGGGGTGGCTGCCCTTGGGAAGGGTGATATGGGATCCAGGAGATCCTGTGTCCCTACCACAAACCCCTGTGTTCTTACGGTGTCCCTGGTCCTGAAGGAATAAGTCTCTTTTAGGGTGAAAAAGGGATGTTCCTCCTTCTGCTTGTGTGGCTGGGGGCAGCCGAGGAAAGCATGGCGCATCCCTACCACATCATCCGAAGTGACAGCAGCATGTGCCAGAGGTGCCTGGGCTAACCCTGGCTGTCCCCTTGCTCCCCAGGCACTGACAGCAGCGTCACCGTGTCAGGCTGGGACGAAGGACCTTGCCAGGATGCAGGGCACATTTTTAGTGCATATTTCCAGGATTTTGATGCCTGACCACCTCAGAGGGCTTTGGCCAAGCAGTCTTTTGCTTCCTGAAGAGCAGATCTGAGTGGCCAAGGAGAGGTCGTGTGCAGGAGTACACATGATTTATGGACAAGCCTGACCAGACTCCTCCCTGTAGGACACCTCCCTGGTGCTGCTCTTTTGAAAACCTTGTGGTTATTTTCTCACTCTCCCCCTCTCACACCATTTTGCCCAATAACGTCCTAGACCATCAGGGTGTTCCCAGACGGCCAGAGGTGCCTCAAGTGCACACAAAGCACAGTGCTCATGGGAGGGGAGCTGCAGGAACCATGATCTCACCATTGCCTGGGGGCCAACACACCTTGCTGAGAGCCCCAGCTCCACCAGCGTGGCCTCCCCGCTGGCTGCAGCCAGGCTGCAATGCGGAGGGGTCTGTGCTGCGCAGCCCTGGCATGGACAAGGACTCGGACCTCCCAGGGTCCCTCTGGCTGGGGGGGGGGTTGCTGTTTCGGTGCTGCCCCATGGAGCCGGCTGGGTGCTGGGGCAGGAGGGGTGCTGGCAGGGGTCTGGGCAGGGCTGCAGGACGGTGGTCGCACTGTCCCTGCAGAGCCAGCAAAAGCTGACGGGGTCGGGGGGCCTGGCCCTGAGGAAATTGCCTGCCAAGGACTGCGGAGGGCAGCCGCCACTCGCTCTCCATTAGCATTCAGCGGCACTGCCACCGCGCGAAGGAGAAAGCCACCCTCGTAAACATAAGGAGAGGAGATAAAAGCACTTAGCGCAGGCTGGTGAGAGAGACAGAGGCACTTCGGCTCAGGTGGCTGGCTTCTTGTCGGGCTTTTGTAGTCTCGCCGCAGTCTTGCATGCGGCGCCGCGGCAGGCTTGCGCCCCATCGCTCGGCTACGGCGGAGACGCTGCTACGCCTGAGTGGCACTGGCAGAAGTTCCCCAAAGGTTAATTGATGCTGCAGTGCTGCAGCCACCCTGTAGACAGCCGCCTGCCAGCAGCTTCGCCCTGTCAGCTCCTGTGCCAGAGCTTCTCCTCCCTCCGCAGCATCTTTCCCCGGGGTGGACTGCCTCCCGGGCGGCCAGCGCAGCCCTTCCACCCACAGGAGACAGCCGGCGAGAGCTGCATCTCTCCCTCTGGGCACTGGGCTGGGAGATAGGGCTGCGAGATGGGGTTCCTTGGGCTCCAGAAATGGGATCTCTCCTGAGACCGAGAGCACTGCCAGAAACGGGAATCATTGTCCCCATACCCCCTCCCGCTGCCGTCTCCGCAGACAGCAGTCTGGCAGGCTCTGAGCCCTGCGTTCCTCGGGCGGGAGGAGGGATGTGCAGCCCCAAAGCCTGCGGTAATCATCATGCTGTCCCCCCCCCGACGCCACTGCAATGGTCTCCACACCTCACAGACCTCCACCCCCGCATCCCCTGCCTCATGAGCACTGGCAGCCCCCCTCTAGGAATACAGCCTGGTGCTAAAACCCACAGCACATCTTCGGTGGCTGCAGAGCAGGTCAGCAACGGTACTTAACCCAAGGAAAGACAGAGGGTGGGATTCGGCGTGCACTCCGTGCCAGGTAGCCTCCCTGGCCCCAGACCCTTCGTATCCCCTTGGTGACGCCCAGTGACCAGGTGGTGCAGAGATCTGGGGCTGTGCATCAGGGCAGCCTCAGAAGAGAGAAACAGACTGTGCATTTCTACTTGGGCGGCTTGCTGGGGGGCACAGCACAAGCCTCTGGCAGGGAAGACAGCAGTCCTGAGCGGACATGAGACCAGACTGGGCAGCCCTTTCTTGGTTTGTACTGGAGTCACCATGCAGGAGGCCTCTCTTCAGCTGTGTTTCTAAAATCTCATGTGATGTCAGCTTGTTTCCCTGTTGGCAGGCTTTAAAATAAAAAAGACCCATCTCTGAGATGTCATCCATGTTCAGTCAATATTTTAATTGTCCTGGGCTCTGCCCCCCTGTTTACTTCCTCAGAGCTGTAAAATAAATAGCACTGGCCTTTCCCCCTCAAATCAGAAAGATCTTCCTTTGTTCTTCCCTTGGGGACCAACGGCTTGCCCATCAGAGGCAGATCGTTACGCTACAAAGTCCGTCAGGCCCCTCCCCACAGCAAACAAGGTTAAAATTCAAAGCCCACCGGGTCTACGTGATGCTGATCATTTATATGAACACACTGCCCTGAACAAGGGCTGCGTGACGGCACTGCACCTCACTGGAGATGTTCCCGTCTTCGGGAGCTCACAGCCTCGCCTGGAGACAAAGGTCAGACAGAAGATGAGCGACGATCTACTGAAGCCCAAAGCAAAACACCATTCAATAAATGCCCCCCCAAAATATGATGGGAAACCGTCTTTTTCATCACTCAAGCCAGTGACCAAAAACAGAATCACAGAACAAAGACACTTGGGCATCCGCAGCCTCACACGTGCATGCTAGCTGGAGGCTTGTGCTGCACAGCAGCATCCATCACTCCCTATGACCCAGCTGCGTTTCTCCTCTAGAGAGCTGCTGGGTGTGCTGGTGTGTGCAGCGGATGCTGCGGCTATGCCAGAGGATGCTGTGGGGTGCAGGGGTACAATCTGTGGTCCCGAGCACAGGCGCACACTGCAGGACCTGAAGGGGTGGCTCCCTCAGCTTTTACATCCCTGGCAGCTGCAGAGGATCACAATTCACCATGCCCCTGGTAGCACACAGAGCTTCCAGCATGGTCCAGCAAAGCCACATCCCCAGCCAGCCAGTGAGCTTCCAGTACAGGAACTCCTTGACATGCATGCTACCAGTGCCCCCATTTAGTGCCAGCCCCTTCTCAAAGAGACACCCGGCTCGCCCTCCCTCTCGCTCCGCTCTCCCCTGGGCTCTGCTGCAGAGCAGCGCTGGGACAGCCTGGCAATGCTGGCCAGTCGGGATAGGAAACTCTGCAAAAGAAGCTTTGTAAACTAAACAAATACCAGTCAAGGAGCCAGTTTCTTCCTTCTCCTTTGTACTCCCAGCGCAATCTGGCAGGGAGCGGTGCGTGCATGGACTGAGGGCTGCAGCTGGCACAGAGAGGAACTCAGTCTCCTGCTAAAACGCACTTAGCTCTGGGGCAGGACGATGCAGCTATTTAACAGCATGCAAAAGTGTTTTGCAGCAAGCAGACCCGATCCTTTTGCTAAAGGCAAACAGCAGTGAGCAACTTGAAAAGTCAAAATTTCCCCACTGAACTGAGCACAGCTTCACCTCCTGTGGGCCACTGGATCACACAAGGGACCAGGACCTGTTTCAGGTGGCCTGAGAGTGTGAATCTCTCACAGGTCTGTGAAAAGCTTGCACTGGCAAGAAAACTGATGTTTGGGAAGACTTCAGCTTTGGGAACCCTGTTTTCCCTTGAGAAGGTGTCCAGCCCCTAAAAGCAGAGAATTCCCTAGTATCACAGAATCATAGAATTGTTATGGCTGGAAAAGACCTTTAAGATCATCAAGTCCAACGGTTACCTAACTCTGCCCGGCCCACTTCTAAACCACGTCCCTGAGCACCATATCTAGATGGCTTTTAAATACATCCAAGGATGGCAATTCAATCACTTCCCTGGGCAGCCTGTTCCAGTCTTTGGTAACACTTTCAGTGTAGAAATTTTTCCTAATGTCTAACCTAAACCTCCTCTGGCACAACTTGACTCCATTTCCTCTTGTCCTATTGGTTGTAACTTGTGAGAAGAGACCAAACAAAACATATGTGAGATCCCAGGTGACAGCCCACAGGTCCTCCTAGTCCTATGGCAGAAAAAACAATCCCAGAGTCTGTGAACTGGAGGACCTCCTTTGGGAAGGGGGAATTCCCACAGCCTGCCTCTAACACTGCTCAACTATGTATCAAGGGCCTCGTGCTGGGAAGTGCCTGACCATTCCCAGCTGCCCTTGGCTCCACCACCTCCAAAGCACTGAAATTCAGTCCCAAGAGATCTTCTGACAGCTGCCCAGCACTGGACACTGCTGAAGGTCTTGTTCTTACCTGGGCTTTTCAAAGGCACTGATTTGTAGTGCTTGAGCAGCGTGGACACAATATGTTTGTGGATCAGGTCAGAAGAGTCTGATCCATTTTAAAGATGGCAAGCAGAAGCACATAAGGTTGTCTCTTGGTCAAGATCAGAGGCAGTTTCGTTCACAGAAGAATTGGAGCAGTGCTAAGTGCTCTTGAAATATCCCACCCCTCATAAAGGCCACATTTGGTCTAGAATAGGTGCCAGACCTGCTAGTTTCTCATCCTACGTTTCAGCCACAAAACTCCCCTTCCTTCACACAATTGGGAAGTGATGCTCACTCCTCACAATCCTTTGAAAGTCATTGCTCTCACAATGGGGGTCAAAGAATCCATATCCCCTATTGCATGGGGTCTCCTGGAAGGAGATATTTTTATACCAGAACATGTTATTCACTTCCATCAAGTAGGCTTTGATTTACAGATGCTCACAGACCTGGTCTAGGTCAATGGAAGAAGTACCTTTGTGCAACAACAGAAGAAGACATTGGAGCCCACCATTCTGTACTGGCAGCACTGTGAAGAACCTATTCAGGTAGCTCAACAGCAAACACAAGGATTATTCTGTTGCATCAGCTGGAATTGCCAATGCAAGTAATCGAGAAAAACCCTGCAAATAAGGCAGTCTCTTATGGTCATGGGAAGGAGCTGAAGTACAGAGTCTTGGGAAGAGGACTGAGCACCTGGGACAGGTTCTGGGAAGCAGTGAACACCTAACCTGCATCCTAAACTGGATCCTGGTTTTTGAGTCTAACTGTACTTAAGAAATAGGATCTGGTATTCATCATAATAAAATGGATTCACCCAGTAGTCTTAATAATATTTTCCCTTCCCATAAAAAAAAGGAATTCTTCAAGAACCTAAATATTATCTGATGTTGCAGGTCAAAAGAGAAAGGACCAACAGTTCAGACACTAATGAAGGGTTGTGTTTATAGTTGCTGCTTAGCCTGTGTTAAGTACAAAAATTACACTTATTTGCTATATGAACTCGTCTGTACATGCTCTTCAGATGTTCTGCAACTGCAGAAGAGCCCTACTGCCTTGTAACAGCGCGCACAGACAATACGTAAATGCGTTTGAAGTGGAAGGGCATGTTGAAAGGACTGAGTCAAGGAACTTTACTAGTAATGCACCTGGAGAAACCAAGTGCAAAACAGCGCTGCTGTGAGAGAGAGGGATGGGGATGCCTCCAGTGGAGCCTGCCTGGCTGATCCCAGGAATGTGGAAGTGCCACATGGAGCAGGGACCAGGCAGGTAAGCCAGAGGGTGAGCTCTCAGTGAGTCAGCCACTCCACGGTACCTGGGCAGGCACTGGACAGTGAGTAGCTCAAAATGCTTTGACCGAGGAGAGGAATGTAAATTACTTGACACTTAGCTTTGGGCAGAAACATGCAGATGAGCAATTACTACAGCATCAAGTGCACAGCGATCAGTGTGTTTAGCCATGTCTTGAGATATGAATTCATCCAGACACCTGCAGGTTCCTGCAAGATAGAGGGGATGGATAAAGAGCCAACTGAGAGCCTATGGGTTAGGATTAAAGGGAAATCGGGAGCAGGGGACATTACGGTGGGGGTTTGCTACAGGCCACCCGACCAAGAAGACCCAGTGGATGAAGCCCTTTATAGTCAGATAGGGGTGGCATCACATTCGCAGACCCTGGTGCTCATGGGCGACTTCAACCACCCTGACATCTGTTGGAAAGGCAACACAGCCAAGCATAGGCAATCCAGGAGGTTCTTGGATTGCATTGAGGACAACTTCCTTCTCCAAATGGTTGAGGAACCAACGAGGAAAGGAGCTATGCTGGACCTTGTGCTTACCAACAAGGAGGGTCTGGTAGACAGTGTCAAACTCATGGGCAGCCTGGGCTGTAGCGACCATGAAATGGTCGAGTTCAAAATCCTCGAAGCAGCGAGGAAGGTACACAGCAGGCTAGCGACCCTGGACTTTGGGAGAGCTGACTTTGGCCTCTTGAAGAATCTGATTGGTATGGTGCCATGGGATGAAGCGCTGGAGGGAAGAGGGGCCCAAGAAAGTTGGTTAATATTCAAGGACCACCTCCTCCAAGCCCAGAACCAGTGCATCCCTACAAAGAGGAAGGCAGGCAGAAAAGCCAGGAGGCCTGCATGGATGAATAAGGAACTCCTGGACATGACCAAAAGGAAAAAGGAGGCCTACAGGGAGTGGAAACAGGGGCGGGTAGCCTGGGAGGAATACAGGGGAATGGTCCGAGCAGCCAGGGATCGGGTTAGACAAGCCAAAGCCCAGATGGAACTGGATCTGGCAAGGGATATTAAGACAAACAAGAAATCTTTCTTTAAATACGTCAGCGAGAAAAGAAACACTAGGGAAACTGTGGGCCCTCTCCGGAAGGTAACACAAGAACTGGTTACCCGGGATAGAGACAAGGCTGAGGTACTCAATGACTTTTTTGCCTCAGTCTTCACTGGCAAGGACTGCAGCCACACTGCCCGTGATGCAGAATGCAAAAGCCAGGATTGGGAAAATGGAGAACCGCCCACTGTAGAAGAAGATCAAGTGCGGGACCACCTGAGGAACCTGAAGGTGCACAAGTCCATGGGACCTGATGAGATACATCCGCGGGTCCTGAGGGAACTGGCAGATGAAGTCGCTAAGCCACTAGCCATCATATTTGAGAAGTCGTGGCAGTCTGGCGAGGTTCCTGATGACTGGAAAAGGGGAAACATAACCCCCATTTTCAAAAAGGGAAATAAGGAAGACCCGGGGAACTACAGGCCAGTCAGTCTCACCTCTGTGCCTGGCAAGATCATGGAGCAGATCCTCCTGGAAACTCTGCTGAGGCACACAGAAATCAAAGAGGTGATTGGTGACAGCCAGCATGGCTTCACCAAGGGCAGATCATGCCTGACTAATTTGGTGGCCTTCTACGAAGGGGTCATAACGGCGGTGGACAAAGGAAGATCGACTGATGTCATCTACTTGGACTTGTGCAAGGCATTTGACACTGTCCCACACGATATCCTGGTCTCTAAATTGGAGAGACATGGATTTGACAAATGGACCATTCGATGGATAAAGAACTGGCTGGACGGTCGCACTCAAAGAGTTGCGGTCAACGGCTCGATGTCCAAGTGGAGACCAGTGACAAGTGGCGTTCCTCAGGGGTCGGTGCTGGGACCTGTACTGTTCAACATCTTTGTAGGAGATATGGACAGTGGGGTCGAGAGCACCCTCAGCAAGTTTGCCGATGATACCAAGCTGTTTGGCGAGGTAGACACGCTGGAAGGGAGGGATGCCATCCAGAGGGACCTGGACAGGCTGGAGAGGTGGGCCCAAGCCAACCTCATGCAGTTCAATAAGGCCAAATGCAAGGTCTTACATCTAGGTCGGGGCAATCCCAAGCACAATTACAGGTTGGGCGGGGAATGGCTGGAGAGCAGCACTGAGGAGAAGGACCTGGGGGTGCTGATCGACGAGAAGCTCAACATGAGCCAGCAATGTGCGATCGCAGCCCAGAAGGCCAACCGCATCCTGGGCTGCATCAAAAGAAGTGTGGCCAGCAGGGCGAGGGAGGGGATTCTGCCCCTCTACTCCACTCTCGTGAGACCCCACCTGGAGTACTGCGTCCAGCTCTGGAGTCCCCAACATAAGAAGGACATGGACCTGCTGGAGCGTGTCCAGAGGAGAGCCACGAGGATGATCCGAGGGCTGGAGCACCTCTCCTATGAGGAGAAGCTGAAGGAGTTGGGGCTGTTCAGCCTGGAGAAGAGAAGGCTCCGGGGAGATCTTATTGCGGCCTTTCAGTACCTAAAGGGGGCCTACAGGAGAGCTGGGGAAGGACTTTTTACTAGGGCATGTAGTGACAGGACAAGGGGGAATGGCTTCAAACTGGAAGAGGGCAGGTTTAGATTGAACATTAGGAAGAAGTTTTTCACTTTGAGGGTGGTGAGGCACTGGAACAGGTTGCCCAGAGAGGTTGTTGAGGCCCCATCCCTGGAGGTGTTCAAGGCCAGGCTGGACGTGGCCTTGGGCAACCTGGTCTAGTGGGAGGTGTCCCTGCCTATGGCAGGGGGGTTGGAACTCGATGATCTTCAAGGTCCTTTCCAACCTAAACCATTCTATGATTCTATGATTCTATGAAAATTTGTTGCAGGACGATCTACAGCACCAGTGTTGGGAGGACACTCTGGCATCCTGGTTTCAATTCCCAAGCACATGGGAGCTGGAGGACTAGCCTGTTAGGTCTATGAGAAGAAAAGAAGTCCTTCTTTGTGCTGGGGTAGCATGAGAAACTCAGACCAGAATATGATGTTACAAATCATATGTGACTCAATTAGGGCAACGTGACTAGCTCACTCTTCACCAAGCAGAAATGGTCTGATGTGGATCAAAGCCATCTTTCCCAAGTGAAGGTAAGTTCACCTCCCTGAGTATCTGATTCCCATTTGCTTATTTTACCTTGAAGGACACTTTTGGAAAGAAGAGCGGTAAAAGAGGATGGGGAAGACCCTTCATATAAATTCATTTTTTTTTCTTTGTTCTGCCTACACACAAAAAGGAATAGACTGCTGGGTAGAAAGAGTGAGGGGAAGGAGGACTTGGAGGTTACCTTTAATGTTTCTCGGAACAGTGATGGATATTCCTGCAGATTTGGGGGGTATGAGCTCAGACTTTGTTTCAGGCTTGTTACAAAGCTGTCAGGCTGGGAAGACGAGATGAGGATGCTGGATGCTGACTGTGGAAGCTGTCCTTTGCCACTTAGAAAGAGGTGTCCCCCAGCAATCCACAGAGCACATCTCCAACAGCACACCTGGTCTGCAGTCTAAATACCCCCAGTGAATTGCTTAAGACCTGAAAAAGAGAAGAGCAGCAAAGTCTGGCAGCAGATGGCATCACCAATGGAAGAAGAAAGGCAGCAGCTGGGTCCCCTCTTAGTAATTGCAGGGCAGATTTGGACTTTGCCTTAACCTGGAGCAGCTGAACCAGACCAAGAAGGGGGAAAAAATTCCACTTGTCTAATAGGAACGAAAATTTTGCTGAAATGATCAGAGGCAAATTCTTCAGCAAATTAGATGCATTAGCAGGGTCTGGGCAGATTCCTCTCAACAGAGAGGA
This sequence comes from Anarhynchus alexandrinus, assembly GCA_008711295.1. Taxonomy (NCBI): domain Eukaryota; kingdom Metazoa; phylum Chordata; class Aves; order Charadriiformes; family Charadriidae; genus Anarhynchus; species Anarhynchus alexandrinus. The sequence goes on along the minus strand of VUYV01000326.1, from coordinate 275,577 downwards.
GGTCAGCATCTGTCAGTTCAGTGCTCTGTTTGGCAGACTCCTCTGCTTCTTGAGACTGCTTTGCAGATGTGGGCAGTACAGCTGGTGTTGGACTGGATGGTGTCCCAGCTTCATCATGGACTCTCTGGAGTGAAAGGCTACAGTGACAATGCAAGATGGAGAGCACCTCTCATTTAATACTGGCAGAAAACTTACCTTCGCATCCTGCACACTCCCATCTCTCTACCCCCACTGCTTCTTGCTTTACTCTTCCCTTCCCACACTAAAGTCCTTGCAGGAGGGACCAAGCCCTGAACACTTCAGGGCAGTTCAGGTCTAAGACAGGAGCCTTGAGAGGCTGTAATGGTGAAGAGGAGGAGGAGGATCTGCACAGCTACAATGGAGAAATATCAGAAACGATCGCTGCATTGGAGTGGGGCAGCAGAACACTCTAGGAAGTTCCAAGGAGATGAAACAATCTAATGATGGCAAAGGGCCAGAGATGTGGACACACATTGTGTTTACAAGACTCATCATGCAGAGACCCCTGAACACAAGGACCTGGGGACTGCAAGTCTCCCCTAAAGCAGAACAACAAGATTACAGCCAGCTACTGGGCTCAAGTAACTTATCTTTGTAAACTCCTTTGCCATGGTAGAAAGCAGCCCAGAAAAGAGACCTCAATGCTTTGAAACGAGTGTTGAAATTATTGCCAAGGACTCATGGCAAAAGATCGTGGGAAAAGACTTTCTATTGATTCTTCTTTTTTTAACTAGTTACTTAAAGCTTCCTCATCTTGGCCAAGGAAATGTAACCATTCACTATTGCCTGCTGTTCAGAATAGCAACTGGATCCATTTATCACCTACCAGGAGATGCAGGCTACTTGTTCCAGGGTTGTAACTCCATCAGGAAAGTTTTTAGTTAAGGCAAAGGCAGTTCTTCAGTTCTGGTTAGATTGTATATATATTTGTAAATCCTCTAAAGTATCTACATTTTGGGTATCAGTCCCTTATGAACAACTGGGGCATTGCAGTTGCCAGCCAGGGGCCAGCACCGGTTGCTGAGAAGCAGAGGTGAGAACCCCTGCTTAAAGAGCTGCGGGACAAATGTCTCCTGGCACTGGGTTCCATGCCGGTCTGCACCTGGCTAGGTTGCAAAGCTGGAGGTTCATTTTCTGAACTGTTGCTATTGATAAGCTGGGAGACTCTGGATAACTGTAGTTAAGTGCATGAGTTCCTAAGAGAGTCAGAAAAAGCAGCACCAGGAGGATTTGGGAGATCTGACAATGTCAGCCGGCTGGAATGCCTGGAACTGCCCACCTCTACCAGCAAGATGCTATGGGCTGTTCTGGCTTCCGAGGAAAGATTTTAGCAGATCACCAAGTCCTATATGTGTGCTACATCTCTCTGATAGAGTGGGTGCTATAATTCACCTCCAAGCACCAGTGTGAGCTATTGCCCCAGTAGCAGTGGGTACGCTTCACCCAGAAGGCGGCTTTGTAGTGATCTGCAGCCTAAAAGGGGACAGCAAGAACCAGTGATACTTGCTGTTCTTTGAGGAAAGTAGAAGACATGGTGTTCTGTGCAGGGGTGTATGAAGGGAATGCATGGGTAGGGACAAATCAGCCTGGAGAAGAAACAGCAACTTGTGTTCCCTGAGCAAGAAAGTCTGGATCCTGTGCCTGACTTAGCCAGTGACCTTGGGGAAGTGACCTTGGCCTTATCTACACAGAGACAATCAGGAAAATGTATCTGAATTAACCTTTGCAAATTGGATTAGCTAAACTTCATTAAACTGTCTATGTGGACATTCCTGTTCAGAATTCAAGTAGCCTCCACTTATCATAGCTTACCTCATGTCCACAATAAATGAGAAGAAATCAAACTCAGCTTTTTTCCATTATGACTAGGACTATCCATACAACTGTTTTAAGCGTAGTTTAACAAAACCACTGTAACATCCAACTTTCTGTTCCTTCAGACTAATAATCCCTGGTGGTCTCATGTTTCTGTGTCTTCCTACCACGCTGTCTATTTGGACAAGGAAACCTAGAGTCTCTAGATGAAGGAGCAACTCTGTATGCACAGACCGTGCCTACTGCAGGATCAACATAGCCTGTAGATGAGTCTTTTATATAAGTAGTAACAGTGCGATAGAAAAGCTGTTGATCTAGGTAGGGGAATGTCTACCAGGGATGGGGTGATTTGAACCCAGCTGAACAAAGCCTGATGAATGCATGCCCTGATACACACAGGGGGCTTCAACCTCCCTGCCCCTGAAACAGCAGTGGGGCTAGGTGTAAGCAATCCAGATTTCTGGACTGTCTTGAGGGCAATTTCCTGAAGGTAGTCCATGAGGTAACATGGGGAAATGCTCTGCTGGAGCCATAACTCACAAACCAGGAAGAGCTGTTCAGAAGTGGGAAGGCTGAGGGCAGCCTTGAGATGACAGAGTTTCAAAGACTGAAATAAGGGTGCAAGAGACATAGCAGAACCCCAACCCCAGATGCAGAGCAGGTTTCAGCTTCTTCAGGGATCTGCTTAGCAGGACCCCATGTGAGACTGCCCTGGAGGGCAAAGGGGCCAAGGCAGCTGGTACATCTTCTTCAACCACCCCCTCCAGGCACAGGAATAGGAGGAAGTCAAGCAAGTGGGGCAGAATCCAGCATTGATGAACAGGGAATGCCTGACTGAGCTCAGGTGCAAGAAGGAAGCACACAAAAGATGGAAATGGACACAGGCAACCTGGGAAGTCTGGAGAGGCATTGCCTGAGTTGTCAGGGGTAACATTTGCATAGCCAAATCTCAGCTGCAGTGGGAACCAGCAATGGGTGCGAAGGGGAATGAGGAGGCTCCTAAAAGTACCTTGGCAGCAGAAGCAAGGCTGAGGGAGAGGTGGCCCTGCAGCTCACTGGGGCAGAGCCTAGTGACCACAGACCCAGAATAGCTGAAGTACTCTGAAAAGAGTACTGAAGAGTAAGTTGAAGCTTTCTTTGGCTCAGTTGTTATTGCTGAGGTTTGCCCTCAAGCCTTCCAGGTCCCTGGTGGAGTCTGCAGTGGTGAGGCTAGAGGAAGATTGACTTAGGACACGCTTGAGCTATGTAAACATACACAGGTCCACAGGACCAGGTGGGTTGCACTTGAAGATGCCGAGGGAGCTGGCTGATGCCATGGCAAGGCTCCTGTCTGATGTCTTTGGAAGATCATAGCAATCAGGACGTTCCTGATGAGTGGGAGAAGGCAAACATGACACACAACTTTGAGCAGGGCAAGAAAGAGAGTTTGGTGAACTACAGCCTGCCCAATGTCACCTCCCAGCAATCACTGCCAAGCACCTGACGGACAAGAAGGGAACAGCCAGCAGGACGTATCACACCTGACCCACATGACTACCCTGAATGGCAAGAAAACTGTGTGGCTGTGGGGATAAGGCATGGATAAGAGGAGAACAGTGGAAGTGGTTTCCCTTGCCTGTAGTAATGCCTTCAATGCATACTCTCCTCATAGCCAGACTGGGGAGATACGGACCTGATAAACAGAAAAGAAGGTGGATGGAAAATAGTCTGGACTATTGCACTCACACGGTGACCATCAGCAGCAGAAGGTCCACTTGACAACTTGTTACTGGTGAGATTCTGGAAGGATTCTGAGGCCAGTACAGCCAGTACAGCTTTACTAATGACCTGGATAATTGGGCAAAGTGCACTCAGGAAGTTTTCAGATGACACCAAAGGAAGCAGTGGGGAGGGAAGCACTCGATGCCCAAGAGGCTGCAGCTGCTGTTCAGAGGGATTCAACAGACTGGAGAAATGGACAGACAATGCAAGGAAGTGCACAGTCCTAATGGCGTAACCTCATGAGGGAACAGGACAGGCTAGGGGACAGCTGGCTAGAAAGCAGATTGACAGAAAGCAGCTTTGCAGAAAAGGAGATGGTATTCCTGGCAAATAAGAAGTTGAACAAGAGTCAACACTGTGTCTACAACAAAGGCTAACTACACCCTCAGCTGTGTTAGCAAGAGTGTAGCCAGCACGTCAAGGGAAGGGATAATTCCCCTTTGTTTGGCCCTTCTGAGATTGCTTCTGAAACAATGGGTCAGGTTTGGAACTTCCTAGGACAAAAAAGACATTGGCAGATTGGAGTAGGTCCAGCAGAGGCCACCAATATAGCTGAGGGGCTGAAGCACAAGAAGTACAAGGGGAGGCGAAGAGAGCTGTGTTTGTTCAGCCTGGAGGAGAACAGGCAGAAGATCTAACTGCTTTCTGCAGCTACCTGGACAAAGGGGTAGAAAAGGCAGACGGACTCTTGGAGGTGCAGAGTAGAAGGATGAGAGGCAATTGGCGAGGCTGAAGAGCAGGAAATTCCTGGTAGATACAAGGAAAAATGTTTTCAGCTCATGTCAGAAGGCAAGAGCAGGACTGTTCCATTAGAGGGGATGACCCAGGAGCCAAGGGCAACCTGAGCACAGACAGTGCTATCTCTGACCAGGGACAGTCCCAGACAAGGCCAGGTAATGAATCAGGTCCAGGGTCTATCGAGGGAGTCTAGTCAGGAGCAGCGGGAGAGAGGGCCAGAGATAGAACTGGAAAAAAGGCTAGAACATGATTCAAGGCCCATCCAGGAAACCATACTGGAAACAGATACTCCTACAAAGTAAGTCAGGGAGGGGCTGAAAGCCCAGGGCTGGACTTAAATTGATCTTCCAAACCCATGGGAGAGACTGTGGGTTGAGGCCCCAAGTCAGGGCAATTAAGCTCTCTTGCAGCGTTGATGTGTTAAACACTGAGACAGGGCCTAGAAGGGCCATGGAGTCTCCATACATGGAGGTACTCAACCCTCTACTGGGCACGGTTCCAAGCAACCTGATCTAGGCTGGCCCTGCTCTGAGCAGGGCTTGAACTGGAGACCTCCTGGGGTCCCTGCTGACCTGAGTTGTTCTGTGATCTAAGTCTCGGCTTTGACATCCCAGACAGAGTGCCAGGCTCACCTGCAGGTCCTTGCAGGAAAGGGATGCTCATATCATGATGGCAATCTGCTTCAGGGTTTGAGGATGCTCTCCACCACCACTTTTGGGCACTGCTGGTGAGGGGTAGAGAAGTACTCCCTCCATATCCAGATAATCAAGATAAGTGGAATAAAAAGTATATAACAATGAAATAATAATAACTGTAGTTCCTTTCTAGATTGATTAATCTAATTGTTAATCAAGGAATCAGTCTGATCTCTATTCATATGTAAAGGTGTTTGCCAAAGCTCATCCTTTGAACTTGCTCATACCTTTCCATCAGTGGCTCCACATATGTCTTCAAAGATCCAATGAAGCCTGTGAGATGTGTCACTGAATTCACCCTTACTCACAAGTGGGGAGAGCGAGCTTCAGAGAAGCCGAGTAATTTGTTTGGAGACATGGTGAGCACTGTGTTAGGCAGATCGTCAAAACGTTGAATGCACCTGCCTTGTGTTCCTGCTTTAGGTATGTTTCACCCTGCTTTTTAAAGCTGGACATACTCCACTCTCACAGCTCAACTGATGGTTGGTTACAAGTTAAGCAGAGTAATGCAAGTGGGTCTCTGAGCCCTGCAAACAATTCCCTAAGGACACACAGCCTCCCCTCTGTTCACACTGGGAAACTGCTTTTATTTCCCTGACCCTCCCTGAACCTCTTGCTGCTCCCAATTTGAAGTCCTTTCCTGGGCCACTTTCAATAGGATGTCTGGAAAAATCAGGCTTTTTTTATGTGGCTTTTTTTTTTTTTAATTTAAGGAGATAATAATTATGGAGATCATTGTGTTGATGCTCTACTAGACAATCAGAGAGGCTCAGCCACCGAACTGCTGGCAGCAGGTGGACTGTGAGTCGCTATCTGCTCCAGTCGCCTGCCAGGAGTTCCCCACCCCTCCTCAAGCGGATCCGCTGATGGGTTGTTGTGTATTTTTTGTTGTTGTTGTTGTTGATTGCTGACATAAAAGAAGCTGAAGCGACACCGTTTTAAGCTGAGTATCCAAGGCGACCTCATTAACATCTCTGCAGAGGAGCCCTTTAAAAAACATCAGTCACGTTTGGTAGTGCTAAGTGGAAGAGAAACAGTTCTGTGTTTCCTTGATCAATTGCTTAAAATTCAAGGTCGGGGTGCAGAGCAGGGAGGGCTCCCCGCCAGTCACTGCAGGGTTGGGCTGAGGGTTTTTTTGGAAAATAGTGATGCTGTCGTACTGGAGAAAATCCATGCGCTCCCTCAGAGGAGCACTATTGGGAATAAATGCTGGAAGCTGTTCCACTTGAGCAGATGGCTGAAAAACTTTGGCTGAGAAATAAATTGAGTATGACGGTCTGAGGGCCAATCACAGATGGATGAAATTCTAGTGATGTCCCAAATGTCCTGAACATAGAAGGTTCTCTTCTTTCCCCTTTTGTGCTAAAAACCATAGTAGGATTTTTAATACAGACTGAAAAAATGTTGATGGAGTGAGACACAGAGATAACAGTTTAATGTCTTCTGGATCAGCATCACGTTTAGAGGAGCCCTGAGATTCTGCCACCTCCAGGTCAGCAGTGGAGGAAAGAGCTGATTGTGCATGGACCATGACAGAGGAACTGGGAAATGCCCCCGCTGCACAGCTGCAGTGAAGATGCTGCGCTCCTCCAGACACAGTCTGGTGTCCACATGCAACACCAGACATTCAAATGCTCCTGCTAAAGACGAGTCTTGCAGAACCCAAAAACAAATTATTCTTTCTTCAGGATCTTTCAACCCTGCCTTAAGGTAGACTGGAAAACCGTGCTCTCAACATAGAGTTAAATGGAGAAGTCACTAGGAACTCCTTTTCTTGGTTTCAGGCTGTCTCCATAAACCCAGGGATGACCATTGAGGCTTATAATCCTAACAACCATTCTCCCTCCAGTGTGGCACATAAAAGGAGCTGTGAGCACTGGGTTTCAAATCATGGGCTCTGGGATCCAACCCAGTGTGAATCCCAGACTTCAACTCGTCTCTGCTCAGGCTCAGAAGTGAGATGAGCCACATTTCGAGTGGCGCATGTCTTGCATGTCCTGAAAACACCCTGAGCCCAAATGGTCCCTTTGCAATTCCTCAACTGACAGCATGCCATAAGAGCTGGTAAGAGATCAGCTGTTTAGTTAGGTTAACGTAGCCTGGCAATCAACAGTACCTGAGCCTAGCATGATTCCCCAGGGACCCAATCCTCTGTAACATGAGGACCAGAGGACACAGCAATCTTGTCCCCTTTCTAGCAGACAGATGAGGCCACAAACCAACCATGTTCAGATCTCTTTCNTCTCACAATGGGAGTAGCTCATGCACGTGAAGGCTATTATAACCCAACCCCAACATGCAATCTCATCGGGCAACCTCAGCAGCTTCTGACAGGAAACATCTTCTATGATCAAGTGGCCAGCTGGACCGATTATGTGGGATTTAATCATTGCTTCAACAACACAGGACACCAAAAAACCATGGAGCTACAAGAAGGGTCTACACTGCCTGTGAAGTCTTAGTACCAACTTGCATTAGCGTGTAGAATTTAGTTAGGTATCAACTAGTGATGTATGGTCAGGTCAGTAACAGCTGTGTCGCATAGGACCACACCATGAGGTCTCAGGACTCACTGAAAGCTGTATGAGAGGTAGACAGGGTTACAATAATTCCTGGCAGCACTGCCTGAGAACGCTGCCTATGGGACTGAGATAGCTATTAAAGGCTGGACTTAGCCTGCATCTGCAGTGCCCAGCAACAGCTTTATCAAAGGAGCTTATCAGCAATGCTGCTTATTCCTATCAGCCAGCGGCTGGTATGGGCTGTATTAACTACATTCAGCCCTTTGTGTCAGATGCCCCCTTAAACGCCACAGCTTGAAAACAGGCTTTGCGGCTCAGGGATGTTTGGTTGTTGGGTTTTTTTAACACACATACATTCACACTCATGTCATCTTTGTGGGTTCTGGTCCCAAGAACAAAGGAGACAAAAAACTACCTCACTAGGAACAGTCTTCACTTCTGAGAAAGTAGGTGATGACATTCCCATGGGAAGAGGATGTGAAATCTGCTCTGTCTGTGCACAGAGGAGGACCTCCCACTCCCCTGTGACTTCCTTGACCAACCTCACTCTGCTTTACGTTTGCAGGCTGAGTCTGGCACTCAGGATTGCCTTGCTTGGTCCCACACCAAGCTGGCAGAGGAGTTTTAAATAGTAGAAAAGACTCTCCACTGAAGACAGAGTTTCAATCCTGGGCTGGGCCCTGCCTTTGCACTGTGGTCAAACAGAAAGGGAGAGTCCAGGTTTGGAGATGTTTTTGCCATCTAACTCCAAGGGCACAAGTGTAACTCCCACATGGCCAATGCAAGCGGGGGGGGTGGGTGTGTGTGACATGCACACCAAGGACAGTGCTTCACTCCTCACCTCATGGTATGTGGCCCCTTGCTGTCTGTCTCCATCATCAAAGTTTTGCAAATCAGATCGTGACTGTGGCCTGACACAGGACCAGTGGCACCAGGCGTCACAAAGGTCCACCTAGGCTCAGCAGCATACCTCCGGCACTGACCAGGACATCAGACAGGATGAGCATGGGCAAGCACTTCCCCAGGATATTCTTCCAGCCTGCAATAGTTTGTGACTTAGGGAATTCCCGACCCAGAGGTAAAGTCTTGGTATTTAGTAATCCTCAATGGATTTCTTTTCCATGACCTTGTTTGTGAGTTTGTACCCCCAGTAAAGTCAGGAATTCAGATGCTTCCTTATAAGCATTTTTCTTTACCATTTCCTGATTAATCATCCCCGCCACTATGGTCATTACAGCGGTTCCTAGAGACCAAGCAATTGTAGGCCTCATTGGTCAGGCATCGCGTAGCACAGAGTTCTCACTTCAGAGAGTTATGATGGAGTAACTGAGCAGAACATCAGCGGGATGTGGGCAAAGTCATGTCCCCAGGAGCAGGACATGGCAGGTATCTATCTACGAAGCACACACTGAGCAGCAAGGCACTGGAGGAGGTAGGAGCGTGTCAGAGAAGGGTGAGGCAAGGGGAAGAGAGAAATGAAGCTGCAGACGCAGATGGGTTAAATAATTAATTGGCATTATAAACAATATAGGTGAGAGTTTGTTATTGAATCTCTTCATCCAGTCATTCCCATGCAGCATGGTCACTTCCTGCCATTCTAATAGACCACTCATCCTTTAAGTTCAGAAAAACAACAGCAATAACAAAAAAAAACCCAAAACCACAAGTGCTTTGGGTGTTTGTGCATTATGGGATTTCCCTATAATAAAAATGCACCAACTCTCAAAAGACATAGCATCTTCAGAAAGAACCGAGCTGCCTGGCTCACCCATGCGTTGGCGCTGTAGTTAACTTTTCTGAGTTACTTAGAAATTACTAGGTTGATGCTTAGGTGCAGCTCTTCTGGGATCCTGGGCATGGTACAGCAGGACCAAGACACAACACATGTGACCTTGTAAGAATTTACTTAGATGCAGATACAGGGGATTTAAGTGGTGGTGCCGCCATTACTCACACGAGAGCCAGCAAACAGGAGACTCAGTGTAGGAGAAAATACAAGGGGATGTATGGGAGGATGGTGGACAAACGTTGAAAAGACCAGTGCAAAGAGGCAGGGATCTGCTAGCAAACAATTCATGACTCAAAAAGAGGAGGCAAAACTCCTGGATTATGCATCCTAAGCTGCTAGTGCCTCTTTCTATGGCTGCATCCTTACGCAGACATGAGTCCTTCCTACCACGGGAAGTGCCGGCACTAACATAGCAGGTGGTGTCCCACGTGCCATGTCACATTGAGATAGCAGCATTATAGTGATGCTGCCATGGCTGCTGGGAGAACTGACCCAAGTATGACCTAGCATATCTGAAAAGCAGGAATGGGGGAACCCAGTGACTTCCCCAGGGGCATGTGAAAATCAAATGGAGTCTCTCAGTGTAGGAGAGGGGTTGTTGGCTTAGGAACGTGAATCCATCTGACACATAAAGCCCTGAGTCCCTGTTCTGTCTCAAGTTCCTGGAGCCATAGGTACCTGTGTGGAGAGTGCTGCCCTTGAGTTCCCATCCAACTGGTTTATGTCTCAGTTACACACCACTGAACATGCTAAGACCTTCATGTGAGAATAGAGCAAAGCAGGGATGTGCTGTTCCTGGAATTTCAACCAGTTCTGGAGGCAAGTTTGAAGGCAGCAAAGATTGTCTCCTAGCCCAACACAGAGGCAAAGACTCGAGGTCCAAGACAGACCAGACCAGAACCATCCACTAAGCTGAATTCAGACAGCATGGCTCAAGAAAAAGGTCTGGGGTTTAGCTGCTGTTTCAGGAACAGCCTGGGATTTCAAGAGACAGTTTGACTAAATGAGGTCAAACCACCTCCACTGACAGCTCCAGAGGACACAGCTGCATGGAGACAGTTGACAAGTTGCACCAGCAGTGCACAGGTCGAAGAGGTATTGGTGGCATGGGCTAGCATGTCCAATGATCTTGCAAATTTGCAGCACAGCACAGGCAGGCAGAGCTCTTGGCTTTTGTGCTGCTGCTTAGATGTGGCCCAGCTGGTCAGAAAAGCAACCATGCAAGGGTGGGAGAGAACCAAAGGGAAGAGTTTAAAGCTTCGTGTTGCACACAGCGCAAATCAGCAGAGCACTGGCTGGGGGCTCTGCAGCTACGTGGGATACCACATGCCATGTGGGACAAAGCCCTCAAAGGACTTTGTGAGGCCATGAGGGTCGGTCTACAGGGTCCCTGCTAGAAAATAAGTGCTCATTCTGCCCACACCAGAAAACATATGAAGTAGCATGAATTCCTCACTGCTACTGACTGCACACTACTGTGTAGATGCCCCAACACTCCTGGAGAGAGGCTGAAAGGACGCAGGTTGTCAGGAAATCTGAAGACTCTCTTGGCAAGCAATGATGGAGAGAATATTGTGCTAAAGCAGTATTGTTCCAATTATTTTGGTAATTCTTCATTGCCTGATTGGGAAATGATGTTCATTATTCATGGTTTAGCAGCAGCCACAACTTGCTTTACCCCCACATAGCCAGTGTTGTGGCTTTCGGAGCCCTGTAGAGCTTGTACAGTCCTTCAGCAGGGGCTGAGACCTTCATGATGGGCCCTGGAAGCCCAGGAGGACTCAGGTCCAGGAGAGCCCACTCTGGCTGTCAGATCTCTGGCTTTGTGTGCAGGGTTGGGAAGGGTGTTTTCCCCTGAAAGCCAAGGGGGGCTATCTGGGTGCAACTTTTTGAGTGGCTCTTTGAAACAGAAGTCAATAGAGGTACAGAAGAAAGAGAATGGAAAGCTGCTCCTAAAAAACCTCGCATGCACAACCCGGCCTGATTCCTTTAGACAAAAGTACCTACAACATCAGCCAAACATTTAATGTTGGCAGCACTGCCTGGAGCACGCAGCCTGCGGCACTGCAGCAGAGCTCCAACAGCCCCACTCCAGCAGCAAAGCAATCAATCTGCTCCTGTTGCTGGCCTCGGCATCAGTCAATGTTTCTCAGCCATTTCTCCAATACCTGCAGGCTCCGTGACCACCGCTGTAACCAGTGGTTCTGTGACTGATGTTTAAGGGAGGGACGCTTAACGCTGCGCAGCTCTCACCTCACCCCTTCCACTGCTGGGGATGGTAAAGCACACACCCACCCACCCCAAACCATGAGAATCAGGTCCAGCACACATCAGTCTTTTGCTAATCAGGCTCAACATACGGAAATTGTTGAAAAAGTGGGCCTAGCAGAGACCCCTCCAACACAGGAGTGGAGTGAAGGGGCAACACTGCTCCAGACTCATTTCACGCCCCAATGACTTGGTCCCTCCAGTTTAAGCTGAAGTTGCTAAAAAGTCACAGGACTCTGTATGGGGTCAGGAGTTGGTGACACACGACTCCTGGCACCACTGAGCAGACCAGTAGACCGACTGGTTGGTGCTCAAAAGAAGAGATCAGGAAGGGGTGATATGGGATTGCACCAATTCTTGCCTTGCCAATGTCATCCTGAGAAAGGAGCAAGTGTGGACAACCCACAGAAAACATTACAAAAAAAAACCCAGCTAAAATCAGTCCCCTCGTGAGCTACATCAGCTACAACAGCATTCTTCAAACCAGAGATGGATTAGTTTGTTTAAACTCTCCTTGCAAATCACTTCTAATCAGCAGCTAATTTTTTGCTGAGCCTGGGCATGCAGGTTGCTCAGGAGGGCTGGAGGTGCCTGTAGAAATATGCAGTCACCTGACTAGGGCCTCATCGCCTTCACAGGCTGTTTTGTAAACAGTCATTATAAATAATAAATCAACAGTGTGCTAATGAAATGAGCCCTTTTTAGGATGCTTTAGAGAAAGCCTCCAATTTATATAAAAGAAACTCTAATCCACTCTGGCAAATTACGAAGAGGACTAAACTATATTCAAATAATGATGAAATATTCACCATCATAAGTTTCTGCCTTAATAGCACAGAAACTGAGGGGGGAACATTCAGAGGCACAGACGAGAGTTCAGTTCCCCAGTCCTGTTGCACTCGAAGAAGAGCTGTTGTACCATGGTGCCTTGAAAACCTATTAAAATAGTGATCCCATGCCCATGAAATTCAAAGACCTGCAACCGGGTTGGTGGGCACTGCCTTCATCCTTCAATGAATTTAAAAAAAAAATCTTTCTAAGTCAGTGCTACCATGAATTGGTCATGGCCAAGTGCTGTTTACATATGTAGGAAGAAGTTTGTTTCTTCATTGACTTTTCAAGCAAAGGAAGTACCCGGGAGACCAAGAAATTAAGAGACACTGACAGCCAGAGAGTAGGGACTGGGGAACGAGCACAATGAGTTGTGTAACTTTGCAATATAGTTTTGGGCTCATTCAACAGTTAAGTCAAGCTAGGCATATACAGAAGAGAGCACAGGTCTGAGAGCCTCATCTTCCCTCTGTTTTTGAGAGTCAATCCTGAGAATCAGAAGCTGGTCTCTGACATTTTAGCAAAGACACAGACACACAAACATCTTCCTACATGGACAAGCAAGCCATCAGAAGAAGGGGATACAAAAAGTAATAAGTGCACACGGAAAGCTGGCTGTAATGAAAGCTACTGGGAGAAAGCTGCATGAGAGTCTCTATCTTTTTTTCTCAGTGGAGTTCAGTGGCATATGGATTTGTGAGGACTGAGAAGGACTGTTTTATGCTATTCCATTGGTCCTTATGTGCAAAGCCATGTGAAACAGCTTCTCATTAAAAGCCATTCATGGATTGCCGAATTTTTTTGCCAGCACAGCACCCTCATCACTTGCCTACAAATAGACAGTGTCAGCCGGCAACAAGTGCAAACACGCATATTATTAATGGTCTTCGTGAATGATCCTTTATCACAGAGATTTTTGAGTTGCCAGCACAACTTAGGAGCTCAAACCTGGTTTGAGATGATGGACGTTCTGGTTTGGTCAACCCTCGTCATATGCACACTGGGGTGCATTTTTAAGCAAACACTGGAGCTGAAGCTACCCGAGCTGCCTGTAGGGTATATAAGCAGGAGTGGAGCACCAAACTCCTCTCACCAGCAATGGAAATTTCTATTGCTCTATTTCTTAGCCAGTAGTCCAACCCATCCAAACTGCTCCATGCAGCACACAGCATACCCGGAGCTGGGAACCTGAATACTTGAGCTGTATAACTGCAAGAAGGAAAAGCTTGAGAGACACTCTGGAGGGCTGGGGAGTGCCGAGTAGGTTATCTCTAGCCTATGAGGAAATAGGGAAGATCTGCACAGGTATCTCCTGGTATGAAGAACAAAAAATGTCCAGCTATAGCAGCTAGATGAAGAGCTTGAAATCTGCAGCAACTCAGCCAACAACTGGAGTTTTAGCACGTGAATGAAGTCATTGATCAATTCAAAAGTGTTTGATAGACACATTACAGATGATAATAGTCCACAGGAGAATGAAAACTGCAATAAATGAGGACTTGACTCGATGCACAGAAAAGTGGGCTGCAGTTGGACCAAGGCTGCTTGGCCCAAAGTGTCCTGTTGGATCATCCGTGTCCAGTTAATCTTGGTACCCATCACATCACCCTGAATAAAGTAAGCCAGAAACCTGTCCCGAGTGTCTGGACAACACTAGAGATCTGGTGGTGGATCAGAGCTCCAAAGCAGCTATTGGTACTTCAACTTCTGACTGTGACCAGTGGTCAAAGCAGGGCTGAAAGGAGCAGCCAGCACTCAATGCCTGATTATTGTCTCTCATTTCCTACACAAGTGCCTTATCATCAAGTCATCCCACAGTGACCCACAGCTGCACTGATATGCGATGCTGTGCCCGTACTGGCATTGTACACCAGGGAGTGCAGCTGTTGGATTTTATACTCCAGCCTTCCTAGGTGCTGCATAAAACACAAAATATAGCTGGTCCCTGTCTCAGCAGAGCATGCAGCCTTCTGCAGGGATGCCAAATACATGCTCCACCTTCATGCAAGTTTTTAATAGATAGAGTGATTCTTGTCTATTTAATAAGGAACTGTCTAAATATGCATGGATTCAATAGAGCAAAACATCTATCTGTCTGCCTGGGAGTTTGAAATGGCTCCAGGTTACATTTTATTCCTTTATTTAAATTTTTAAAAAGTAAGGTACTCCAGTGTAAGAAAGTCTTACTGTATTATATTTACACGAAGGCCATATTCTGGCCTTTGTCTATGCTGGGAATTCTTCTTGACATAATAGGGCTGGGCTTGGCCATGGAAACAGCATCCTGACCTGAAGGGCAGACCCCAGAACACTGCTTGTTTCTCAATGATATCAAAAGCTTTGGTAGACACCTCAGAGACCACACATTTTTAGCCTGATGATGAGCTGCCCTTCGCTGATGCAACACAACTCTTCTCCTAGGGGACAGCCCCGCCCTCCATGCCATGCTCCACCTCAGACATGCTCCGGTCTGCCTCTACAGGACGACTGATGAAACTTGTAGCAGGTCCTGAAGATAATTTGCTTGAAATTCATGGGAGGACAAAGCAGTGTGCACTGGTGAAGTGGTAGGTATCTGGCCAAAATCACATTGCTACAGCCCTGTCCCATGTAAGCCAGAAACTCTCAGCCTGCACTCCACATCTGATGCCCTCTGGGAGACAGGCAATAACCACAGCAGACAGAGCTAGAGGAGCTAAGACCCCGGTGGCCAGAAATCAGCGAGGAGACATTGCAGCGCAGTGCTTCTCAAGGACAGCTAGAGCCATCTAGCAGATGTTGCTAGGTTCATGTCCCACAGAGGTGTCTGCTGTCGGCTGTTCCTGGGACCAGAGCCTCCACAAGCACGTGTGAAGAAAGTCCTCCCAAGCTACACAGTGTGACAGCAGAGGCCAAGCAGTTTGTGCATCAAAGGAACTGACAGAAGCCTTCCCAGTTTCCCCAGCCTTGCCTTTGCTGACCAAAGCCCACCAGGCAGCTCTCAGACCAGTCCTGGGAGTGACTGCAACCCTGGAGTTCTGTGCCCACAGTTAGAGAGTGGTTGATCCACAGCTGGAAGTGGGGCATTCCTGTCCCAGGGGAGGCTGAACTGCTGCCTCCCCAGCCTGACCACAAAACCCAACAGTAGGCCACTCTGCCGTGAACCATCAGCTCCCATGCCTCCATTTGCACAGCTTGTACTCTGAAGAGTCTCTTCAAAGCTGACGCAGCTCCTGGGGCTTCCTTGGCTGGCTAACAGTGATGCACGAGTCACTGAAAATTACTTTTCAGTGCTCAAGCCCATGGGCTCGAGGGCTGGGAAGAGTTATGGTGACCCACCCACCTAAAACACTGTCCTGGAGCCACAGCTCTGTCTGAGAATGAATGAAGAGCCTTGGGCTGTCAATAGGAGTAAAAGCTCAAATTTAACATTGTCTCTCAGGTTTATTCCATATTCTGCCTTCCTTCCCTTTTCCAGCCCTTTGCTGTCTCCAGCTTAAGCAGGAAAGTTGTCATGCAACTTTGATATTTGCTGTAAAAATAATTCATAGCGGCACCAAACTGGTTGTCCATGCTGCCCCACTGCCTGTGTGTTCCCAGTGCCTCTTGCAGGAGCACTTTAATCGATGCTCGCAGCATCCAACTGCCTGCATGTTCAAAGAAAGGGAAGTTATGATGTTAGCACTGTCATGACCTTCAGAGAAAGGGCCTAATTATTCCCAAGCAGGCAGCTTAGTGCTGGGCAGCTGCTAATGAACATTGATAGGGAATGAAACGCATCCAGATGCAAATTGCAGAACTGGCTTAGGAGGTTTGTGATGAAGATGATCCTATGCTGGCTGCAGTTTCATATTTTTTGCTGTGGCTGAACCTTTCCAGATTTCTGTCTGTATCAGGTGCCCCCTTTCTTCCCCCTTCTCCACCTCCTTCCAAGCGGTTTACAAACCAAATGACCGGGGCCATTGCAGAGCTGTGTGCTGGAGGCCCCAGCTTTCACTTGCAGGGACGAGGTGTTGGTCTTCAGGGAGGCCTGGGCAGCGCGGGGGCTGAATCACCATCTGCAGCATCGGCAGCTGCAGCAACTGCCTTTTGTTTTGGGCTGCATGGAAAGCGAACTGCAGCGCCTCTGCAGAATGGGGCCAAGCTAGCAGCAAACTGGAACGCTGATTCCACAGAGGACACGATTGTCCACAGTGCCAGGCTTTGCTGCCTTGGCTCCCCAGGAGCTCTTGGCAATAAGGGCAGAAGTGCAGCAAAGTAAGGAGGGCAAAATTTTGGGGAGAGGTAATGCTGTGAGAATCAGAGAGGTGGGTCAGAGCAGCTGAAAATAGCCTCTGAGCTGGTCAGGTTGCAAAAGGAGCAGTTGCTGGTTCCCACGTAGTCAAACTGCATCCCTAAAAGCTGTGTGCACTTCTCACGGAAAGCTGTGCTGGGGGCTATGATTGCAATCACCCCTGGCAAGACCCTTTCTACACATGGGAGGGGTGATAATCGCTTGTCTATTGTTAGCATCCTGAAGCAGCCCTGAGCGCACTGGCGGGCTGTCATCAGCATGCATTCGCTGCCTGCTGTTTGGCTGCCTGTCCAATTCTACCTTGCACGAGAAAAAGAAAACACGCAGAGGAGGTTGCAAAAAAACTCAAGCGCCTTGAAGACAAGAAGTGTCAAAATGCAGGGTGCCCGCTCAGCCTGGCTTTGGCAGACCTCTGAATGCCAACAGGAACAAGTCTTCCATTTTATGAGGGGAAACATGCCTTGTTCAGCGTTGAAGAGGTTCAGTCTGTGGAAGGTTGTTTAATGTTTCGCTTTCCCAGCATCTCCAGTATGTGTTCTGGTCCTGCTCAGAACAGGCCTCCCAAATACTGTCCTGGTGATGCAAGTGTTTGTCCCCATCTTGGGCCGGTCTGCAGGGCATCTAATTCCGATTTCTGGCTGCTTGAGGAAAAAATATCAGTACTAGTAAGTTGCCCAGTGTGTAAAGATCTCAGTCTGCACTGTCCCTGCATGGTAAAATGGAACGGTCACTGGTGCTATGGTGGAGCTCCTAGCCAGCATGGACACTGCCAGCTCTGCTTGGACGACACCTTTGCCTCTGCTCTCCCTGTGCCTTTCCCAGTGGGCAGAGGTGGAGAAGGGCTGTGGGCAGCCTCCCTTCAAGCAGCTGTTCCTACACAACAGTCTGTCAGGAATGTGCAAGTCCATGAATGGCCATGGCTCCTATCAGCGTCATTTACCTCCCATCTTGGAGGGACACACCTGAGTCCAGAGGGCAACAGGATTTTGTCAGAGCTCATTTCAGGGGTCACCTACCATTCCCAAAGTGGCTTGCATCTACGTCATACCAGCCATGATCTTATAGCTTGCTGTTCTCTCATGGCTTTCCTATTGGCAGTGGCATGATGGGTGGCAGACAAGCTCCCTGGATCAGTAGTCCCATGCAACTTGCCACTCTGCAGCATGGGCAAGACATGAGGGAGAGAGCAGCTTTGACACTGCAGAGCAGACATTTGTCTGCATGCTTCTCAAGGAAAGGCATGGGAGAGGAACTCATTGAGGGGGACTAAATACATAAAAGCTGCCTCCAGAATGTCCCCAGTATATTATGAGCTTGGGGCAATACCTCAGAGTGGTATGACCCTTTACATGCCCTGGTCTTATATTCCTCCCTAGGCATTTGTTTTTGACCCTTTAAGAGAGAGGACACAGGCTTAGGGGTCCTTTGTTGACCTGCCATGGACACCCTTATGTCCTTGTGACAACATGGGATGGGGCATGACAATACAGTTTTGCACCGCTTTTTTTCTCTTCATAGGGAAATTTCCAGTTGCCAAGGGGAAATTTTTCTCGGTAATCAAGAGGAAGCTTTCTTTTTAGTTTGGGCAGGCAAATATCCTTATCTCGGTCCCCAAGCCCATCAGCTCTATTGCTTCTGGATGCATCACCATCCTGCAATGTGACTCTGAATCCAGCACAGTCTAATTAGGAAATACCCATGTGCACCAGTCGCTCCTGGGGAAGGAAGAAAGAAAGTGCAAGTCAGTCCACTTCACAGAGAGAAGCAGGGACATAACGCTCCCACTTAGCACTCAGGAAAGGAACAGAGAAGAGATGGTCATCTGCTGGTCTACCTTGGAAGTTATTGGGTTAATATGTTGAAAATCTAAAATGGTCTTAGATGTTGGTAACTGATGTCCCAGGATTCTGACCCCAGTTCGAGCTTGATCTGAATTTGGGTTTCCCACTGATAATCAAACTTAATCCTCAGTCACAATATCCAGAGAAAGCTTTTGCAAAATGGTATGGAGTCAGAGGTGAAAACTGTAACTGGCATAAAATAAGCTGTTTGGTAGAGGTCTGCTTGTGATTATTAGACAACTTGAGCAAGTGAACACCCACGTGAGCTGGTGAAAGTTTGCAGCTCTGTCATTTTGCCAGGGCTGCCTTGTGTGGCAAGTTCACAGCTTGCCACAAATCTAGCATAGTCCAGGATTTACTCACCATCACAGTCAACTATTCTGATTGAATATTGAGGAGCTGATTTGAAACTGAAGATCAAAATTAAACTTGTATGTTTTTAGGCTCTAATGCAGCCCAGCTGTTATGACCTGATGCTATGAACTGATGTCACACTTTGCTGACCACTGTTGGCTCAACTCAACTGTTCATATTAGCCTCCGGGAACTCCTGGTGGCTCAGGATCTTACCATACATTCAGCCATGTGTTGACTCTTTTTGCATGTACTTTCCCTGCACCAAATCTTAGTCCTGTGGCATCTATCACTGCCTCATCTTAGTCGGTCACATGTCTTTGACCTGTCCAAGACCTGCTTACAGCTAATGAGTACAAATATGTTGGTCCCCTTTCCCTGTCTGAAAACCCCCCTTTGAGGATGCAGTCACACAATCACAGAACTAAAGACTGGTTGAGGTTGGAAGAGACCTCTGAAGGTCATCTGGTCCAGCCAGTAATCTCCAGTAGGGTCACCTAGACCCATTGTCCAGGACTATGTGCAGATGGCTTTTGAATATCTGCAAGGATGAAGACTCCACAACCTTCCTGGGCAACTTGTGCCAGTACTTGGTCACCCTCACAGTAAAAAGTGTTTCCTGATGTTCAGAGGGACCCTCCTGTGTTTTGGTTTGTGCCCATTGCCTCTTGTCCTGTCACTAGGAACCACTAAAAAGAGCCGGGATCCATCTGCTTTTCACCTCCCCTCCTGGTATTTAAATATACGTTGTGGTATTTATATATACATACTGGTATATACATTGATAAGATCCCCCCTGAGCTTTCTCTTCTCCAGGCTGAACTGTCCCAATTATCTGAGCCTTTCCTCATGAGAGATGCTCCAGTCCCTTCACCATCTTTGTGGCTCTTCCCTGGACTCTCTCCAGTATGTCCATGTCTCTCTTGTACTGCAAAGCCCAGCCCTGGACACAGTGCTCCAAATGTGGCTTCACCAGTGCTGAACAGAAGGGAAGGATAGCCTTCCTTGACCTCCTGGCAATACTTTGCCCAATGCAGACCCCGATACTATTGGCCTTCTCTGCCTCAAGGGCATTTTGCTGGCTCATGAACAAATTGGTGTCTCAGTATCCACCAGGATGCCCAGGTCCTTTTCTGGCAAACTGCTTTCCAGATGGCATATACTGGTGCATGGGGTTGTTCCTTCCCAGGTGGAAGACCTTGTGCTTCACCTCGTTGAAGGTGAAGCCCATTTCTCCAGCCTGGTGAGATCCCTCTGGATGGCAGCACTAATCATTGCATACCAGCCACTCATCCCAGTTTGCTGTCAGCTGCAAACTTGCTGAGGATACTCTGCCTTACCATCCAGACAGTTGATGAAGATGTTAAACAGGACTGGACCCAGTATTGACCCCTGGGATTAACAGCTAGTCATTGGCCTCCAGCTCAACTTTATTCCACTGATCCCCACCCTTTGGGCCCAGCCATTCAGTCAGGTTTCAATCCAGCTCACTGTCTTATTCATCCAGCCCATACGTCAACAGCTTGCCTCTGAGGATCTTATGGGGGAACAGTGTCAAAGGCCTTCCTGAAGTGTGGGTAGACAATATCCCCTGTTCTCCCCTGTTCTCTTCTAGGTCAGCCATTTCATCACAAAAGTTTACCAAGCTGGTCAAGCGTGTCTCCAGGAACATCCTGGATTGCTTATACCCTGGTGTGTTGCCCTTCCAACAGTTATCAGGGTGGTTGAAGCCCCCCATGAGGACCAGTGCCTGCAAATGTGAGGATGCTTCTAGCTGTCTGTAGAGGACCTCATCCTCTTGTCCACTTCCTGGTCAGGCAGCTTATAGCAGACACCCACTACAATGGGGTGCTGGGATGCTTTTTAATCCTTACCCAGAAGCTCTCAGTTGGCTCCACATCCATCCCCAGGCAGAGCTCCATGCCCTCCAACCTCCAACTGCTCTCTCACCTAAAGGGCAACTCCCTCTCCTCATCTTCCCGACCTGTCCTTCCTAATGAGCCTGTATTGCAGTCGATTATAGGTAGGTTAAATTTTTCAAATGTCACAAGCTTTCTGAGAGGATCATTGCCAACTGGAGATCTGGGTACATCTCTTATTGTGGAATTCTTAGCAATTCAGGGTCAAGATATTCACCATTACAGAATAACGCATTAGGGTAGTTTTCTAAAAGTTAGGACAGTGCATTATAGCAAAGGTGAACCCAGAGAAAAAGGAAGAACCGCCCAAATTTGGGGCTGATTCAAAGACTCTGTAGAAGGTGGAAGAATCCACCTAGTAAATAAGTAAAACTTTATCCTGATTTGGGAATACCCAGGCGAGACAACATGGGTCTTATAGATGATAATGCCATTGTTGGAGAGCATGTTTGACAACCATAAGTTTCTTAAGATTGATCTTAAAATTCTGGTGTTATTGTGCAAGCTTACAGGATTTCAGTGCACGTAGTCTGAGTTCATTTTGGGGCACCTAATGTTGCAAAGGTGCAGCTCTGATCACATGGCCGAATGCATCGATCTCAACAGTGAAAGGTTTTGCAGCGCCCGGGTGGGCACTGATGCAAACGCCTGTTTGAACTGATCAAAGGCAGACTGGGCTTCCTGCATCAGAACAAACTTGGCATTTTTAGGCATAAGCAGGATTATCAGGAATACTCCTGATCAAATATGCACAAAAAAAAAAAAAAATAGCAAAGGACATCCATAAAGGTATCACTGGCTAAGCAGAGGAACATAGTTTGTTTAAATGGCACTTGCAGGTAAGACTGGACACTCAGCACATCCATCAGGTAGGTAGAGCTCCAAGAGCTGTTGGACACAGCTGCAAGGTTAGAGCGTCCCAGTGGGATCTTCAACTTACAGACACTGAGTTGAAAGGGACCTTGAGCAGTCATCTGCTCCATCCTCCTGCTCAAAGCAGGGCTAATTTAAAGGCTAAATCAGGTTGCCTGGAGCCTTATCTTCCTTATAAGTTATAAATAAACTGGTCAATTGCAAAGCCAATGCAGAGGCAAGGTATCTTCTTGTCTAAAACATTGACTAAGGCTTGATGTTTTTCAGGGAGCAAGAGTCTGAAGTTTCTTGGTCATTTTTTTTTCTATCAACTCTAGGTGACCAGTGACAGAAAAAATGGCTGAATTGTACCCAACAGATCTTCTAAGAGATACCCAGTTTCATGGGGAAACGCATCTTCCTGACAAAATAGAAATGCTTGGTCATGTGGTGATCTTGGATGAGGAGTCAGAAGGGATAGTTTCCACAATCATGGGGTCAGAGGTGAAGGTGTCCCATTAACTGCCTGAATGACGATCAGGAGACTGCTTCAGCAGGACAAAAAGATTGTCACCCTGAGGAATCTGAATATCCCTGAAGTTACCAGTAGCACCAGAGCTGACAACCGAGTAAAGCTGAGATTAGACAGACTCCACCTGGATATTAGGGTGAAGTTTACCTTGCAGGAGGAGACAGTCCAGCACAAACAAGTCGTGCAATTGGAAAGGGTATTTATTAACAAAGTAGTAAAGATCAGGTCTTTATGAGACTTGATGCTAGAATTCCCACATAATTTCTGGGTAGGAAACAATAGGAAAATGTCCCAGTTTAAACAAAGACTGGTCTGTCATCATCACACTTTCTGTCCGGCAGAAATGCATGTTCATGTTGCATCAGCTAGCACTGTGTTGACCGTAAGCAGCTGGCTTGACTTGGGCAAAGTCTACTTAATCATGAAGAAGAGATTTCTCTTCTTGTTGACCTGTGAAGAAGTGGCATCAACCTCCTGTCTTTGTTTCTTGGTATATCTGCCTTAACATTTAATAGACTGCATGACATAGCCTCATTCTTGGGATGATAGGTCTAGATGTTAAAAATGCAGCTCAGCAATGCATCTACTTCATTAACATGGGCCTTAGAATCTGCCCTGAGTCCACTGATGCTGAAGGTGTGTGACCAAGGGTGTTTTGTAACAAAGTCCCCATTCAGCAGAGAGGTGGTTGTGTGCTCACCCTTCACTGTGACTACAGCCTCTCCCTAATAAGTGTTCTCCAAGAAACAAACAAAAAAAACCATGGTGAATCTTTCCTACTTGCATGGTGCTCAGTTGTAGCTCTGGAGCTGGGCCACTGGTACGTAACTGGGGGCGGCTGCACAGCTGCAGTGCAAGCAAACTGTCCCGAGAGGAGGCAGTGGAGAAGACTGCAGTGATTGCATTGTGATACAGAAGAAGTGTTAGAGCTAATCCATTGCCATCTGTCTTTATTTTGCTAACCCGTTCAGTTGGACGCCACATAAGTGCATTCACAGCAGATGAGCTGGGAGAGCCGTGGCATGGCAGCTCTTGGATTACTGGCATGAAAAGAATCCTTTTGTTCACGAGCCAGGAAGATTAGCTGCTGCCACGTCTGTGTCTGGTTTGTAGGACAAGAAAGAGAAGATGCAGCTCTCTTGCTGCCTTGGCCACTGCTTTGAGGCATCCAGCTCCAGCTCTTTTCTCACCTCCCTCTTGCTTTATCCTTCCTCTGCTCCTTCCTTCCTGCTCTCTCCTCATCTTGAGCTTTCTCTGTCTTTTCCATCTGCTTCTCTCCTCTCTTGGCATCTTCTCTGCTTCTGCTTGAGTGCACACAATATCCCTTCTCCTCTTCCCTGAGTTCACGCGGGCAACAGAAAAGTTCAGAGCAGCGCAGCTCCTCTCCACTGAGGTGCTTTACCTGCGGCCCCTGCTGCGAGAAAAATTGGCTAGCACCACCTGATCCTAGGCAATTTTGTTCACAGCGGGTGCTGGGGATAAAGCGCTTCAGTGCAAGGCGGCTGCGTTATTCTTAATAGTGGGGCTGCCGGTGCCAGTTGGGCGAGTGGCTTCTCATCGGGCTGCCTTCGGGAGAGCGGGGCTGGGGAGGGAGGAGGGCTGGTCGGTCTAGGCCCCGTGGCCATGCACCGCTGAAGTCTGCGGAGTGGCGTGACCCATTTAGCAGTTCCCCAGACGACTTCAGGCATGTCGTGACCTGCAGTTTGAGAACCGCTTCTCTCAGCAGACGCAAAAACCCTCTGTGTCCTTTAATTTCAGGAGTGCCACGCTGGAAGGAGATGCCCTTCGCATGCCCTCTCTGCTGTACCTGCAGACTCTCTGCAGTGTCACCTACGCAGAGCATGAGGGAAACCCAGTCCTCTCTGGTTTAGGGGTAGGGGCACAGCTCCAGGGCAGGAGAGCAGGATTGCACAACTGCCTCCTGCACACCGGGCAGCGGCTGCAGGCTCCATGAGGGATGGTCCTACCTCTGTCATGCATACCTAGGCTTTGCCAGTTTGGGTCCCAGCAGGACCTCCAGGTCCAGCAGAGATCAGCGCTGCCTCCTGCTAGCCTTTCCCGGGAAGAGGACGAAGCGTGGAGGTGAGGCAGGGAAGGGAGAAGGGAGGTGGGAGGAGTTCCTGTTCCTCCATCACCCTGTCCCCACCTGCAGAGCTGGGTGTGCAGCTTCAGCTGTGGCTGCACTGCCCTTCCCTGGGCTCTGAGAGGGCTGGCACAATGTGCACCCCACAGCCAGGCTTGCTCTGGGCAGATTAACCTCGGGGCTGCATTCCCAGACAGATGCTGGAGAATGGGACCTTTCCCCGCAAGCTATCGGCGCAATGCAGCCTCCTACCAGCCCGGATGGCCTTCAGAAACAGCTGGGGACACTCACAACCTGTTTGGTGGCGTGCAAGAGTCCCAGACATACCCTTATAATATTCTTAACTCCGCCCTATCAGGATCTGCGCCACAGCCAGCGTTCCCAAATGCAGCACACCGCTGCACGTGCAGTGACTTCTGCATAGGGCTTGGAGGTAAAGGCAGGCACTTGGTTGCTTCAGGTGTTGTCAGACCCCTCACTAACAGAGGGGAAAACTCACTCAGGTGAAAAAGTTCCCCAGAAATGCATCTCCCAATAGTGCCTGAAGCAGGTGCTGAGGATGAGAGGGATGGTGTGCCTCTAGGAGCCAAGCTGCTCCCTGCCCCTCCAGATACTCAGTCCTCCTCCAGCATCCTTCACGGCTACCTCTGACTTTCAATCCACATTCGTGAAAAAACTTCATAATCTCCTTGACTAGGGAAGGTTTTGGGTCATATACAGATGGATGGAAGGAAATTAATTTTCTGCTTGGGCACTGAATCGTCCTAGGAGAAGACCTTCATCTCACACTTCAGCTCGCTGGACCATGCAGGCCTGTTGAATTTCCTCGTGTGACACTGCAGGGGGCTGTTTGGGCCCTTCACAATCAAATAAGAGTCAGAGATACATAAAAGATGAGAAATGAGAATCCCTGCTCCCTTGCAGGGTGAAAAAGCCCCCATTGACAAGAACACAGGAAGAATTTGACCCCCAGGGTTTTCAGACCTGGTCAGTAATTTCGGGGTCCCAGTTCTTCCAAAGCTCAGCACATCTATCAACATGAGGTTGTCCAACACCTCACGCTGTTCAAGTGTTTTAGGGTGCTATGAGCCTGGTACCTGCAACTGCCAACTGTTTGTGAAATATAGACTAGAAATGAATGAGGCCTCCACCATTGCTTTGTTCCATCTCACGGGAGCCAAGAGGGGATCTTACTCCCTTGTGCACCACATCCTTGTGTTGGCTCGGCAGTTGAACAGTCAGGGTCCCTCCTGCTCCGCACAGTGGAGCTGAGCATCCCTCACCATGGTGAAGCCACGCTGCCTGCAGCTCTCCACTTCAAAAACATCCTTGCACATGGACCTTTGTAAACGGTGGTCGCCTTCCCAGTCCCCACCACCTCCCCATGGCTTGGAAGTGACATGACTGAAGAATTTGCATGGTCTGATCCTGGCTGGCCTCACACCTCTCTGCCTTCCCAAGGGCTGAGTCCTCGCACAGTGGCAGGAGAGAGGCCACAGCACGTGGAGTATGCCCCCTCCACATGTGCAACTGGGGGCTTCTCCCACCAGGAGCGCCTGGGGCTGGATGGTGGATCCAGCACCGGGCAGGTGCTGTGGCGGCCGGTGGGTGGCTGGGGCGGCGGGCACGGCTGGCGGGGGGTGCCCGTGCTGCCGCAGCCGCAGCGGCGCAGCGGGGGCCGCCAGGTGTGCGGTTCCTGCGTGCAGGAGGCGAGACACGCCGGATCATCGCTCCCCGCCCTGGCTGGGGCTGGCGATAGCCCCGCCAGCACCCCTCGATCAGATGGGAGCCGAAGGGCTGTATGGCTCTCCGTGACTCAGCAATAATGCTTTGGGTAGTTAACATTTCATTATCATTTTTAAAGGCTAAGTGGCTTTTACCACCTGAGAAGTATATTAATGGCCCCAGTAAAACACTCCCCTGAGTGCCCTAATGCTTCTGTTATATCGATTCATTTCCCCCCTCCCCCCTTTCCTTCTTTCTTTTTTAAAACATTTTTTCTCTCTCCCTGCATGTATTCCCCCATTATGAAAAATACACACTCATTTATACGGTGCAGACAGGGGGAATAATGCCGTTCTCCAACTAATAACACTGCTGAATCCTCCCCTCCTCACTTGCTTATTACTCCCCACAGCAGAGAGACAAGAGGCAGATGGTGACAAATTCCTTCCCAGCCCCCACAGATGATCAGCTTATGCCCTGAAGCACAGGAGGGTTCTTGGGGTTTGGGGGTGGTTTCCTTTAGCCTCTGGAAACCTCCTTTCCCTTGGGTTGTGCTACTGCCTGCCTCTTGTCCCCTATGCAAAAGCCCATGTCCCAGGACAGGGACATCGTGTGAAGGTCCCTTAGCATCCATCTCAAACCCTACACAAGAGATCAAGGAGGGAGAGGTTTGGTGATGGGTTTCAGGGCTAAGCTGGTATCCCAGGACTGCACTGAAAGAAATAATCGAAATGAGAGTTTTGGTCATTTGCCAGGGCAGGTCTCATGCGAAGGACATGGAGGTAGTGTTTGGTTGGGGTCAGGTCTTCCTGGCACCCTCCTTGCTGCTCAGGTGGACATCATGCCATGGGGCACCTGGTCACAGTCAATCCCGGCCAGCAGTTGGGCCTCCCTCACGACGGGCAGCGTGTTCCTCATGCCAGCAGCTCTGCAGCCAGCACACGGGTCTCCTGCACCACAGCTTTCCTCCTCTGCCCCTTTGCAGCCACTGTCCTCACGTGAAGGGTCAGCGCTGCCAGTCACTAGCCTCCTCCGTCCTCTTCTGCCCATGGGTCATAGGCCCAGGAAAAGATCATGAAAAGCTGGATCACCAACGCTGCCTTTCCCTGGCCCGTTCTCCTGGTCCTCCAAGCAAAGTCCTTTTCTTAAATCTCTTACAGTTCAGGGACAAATCAATAATATAATTAATAGTCATTAATAATCAGTATTAATATAATACGAAGGTTTCCAGGGCAGGACTGGCAATAACTCTCATTCTCATGCCCATCCTTGCTTCTTCTCTTTGCCCCGCTGCTTCTCCCAGCTGTAAGGGGACATGAGGCAGCCGCAGAAAATGTCTCAGAAAGGCTCTGGGGTGTTGGGGATGCAACTTTGTGCTGTCCACGCAAAATAAACGGACAGCTTTTTTCAGGTGACGCATGTGGTAGGGCTGCGTTCACTCAGTGCAGGCTGATGGCACCCAACAGGAGGCAGCTCCTGATATCCACACAGGTACAGCCTCCATAAGTCCAGATCAAACACACCCTATTTCCACGGGTTAAATTGAGTTCTCCCTGTCCCTAATGCACAGATGGTTACTGCTAAAAAGGTGAACGTTTGCCTTTGAATGCAACCTGACCAGTCCTGTCTTGAACTATACAGCCCTGCGACCTTGGCCTCGTGCCCGAGAGTCCAGCAGCATGCCCACTTGCTCTGCGTGACCCTGGTGAGCCCACAAGTTGCTCTGCCTGTACCTTTTCCCAGGCCTTCTTGCTGAACCTCTCTCAGTGCAGAAGATGCCATCTTCCACCTGGGTCCTGGGCTGCCTCTGGCATCCTCAAGGAATAAGAAAAACGGGGGAGCTTGTCTTCTTCATTCACACTCAGCAGTGGGGACTGTAACAGGGGTTCAAGTCTCCACCCCACTGTAAGCCACAGGAGCAGCTCCAGGCTGGCAAGCGCAGACACGTATAGAAGGAGGCATGATCTCTCCACCCCTGAGTAGATCATCCCTGCCCACAAACACAAACCCTAAATTGCTGCCAGCTGCACAGGTCAGGCAGGAACCTCCAAACCCAGATTTGGTAGCTGCTGCTGCTGTGTCCCCACAGTGAATGACTTGCCACATCACCAGGGGCACACGTGCTGCTATGCGAGCTCCTCTGAGCTAATGGACCGGGACAGCAGAGCTGCTGAGCGAAGAGCTGTCAAGCCACGGGTTCTTGCACGGCAACACTTCGAGCTTGATGGCAACAGGAGGCTGTGAAAAGATGGTGAGAAACATTCCCAATGGAAGACTCTCAAAAGGCTTGACATGTTTGAGGCCTGTTGAACTTGGGAGTGGAGAGGGGTTTGGTTTTCTTAAAACCCTAAACATTTTCATGGGTTTTTTTGCTTTATGAGTTTTTTTGTCTTCCCCTCCTTTCACCAAAAAGGCATTTTCTGATAAATACAATGCCAATTCAAAAAGATGGGAAAGCAGAGAGCAAGGCATGACAGAGACAGGTCTCAGGCTGACCCCGTCACCAAGCAATCATGTTCTTCTGTGGGTGAAGGTCACAAATGAAAGATACTCAGCACTGTTCCAGATCCACATGAGACCGCTGTGGCATCAAAGGGCCTGTTAATGTCAGTGAAGGCTTTGTAGGAGGAGATATACAGACACTGACATTATCCATCTTTAATAACCTTTCTAGACCCACCCAGCAAAGGAAGCCCAGTAGACGTCCACAGGGGCATTGAATCTCTTTGGTGTCACGGGCAAGGGCTTTCCTCCCAAAAAGTTTTTCTTCTGCAGCCGGGATCCCCATTTCTGCCCAGCAGACACCAAATGAAGATGGAGACGCGCAGTTCTCCAGCAGGGACATACCCCAGCCCAAGGAGACATCTGCACAGAGAGATGATCGGAGAGGAGAGGGCTGGCAGGTGGGGTGCTCGCAGCCTCCCTGCCCCAGAAAAGGCTTGCCCCAGAAAAGGCTCACCCCAGAAAAGGGCATCTCTGTAAAACCTCTAGAAGGTCAGTTCTGGGAGACGCCGCAGAACTGGGTAGAGCAGAGTTAACTCCGGGTTCCCAGCTCAAGAAATGCCTCTGACAACCACTGTGCTGATGTGCATCTCTCCACTTTGACCAGGAGTTACAGGAAGAAGGTGAGGCACCCTTTGGACAAAACTGTGTTGAACTTGGCACCAGTGACACCAAAAGCCACCGTATAACAGAACGCATCTGTCACGTAGCTCATTATTTCCAGTCACAAGACATGATTTTTCACAGACAGCAGAGCTGGGCCTTGGGATACTTTAAACCCTCTTTTTTTTTTTTTGAGCGGTGCAGCAGTCACCAAGCCAGATTCCAGCGTGACTTTCCGCCACACACTGCCCCAGCACAGCTCGGGTAACGAGAGCTTCAGATTTTGATTTGTCTTGAAAGTTTCTTGCTATTTTCCTACTCTCAAAGTTTTTCCTCAAGGTTGGCAGAGTTACATCCACTTTTAGTTCGTTGTTTGGCTATGGAACACCATACAGCACCAAAAGCCAGTGGTTCCCTCTGCCTCGCCACAGACGCTCCACTCCCAGGATCCTCAGTTTTCCCTGTCCCTAAAGCTGGGGAACCATGCTCCTCCCAGCATTTATTCTGTGATAGGCAAAGCCTCTATTCTTTGCTGCTTTTCTAAATGACCTTTCCCTGTCTCGTCATGATCCCCTGTATAAACCATGTGGGAAAGACAACTTCTTTTCACTGTCTCTAACACGTTGATATAAAACTGATTTCTCATCTCTGATGAAATACACCTCCCCTTTTCTCATCCAGTTTTTGACTGTTTCAAGTGAGCTGCAGGGATTAACTTCAGCAGTTTCTTGTGTCAGTACTTTGCCTTTCTCCTTTAGGATCTCAAAAAAAGCTTCATGCACTGCCCAGCCCTCTGGGAGGGGAGGCTGCAGGCATCCTTAAGAGCCGCTGAACCTTGCTCCAGCCCGGAGGGACTCGGCCCTCCCCTCCTCTCTTCCAGACCTTGACATCCTTTGCATATATATCCTGACCTCAGGCTCTCTGCGTGCCAGGCAGGGGTGTGCTCCCCTGCGACTCTCCAGCAGCTCTGGAGGGAGGAGCAGGGACAGCTGGTGGGGCAAGAGGCAGCAAGAAGAAAGGAAGGAGGGTTTCAACACACTGGCCAGGATCGAGTAGTGACTTTAGTGGCTGGCTCCTCTGAGCCCGCTCAGCTGCCTCTGGAGCAGCCCAGGCAGAAGCCATCAGATCTCAGACCCGACCACTCCCTTCAGTTCATCCCAGAGATTTCGGAAGCCAACCCTGCGCACACCACCAGCGGTACAAGCTATCGAGGAGGACATCTGTTTAGGCATTGTAGGGGGCATAGTAGGGGCATAGTAGGGCCTTTTATTCCCAAGAGCTGAACCTCCAGTGGTCCATCGTGCCCCCCCTTTCAATGTCCACAAGCGATTTGCTGACCACCTCCCAGCCTCTCCAGCCCCTCTCTCCACCTTGGCTGCTCCCCACTGGCTCACCAAAGCATTACCCCCTCTCTTCGGTCTGTGTGCCCCCTTTCCCACCCAGCTCCTGCTTCTTCCACCACCTCAAGCTCAGTGACGTGCTGCTGGAGTGGAGGGGACACGGC
This sequence comes from Anarhynchus alexandrinus, assembly GCA_008711295.1. Lineage (NCBI taxonomy): Eukaryota > Metazoa > Chordata > Aves > Charadriiformes > Charadriidae > Anarhynchus > Anarhynchus alexandrinus. The sequence goes on along the minus strand of VUYV01000326.1, from coordinate 244,950 downwards.
TGCTAGGTGGATCTGCAAAATACGGTGAGATGAGGAAGCTGGCTGAAAGCGATGCCCAAGTCTGCAGACTGTCACATTCAGAGCTGCTCTCCTGGAAGTGAGAAAATTTGGTCCCGATAGTAACACTTGGATCGCTGCTTTGCACAGATGTAAATTCTTTCTCCAGCTTCTGTTTTAATACACGCATTGCTGCCTATTCCTGGAGATGTAATTCGGTGCATGCTGCCGGGTGGAGGGAGCAGCCCATGCGACCAAGTCCACCTAACTCTGCAGTCAAGAGACTTCCCATTGTTCTCCCAAAAGGTTGGCCAAATCCAGAGCCCGAGGGCGTTGTGCCTGGCTCCCAACTTATCCCACTCCAAAACAACCACCCGGCCTTCAGCCCACAACCATTGCATTTCATGGAAGCAGGAGATTTTGGGACTGAGACACCATGCCCTCCTTTTCTTTGGCTTTCACCGGGCTGTGCTATCTGGGGCCAGGGGTGCCGGAGCGAGGCGGTCGAAGCAGTGCTCTTCAACAGCACGTTGCTGCAGCCATGTGGTGTCCTGGCAGGTGGAGGAGTCTCCGCTGGAGCAGGATGGGCAGCTGCGCATGTACGGTGGGACCCGGATCGCGCTGCAGCTACAGCACTGAGCTGCCTGGCTTTGGGGCTTTCCGATTCACAGCCCTAATGCAACATTAATGGGTTTTGCTGGCGCTGAATATTTATAAACCAGGAGCAAGTTCTTAGCCATCTACTGAGAAACTGGGGGCTGCGGGGGAGAGAGCAGACAGCCGGCCGCTGCCTTGCCATGGGGGGCTGGCCAGGAACCTCCCCACACGCCGGGCAGAGGGACCTGCCCTGTCTTCCCACTCGGGAAAGGGAAGAAGATGTAAACAAGGAGGACCCAGAGCTGAGCTGTCCACAACACCTCTCCCTCCCCTTTCAATCCTACATCTCTGCCTTAATTTGTGGAAAAGGGCACAAGCTTACACCAATCCACTTCCCTTCCCTCTGCCGTCTCCCCTCCCAGCATCCCCGTGCTGCTGTATCCCTTCCCAATATCCGACTCTCCCAACCGGTGTCTCTTGTTCCGCTTCTCTGCTCCCCTCAGCATCCCCCTTCCTTCCCACCTCCCAGACCAGACATCTCCCTTCCCCAGACCCTGTGCTCCTTGCCTCAGTTTTGACTATTTCCCAGGGTTTCTACCCCTCTTTCTGCACATCCCACGTCCTGGAGATGCCACTTGGACCTGGTGCCTGTGTGACCTCTTCCCTCCTCCCGCCACATCCCCATGTCTTCCCACAGCACCAGGCAAGCCATGCAAACCACCGATGCACGCAGGTGGCACATCACGCTAGAGGACTGTGCCCACCAGGGCCGTGGGGAGACCCTGAGAAGACCCTCTCCCAGGCTCCTTTTCATGCTGCTGCACACAGCAGCCGGCACTGACTGCTCCAGATAAGCCTTTTTCAGGAGGAAGAGCACACATAAAAAATGGGGGTTTTCCCTTTTTACTCAGTTTTGAAGAGATGCTCTGGTTTTTGCTTGGCTCTTGAAATCTTTTGTGTGGAGAAAGAATAAAAAATCACCCTGCTATGGCAATCTGGACATCCAGGGGGATATGCCAGCCCCCAGGGGACACCCCTTTCGGGGTGCAGGCACTTTCTGTCCCACCCAGCCTCCTTGGACCACTCTTTCTGGGGGAGGGCAGATGGAAAGCCCTCCTCCAGGGTGGAGGGAGAGCTCAGGCGGGCTCAGACCCACCTGGGGCAACGCTGCAGCGAGGAGCATGGCTGGGCTCCGCTCCAGCTCTCCTCACCTCGCACCGGGCACTGCAGCTGAGGGGGCTCCGGGGGCAGTCCTGGGGGCCAGGCACATCCCCCCTCCCCATCTCCACCGCCCAGGGAGAGCCCGGTGGCCCGGGCCACCTCTCGCCTATCTTGTTTGAACCGTCAGCTGCAGCAATAAAAGCACCTCCCCTCCCCAGTCCTACATTAAAAGAGCCGGACCTAAAATTAATTTAGCCCTGCTCTTTGTTGTGGACAATACAGAGGGGATATTGTGTGTGGGGAGAGAAAGGCTTTTTGTTTGGGTGAGGAGACAGCGGCGGTCTGTTCTTGCGGACATCTGAAAACAAGGCTGGGAAGAGCGGCCCTTTAAGTTCGGCTGAAGCAAAAACACACAGCCCCATCTCACAATTAAACACAGTATCAAACCGAGAAAGGATCAATTGAGCCTAAAACAGAAAGCTCCCCATGTGACAGATTCCAGAAAGTACGTGATACACCATGCCCAGGGCTAGTACATGCCTGCTGTGTTTCCCAGTACATGATTAATTTGACTCAGGGCAGGAGGCTGCAGGCAAGGGATCTGCAGCACACACTGAAAAGTTTTAACACTTTGAAGACTGGAAGCGCGGCTGAACGCAAGAGACAAAGGCAGGGCGGCGCGGCTGCAGGCGGGCTGCGAGGCGGCGCGGGCTGGCTGGACAGGCAGCCTGGGTACTCTTATTTTCTGTTCATCACCAGCAAAAGGAGTTTCCCACTCGAGGCCAGCACCAGGCTGGCGTCCCCCCATCCAGCATCCCCACCTCCGTCCTTCCCTGCGGGGGGCTGCCCCCTATGGCCACGCTCCCAGAGAGGGTTTTGGGGCTGGGGGGCTCGGGGTCCATAGGGCAATCCCTGGGCTGCAGCCTCCTCCCTTGGGGCGGGTGACGGGGACGGCTTGGGGGCGACGTTTGCTTCCCTTGCCCGGTCTTACAGGTGACCTTGGAGATTAGAAACAATTAATACATTAGTCCCTTAATTGGTGGAGAACGCAGACGAAGCCAACGGGCACTTTCCCCGGGAGGCAAGGGGTGGCGCTGCGACACCAGCAGAGCAGCCTGTCCTGGTGGGGTGCGGGCTGGGGACACGGGGGTGGCATCCCCAAAGCTGCCCCCACCACCACCACCCTGCCCTCCACTGGCTGACCGCGGGGGGACACAGCCCTTCTGAGGGCAGGATGCGACCCGGCCCGAGGGATGCAGGCTGGGGAGGTGGCATCCCCGGAGCTGGGTCCCCTGTCCCCCAGTGCCCGGCCGTGGGGGATGCAGCCCTCCCTCGGGCAGAGCTCACCGCCCCGCCAAGGTCCACGCCACCAGCCGTGCGAGTGGTCCCCGCCAGCAGCACCCGGGCTGCCATCCCAGGGGCAAAAGCCTGCGGAGGCCTCAGCCGGGGGTCCAGGGGGACCGGCGTGCAGCGGCAGGGCTGGCATCACTGCAGCTCAGGTGGTGCGAGTCGCCCCTGAAAGCAAACAGAGCCCAGGCTGTAACCGCGCTCTCCGGGACGGCCGCAGCCAGGACCCGGCAGCTGTGCTGGTTGCTGCCAGCCTCTTTCCCTCGGCCTGGGAATGGTGCCGGCTTGAAAGCCCCTCAGAGGGACATTCCCCGGTCCCAGCTCTGGACCTTGCATGCTGCCGCAGAGGTGCTGCAGCCCACCACAGGGAGCCAGCAACATGCGACGGGCCGTGCTCTCCCCACCAGCCCCAACCCAGGGGATTGCTTGTCCCTGGGGGAACGCACTGCGTCCCAGGGATGCTCTGCTCCCTGCCAAGCTGAGCCCCAAACCTGTGCTGCTTTGCCCAAAATAGCTTTGTTGACAGGGCAGCTCAGGCTGTCTCGGGAAGGAACCAGACCCACAAGCTACCAGGGAATGAGCCCCACAGATGTTTGGCACCATCCCCTCTTCATGCTACTTTCCGGGGCTGTGCTAAAGCGGTCGAGTAATCCACACGCAGGATGCCGAGCAGGACAGAGTTGGCGAGCAGTGGGGTCAGCCTGTCCTTGGGCTCCGCTCCCCCCCATAAAATGCAGACGCTCCTGCCTGCCTCACAGAGGGGCTCCGTTCATTATCCGCTGCAAAGTGCTCCGAGATCCTCGGATCAAAGGTGCCGTCACAGCGTCGAGCCTGATTATTATTGATTATCCGTTTCAAGCCAGGTCCCAAACGAAGCCAGCGAGCCCTGAACGCGGAGGAGCCGAGGGAGGGCCCAGCAATCGACTGGCGATTTTTACTGCGGATGACCCGAGCCAGGGAGCAATTTCTGTTCATCCATCAAGGAAGATCCAGGCGTGAGCAAACAGTCAGGTCATGGGCATTCATTTTATTATTAAATCCTAAAGGGGCCGCGGCTCGTGCAGCTGGATGTAAGTGATCTTCGTGTTAAAAAGACGAGCTTTGAATTTAATTTTGCAGCCAGGCTGATAGACCTGGGGATGACTCAGCCAGAAGAACCAGCCAGGCCTTCTCTTCAGGGACGATCAGACACAGCCAGGGAGAGTCAGGGGCCAGCCCCCAGCACAGCACAGCCCTCCGGTCCCTCCTGGAGCTCCCCTTGTCCCCGCTTTGCCCTCCCATCCTCAATCGGGCCGTCTCCCCCTTGCATCCTGTGCCAGGGCGGCTGCCTCTCAGCCTGCGCCCACGTAGAGGGCTGTGCCTGTGCTGCGGACGGGCTCAGAGATGTGCTACCCCCACGTGAATGCAGGTGGAGTGAATTGCAATGGTGCCGTGCTGCTGTGAGCCATCCCTGGCGCAGGAGCACACACTGCACCACACACGCTGCACCACGCGTGGTCGTACCATGCACGGTCGTACCATGCACGGCTGTACCACACGTGGCTGTACCACACATGGCCGTACCACGCATGGCTGTACCTCGCACGCTGGTCCGTGCACCCTGGGCCACGCGTGGCTGTGCCGTGAGCGCTGCACCACACACACTGCTCCAGGCGCCGGTGCACCATGCGCGCTTGTACCATGCAGTCTGCACCGTGTGCCCGGCACCACGCACGGCTGCGTGGTCCCCTCTGTGCCAGGGAAGGGGACAGGCTCGCTGCTTCGGTCCAGCAGGACCAGCGGTGCAGGAGTTGGCGCGGATGTGCATCCGGCACAGTCAGCCATGAGTGAATGCCCCCGGAGGGGCTGCGACCGCTGCTGTGGGTCCCAGGTCTGTGGGCACAGGGAGCTGAGTCCCCTCTTCTTGTGTCCCCGGGAGGTTGCCCGCAAGGAGCAGGGGACGGCGCCGTGCAGACTCGGGGCGTCCTGCACCCTGGGAGCAGAGCGCATCAGTCGCCTGTAATCCCTGGCGCCCTTCCTCGTCCTCCCCCTGCCCCCACAAGACTGCCTCCACTTTCCCCAGCAGGAGCCCAAGGAAAAAAAAAAAAAAAAGAGAGAGGGAGGGAGGGAAAGAGAAGCTAAAAATCTGTCTTCTTTAATTAATGAGGCAAGCCAGCCTGGAGAGCACGTTTGGGATCGCAGGCCCCCAGCCAGGGGCGAGCCGGCAGCCAGGGCCGGTGACATGGAGGAAGAGAGATGGGGGGAGCGTGGGGGGAGACAGGCATGGCTTTTTATACTCTCCTGTTAACTGATCCACGGAGCTTTCCTGGCATCGGTTTCAAAGGTATCCCTTCACTAATCCGCCGGGCTGTTCCAGGATGGCGGTTTTGACCAGCAGGAAGGGGGAAGGGAGGGAGGAGAAACGGTCACAGGCAGACTGCACCTTTTCACAGCCCGCAGGAAAGAAAAGCAGGAGTCGGGGGGGGGAAAGAAAAAAGAAGTAGAGGGTGGTGTGGGGCCGGGGGGGGGGGGGATGCTGGGGCGCCTGGGCGGGGGAGCTGCAAGCTTGGCGTGGCGGCCGCTCGGCCGGCGCTGCGGACAGCCTGCTGCAGCGTCCGGGGAGGAAACCCAACGGCACCTTCCAAATATAGCTCCTACCGCGCATCTGCCCGCCGAGCACCGCAGGTATCCCAAACACGTCTTCCCCAGCGGGCTCGGCTTAATATAGGCTGACCCCCTCCCTGCCGGCACAGGAGCCGATCTTCCCTGGGGAAGCCGAGCAGGGCAGGAGGATGGCTCCCACTCCGGGGTGGGTACCACAGGACGCCCACCCAAATTCCCCACGGGGCACACCTCCCACCCTGCAGTGCCTCGGTGCAGGCGAGCCGGCAGCCATGCAGTGCACAGGCATGCTGAGGCCAGGCAGGAGGAAGGTGGCCTCGTGGCATCTGTCCCTCAGGAAGGGCTGAGTGGGTGACACTTCGGCTGTGCCAGCTGGGTGGATGCAGCAGATGCACCAGCTCCCGTGGAGAAGCAGCCCCCTGGGACCTGTTTACTGGGGGACCAGACGCTGCCTACCATTATAAGGGCCAGGGATGTTTTTAGTTTTAGTTCTCGCTGCTCTGTTACTGTTTTAATTTAGAAATGTGGCCCTGAAGAGAGTCTGGTTGGGTGCCCAGCCTGCTGTGGGCTGGGGGGACTCTCCAGCCAGGTCCAGGCATGCACCCTGCCCCGCCGGCTCCCCCGCATCCCAGCATCATTTCCACAAGTTGTCTTTCAGTCCCATGAGCTACCGCCCCTCTACCTTCAGCAGCCTCTGGCAGAGCAGGGCAGCCTCTGCCCATGATGCTGGACTGACCTTGGCTCTGCTGTGGCCGTCACCAGCAGACACCAGCACCCATGGGACAGAGACAAGATTGCGAGCTCAGCAAGAAATGCTTTGCAGGGCACCATTGCAGGCAGCGAGAGTGTTTGGTCATTAATGACATTTTTCTAATCGCAGTCAGACCTGGGCACAGAGTCACCACCTGGGAAAAGCTGCTGGTGCTGGCCCAGGGAGTAGGTGCAAGAAGAATTTGCTTATGAGCTTTTTTTTCTTGTTTTTTTTTCAAGTGTTGGCCGTTAGAAAGATCAGTCTGCGTGACACAGAGAGCTACGTTAAGACAGATCTCGTGCCACAGCTCTGATTTCTGTCAGGTTGAGGCCACTTTGCGAAACCTCATGTTCTGCTATTGTGTAAGATTTGGGCAAAGTCAGGTGAAATCTTTACTTTCCCTGTGTCTGTCTGAAGTATCTGTATTAGCTCAAAAAACAGATGTATTCTGCTCTTCAGCACATCTATCTAAACTAGCGTCAAAATGGCTACAAAACTCCCCTTTAATACAGGAAAAATGTCAATCCTTTGTTCAATAATATTTTTACAGCTTCTTGCTTCCCAACAAGCTCCCTGAAGTTCCAACAGTGTCAGCTTTGCATCGTTTTTGAAAGGCCCCTTTTTGAGTGAAGGAACAAGCTTTTTTGTGTGAAGAAACAAAAAAAAAAACAAAACCAAACCCTCCTGTATGGCCTAACAAAAATGGCATGGTGCCGTTTGGTATTGAGGACTGCTCTGGCTTCCAGCGCACACACGGGCAGGGCTTTTTCGGTCCCTCCGGGCTCGGCATGGACGGCTCTTCTCCTTGCTGCCGGGAAAGGTGCCAGCAGGTCAGTGTAGCTGCGTGCACAGTCCCATCTCCTGGGCTGGAGTTTGCTCACCGGTCCTCATATCTGTTGAGAGGAAGAACAGTTCCCCCCACACCCATCTTTGCCTGGAGGCCCCCAAGGAGAGACGAGAGCCCTTTTCACTAAGCTCAGCCTCTGATGCTCCCAAGTTCCGATGTACTGAGAGAGAAACTGGTGCGTGCTCCTGTGCAGAAAGTGCATCAAGGAAGATGGTGGGAAGGCAGCTGGGAAGGGGCTGATGACCCGATCCAGTTTTACACCAGAGTGCTGGGCACATGAAGACTCAGTCCCATGCCCTCCGGACAGGGAGGTTTGGACGTCTGCTGCCTCTGAATGGGAATGTCATGGCGTGGCCGGTCGTGCTGGTGAGCGTGCTCCACCATACTCAGAACGGAGACCTGACTAATATTACACAGACCGTGCCATATTCCTCCCTGACCTTTGTCCATGGGTTCATGAAAATAATTGATCCCAGCCATGACAGTCACACAAGGACCAGATGCTTGTCACATCTCCTCTTCGGTGGCTCCTTCCTTCCCACCGCTCCAGCCAGACCCAAGTATTTTTTTTTGCGCCAGACCTTCCCTTGCCCTGCATCCCCCTGGGGCTGCGGTGGAGCATTGGCCCAAGCAGCGTGCCCCAAGATCAGCAGGCTCAGTTGTCTCAGGGGACCTGGGGAAGGTGTCTAGCCGCTGCCCAAGGGGAGATCCAGCCGGTTGTTTTGCTGGCTTTATCTCCAGAGTGTTAATTATTGCAGCCCCAGGTGGCATTGTCCCTTACTATTACACGGTTGACCTGTATCTAATCCGTCATCATCTGAAACCCTCTGCCCCGTCCTGGCATCCCGGTTCACCCAGAATCCCCCCAGCCTCCGCACGCCCCTTTGCTTTGTTACTCCTGCATAAACCAAGTTACAGCTTCAGGACAGAATCAAAGAAAAGCTCCTTAATTTTCATCCAGCAAAGACCAGTGAATCTGGAGACCCCTGGGGCAGATGAATCCCGACCAGGCAGGAGCTCAGAGCCTGCCCAGGGTGGCAGGGGGTCCCTGCCATCCTGCCCTCCTTACCCCCGGCTGCGAGCGGAGATGTCTCTCCGTTCGGGTTGGCTTTCGGGTTGCTCCCCGCTGCGAGAGCAGCACAAAGGAGCCCTCCCCGCTGGTGTCCAGGCCAGCAGCATCTCTAGCGCATGACTTGTAACCCGCCGAGCCCGGCGCTGGTCCTTCACACGCCGTGAATGATAACAGGGAGCCGCAGCCCATTGTCTGCCCGGCCCTTGCGCCGGTTTGTCAAGTTTGCGGTTGCATTTTAATCCTGACGCCTTTTCAAAGCCCAGCTGCGCATTGTGTGGGCACAGGAATTCTTGACTTGCAAATCCCCCTAGCATTAAATTCAACCCTCTGGGGCTATGGTGATCGTCCGCACGTTGAATGGGGGGCGGAGGGGAGCTTCTTGCCCCCTGCCATGAATAACAAGCAGATGAGATGCAGCAGAGGACAGCAGAGGGGCTGGAGGAGCCTGGTGCAGCCAAGGTGACAGCAGTGGTGACTGTGCGGCTGGGTACAGTACTCAGCAATGGGATTTGTACCAAGACATGGCCAGCTTGCCAGCTCCCCTCACCCTTTGCCTGCCGTGCTCGGTTTGGTGCTTAGAGCCGTTAAAAACCGTATGCGGTCTCCAGCAAACAGGGTTCAAGCACCCCTTGGTGTCACAGGGCCAGTGCCCAGTGCCGAGCCGGAGGGAGGAAGGTGGAAAGCACAGGTATGGGACAGCAAAATCCTGCCGGTGCTGCAGTGCCAGCCGATGGCTGGGCTGGGTCATGATTTTAGCCTTTTCCTGCCTGTTCTCGGTCTGTTCCAGGGCTTGGGAAGCCACCCCGCGTGCCCGAGGCATAGATGCTGCCCGGACCCATCCGAAGCAGACACAGAGTATGAGTCTACCCGTGCGGGTGGGGGTCCAGCCTCAATGACCCAGGCGGTCCCGTCCAGTCCTCTGGTTTAATGCAAGCCATCCTCCTGCTCTGGGAGGAGAACAATAGGCAGCCTGTGTATGAAAAGAGATGGGCCTGCTGCCCCAGCTCTCCTACGGGCTGGCTGAACCATCCTCAGACCAGTCGGGNAAAAAAAAAAAAAAAAACTAAAAAAAACCCAAACCCAAAAACAAAAACAAAAAACCACACATTTGTCAAAGCTGAAATGTTTCATAGAGCTGTATCGTTCGGGCAGACTTTTGCCAAAAGCCAGGCAGACTTTTGGTGGCAGCCTGCCCGATTTCCTAACCCTTTGCCTAGCAGACAGCCTCAAAACCCAGGTTCCCAGGACGCCTCCAGGCTGCCAGGGCTCACAGCTTCCCAGCCCACTGCTTGCGGGAGGCAGCCGGCAGCTGAACTGCCTTTCCCTGCTCCGGTGGGAGGACACCGACTCCAGGCACCACTTTGCACGGGACCCCATGCTGCAGGAATCCCACGCCTCGCCCCACATCTCTTGTCTCTTCCGTGACGTCTCTTGTCTGCTGGAAGCAGCCCCAGCAACCCTCCGGAGCTGGGGCAGCGCGGGAAGTGTCAACTGACAGCTCTGCTTTGTTTCAGGGGAAAAAGAGAAACACAATCCCTTCTCATCTTCTCTGGTGGCCTCGCTTAACTTCTCAGTGCCTCAGTTTGCCGGGTTCTGGGATCGTAAAGCCCTGTAAAAGTCTCAAAGATTCTGGCACTCGGGGGAGGAAGGTAAGAATTAAAACAATAAAAACAACTGGCTCCCAGACCCCTCTACCACCTCCTGGCCCACCACTGTCCCTTCCCCTCCTCTTTGCACATTGTCACACGCGGGTGATCACTCTGCGTGTCCTCACCTCCCAGGAGCCCTCTGTGTGCTCTCCCTGCCCTGCTTTCCGTTTCTCCAAGGCCCAGGTATGCTGCGACCATCCCTGCTGCGGCCAGGCTTCCTTTCTCCACTTCACTGCCTGCTCTGCCCTGTGCTCGGACAGACAACGTGGTTATCCCCGATTCGCTTTTCGTGTCCGTGAACTTTCGTCATCTGGGGAGAGCCCATTGCTCTGGGCACAGACCATAGTCAGCAGAGCCTGGGAGTGGGGACCACTTACTGGGACTCTGGAAAATGTAGGAGTGTGAATCCTGCATAAGGAGAAAAAACGTTGAGGTTCCCCAGGACACTGGCCGGGAAGCAAGACCCTGACCCCAGCCGCCCTACCCCAGCAAAAAGCTGGCTGCTGGCCGCTGGCCGTGCAGGACTTGGGGGCTTGGAGTGACGGCTCTCCGCAGAGCATCGCTCTTGGCTCAGCAGAATTCCCCGCACCAGCCGGAGAGAGAATTATCCCCTGTTTGTTTGCCCTGATTTGTTTTTAACAAAACTGTGCTGCTGGCTGTTTATCACTTCATTTTCCTCCAGGAGATGAGGCAAGCGAAGGAGATCAGCCAGAATAAAACATGACCTTTATGGGCTGTGCTGTGGGCTTGGACTTTCCACCTACCGCCTCTATGTACCAATGGGGTCTGAGATGAGCAGATGCCAGGTGCCATGTTTGGTGCTGGCAGAGGAGCAGCATATGTAGCTCTGAGCTCAGGCCCACGGGATACTCCCCAGCGTGTGCTCATGACACCCACCCAGAGAGTTTTTGTGCCACAGCTCAAGTCACTTCCTCACACCCAGCAAATTCCTCCTCCTGGTCCCTGTCCCTCCCCCGGTGAATCTCAGCAGAGGAGGGCTGAGTGTGTGGGGGGGAATGTCGCACACAAAACACCATTTCTGGGTCGCTGTGAAGGCCCAGGCATGTAGAGAGAGCCTCCCTGGTCTTGCTCAGTGCTCAGCCGGGCTAACGCGTGCAGCATCCCTTCGGCTGGGGATCTGAGGGACTTTGGTCCCTGGCAGTGCCTGGTGGGTGACGGCAGAGTCTGCACCAAGACATGGCAAAGCCCAGCCATGCTGAAAGATGCTCTTATCAACATGTGCTGAACAGCCATCCTGTGCCCGCCTTTGCACTCACAGCTCTCCAGCCCAGCCTGGGACCAGCCCCACGAGTCTGTGTGCTGGCTCAGGCAGAGCTGACCTGCTCCCAGCCAGGTGCCCACCAGCCTGGGCTCTAAGCACAGCTCAGGTCTTTGCTATTGGGAAGAGTTTGGAGCAGGTTGGCTGGCTCACCCAACTCTCCAGCCATGCCCTGCTTGCTCCCCAGACTGCCATGCCCTGGCCAGCCTTCCCATGGGCTCCTCCTGTATCACACGTGTGTGCACTGCCATCCCTATGTGAGTGAGCTGGGCTGGGGTGGGGGGGCAATTTCTTTGTGTTGAGGGGTCTGGCTTGGGGGTAGAAGTGATGTCTAAGGGGAGGCAGAGGAAGGCAGGGGTCTCACCACAAAATGGCTCTGTCCACCCAGTAGTCAACATTGCATGCCAGGGCGCAGAACGCTGGATGGGGCCATTGATTCCTACAGACTGCTGCTGAGCCTCCTGGGTGTCCAGCCACTCCTGCTTGGGGATTCACAACCAGTGCTCCAGTAGCATCCACCCCATCCTCATCTGGACCTAGTCTGTCTCTCCTTCCCTTTTCTCAGCGAGGGAGTGAAGCTCTCTTCTGTGTCATTGCTACTGCCTCCAGCCCCATGTTGTTCTGCCCGGTGACTCCTTAGACTTGTCATCATTGGGATGTCTGGAACGTCTCTTCCAAATGCTTGGCTCTAGGCAGCCAGATACTCTCGTGATATTTTTGGTCCTGAGAGGGGTTGGGGTGTGCCTCTCTGCTGTGATATTCAGAGAGGAACTGAATATTCATTGCATTTACTACAGACTCTAGCTGTTAAAAGACCTTCTCTGACCTGCTTTGGAACAAAATCCAAAGCCTTTCCCCCATGGATGCAGCCTGAGTTTTGAAGGCATTTACTGAGTAACAGTGGGCACCAGAGACATGCTGATGGACCACAGGGTGTCCTGGTGGGGATGTCTCTAATGGAAGGTGGGAAGAGATCGCTCCTGGCTGCCACCCTTCACTCCTCGTCTGAAGGCCAGCCTGAAGAGAGGTCCTCGACTGCCTGAGCCAAACACTGTCTGCATGTGGATGCAGTCTGCTCAGCTCAAGAGGATGCTTCGACATTGCCTGCCTTTCTCAGCATTCAACTCGGGCAGCCTCAGCTGGCTGCCCGCTTTCTGAGTACCCCATGCTGACAGAGATCTTGATGCTTCTGGGGTGCTAAAGAGCACTAAGTCCCAGACCCAAAGGGTATCTATGGAGACCTGCCCACACCCTGTGTGAACAGGGACAGTTTTGAGCTTTTGTGAGGACAGACCATTTTTCAATAATATGTCTTATCTCCTGCCTCGGTGTCTGGGTGAAGGTCATCAGCTTCAAAATCCCCCACCTGAAGCACCAAGAAGGGTGTCCTCCGTCCCCACCAGACTCCCAGGCATGGTAAGTTCAAGTGATTTTTGGTCAGAGTTAAAGAATACCCCTTCAAGACACGGGAGAGGCTTTGAGCATGCACAGGGAAGCAGGAGGGAGTGTGGATGTGCCTTGGCAACTCCAGGAAGGCAACCATCTTCCTGAAGGCATTTAGGGACACCCTGGGAGAGCAGTGGGGAAGAGAGCTAGCCTGGAAGAGTGCCCCCACAGCCTGTCTTCCTCCTCCCTCTGCCGAGTCCCCGGCAGGTAGGGAGTTTGTTCGCAGTGACATTTTGGAGGATGCCTCCCAAAGATGAGTCAGGCTGTGCCTGCTGCAGAAAAACAGTGATGCAGAGTCTTGTGGGACAGTTTTAGTGGCTGTGGAGGAGGCAGACTCACCTGAGCCAGCCTCAAAAGCCTGGTCCTTGGGAACTGCTTACCACACATAGAGCCACTGACTCCTGCAAGGGCATCCTGAACACCTTTCCCTTTCTTCCACAAAGTCATTAAGGCTCTTAGAAACTCCTGCAGCAGCTGGAACTGAAGTGCCCTTTCAGTGAGGTGCCCACCCAGAGGTGTTCCATATACCTCTGCCTACAGTATTCCCACCCCATCATTGCCCTGTTGCTAAGGTGCTCAGCCTAGCAATGACTGTTGCTGACATGAGACCCTAGATACTGCCTATCAGATTTCCCATGAGCAGCAGAGAGCAATGAAAACAGAGATCAGAGAGACGAGGAGAAGAGCCTAACCTGCTAATTACAGTGGTAAAGCAACGTTCAGCACCTGCTGCTGGCAGTTAGGTACTTCTGCCAAGGGCTATATGGCAAAACAGGTTTGGCTGGTGGTGAGACAGGGCAGCAAAACAGGATTCATTAGGGCCAGGAGTGGTGGGGAAACAGTTGGTCTTACAACAAAGGAAGAAGGCAAACTGGTGGGGGATACAGGCTGGATGAGTGCATCCGTGATGCTCTCATAATCCTGCTGGTCAAGGTCTACCCCCTTCAGATGGATTGGGTTTGCAGGGAGGCAAGTTGTCTTGATCATCACCCTTCTGTCACCTCTGTGCTCATCTCTGTGCAAATCACAATGTTTTCTTCCTCCTGCCGTTCTGCCAGGGTGATTTGTGTCAGCAGGGTCTCTGGCCAAGGTGATTGCAGCAGCCTATTTTTGGGACTGCCCTTGAGAAATGGAAGCCAGGAAGGTGGAGCCCAGCTGTTCCGGTGTCCGTGCCCTGGAGAGGCGCTAACACCTGCAGTCTGTACTGGCTGCTCGCCAGTGCCTTGCTAATTGCGTCGGGGTCCTTAAATAATACAGCGGCCATGTGCCGCTGGCTCTCCCGGTGCTCCGGAGGGGCAGAGTGGCTCAGCTGGGGGCCACTTCAGGCTGCAGGGGATGGGAACGTCTCCATTCAGGTCCTGGGATTTTGACTCCAAAGGTGCTCTCTGACAGAGCTTGGTTGCTGGATGTCTGCTGCCTCCCTGGGATACTTATTTGGCTCTGAGAGTCGGCAAGGGGCTCACAGATGCTCACTCCTTTGAGGCCCTTTTATGTACAGACAGGGATTTAGGGGACAGATCTGCACCGAAATGTATGCACATCCCATACTGAGCATGGAGCTTTATTGATCTCATCCTACAACTCCAGGTAACATCCCACTGAGGTGTTGTCCACCCCTAAAGCTGCCCCACTCACCTGAACATGACAGGAACCCACATGACTAGCTTGTTCCTGGGTCTTCCTTGGTCTTCACATTCTGTTGACCTGCAACATCATAAAATGAAGGCAGAGGCCTGGGTGAAAGCACGACGAGCACGCTGCAGCTTTGCCTCCCAGACCTGCTCATGCAGTGAACACCAACAGTCCTTCCTGGAGCAGGTGTCACCCTACAGTACCCAGGTTGACAGTGACGCATGGGCTTCTATTTCTTTCTGTGTTGCGTTGCACCCTTCCCAGGCTTAGCAGGGTCTGCTCAAGCCTCATGGTCTGAAATCTGCCAGAAGGTTTTTGCCTTGCGTGAGAATGGTGGTACTGCCAGCCCAAAAGCCCATCTTGCCTAGGTTGGAGAAAATCCAACAGCAGTTATTACCTAGAGAGGGATATAAGAAGAAGATAATCACATAGTACTTCCCCCAACACTTGCCCAGCCCCTAGCTGGTTTTCCTGAGCCAGGCATGGTCTGCAGAGTGTGCACTTTTCAGTGGGTTTCTCTTCTATGATCTTGTGTTGACTCTAGTGCTATGATGCCCTTTCTCAAGGAGTTCCACAGCACCTCAATACATTGCGTGAAAAATTGCTTCTTTCCATCTGCTTTGACTTACTGACTTTGCTTCATGCCCCTGCTTCTCAACTGGGAGAGAGAATGAGCAATCCCTGTTCACCTTCCCTGTGCTACTCATCTTTGTCTGGATCTCCCAGCTACCCCTCAGGTGTCTGTTTCTGCTCTGATTGTTCATGAGAGGTAGCTGCAGTTGTATGTGAGAGATGCTGTGGCCTGCACAGTCACCTGAGTAAAGCTGTAGTCTTGTGATACCCTCCAAATGTTGCTGAATTTATCTTTCCGGCACACCTGCCAAGCTAAGAAATCCTGTTACCCCTGCTGTAATGAGGCACAGCACAGCCAGGTATCAAGCACTCCCCTGACACAAAACAAGTGGTAGAAAACCAGGGACTGAACCTACACCTCCTTGTTCCCGTCTGAGAGGTGCTTTGCTAAGCTCAGCCAACCTGCTGACTAAAAACTCTCTTGTCATTACAGCAACTGACCCACTGATACTGCAAGTTCACTGATAGGATGAGGGGTAATGGCTTCAAACTGGAAGAGGGTAGATCTAGAATAGATATTAGGAAAAATATTTTTACTGTGAGGGTGGTGAGGCCCAGGCCCAGGTTGCCCAGGGAAGTTGTGGATGCCCCATCCCTGGAGGCGTTCAAGGCCAGGTTGGACGGGGCTTGGAGCAACCTGGGCTGGTGGGAAGCGTCCCTGCCCATGGCAGGAGGGTTGGAACTAGATGGTCTTTAAGGTGCCTTCCAACCTAAACCCTTATATGATTCTACGATTCTAACTTGAATGGTGACTGTGAGCATCACCTGGGTTGTCATCTGTCTCAGAAGCCTGCAAAAAGCTAGCTGGAGAGAAGTCACCTTTCACAAACAAAGGGCAGGAGGGGAGGGAGGCAGGGGAGCAGCTGAGCCAGTGGAACTGTTTATGCAGCCATAATCACACCATGAAGCAAGGCAAAAGCACCTGGAAAACATCCCTTCTGCTAGCCTGGCAAACAGGCCCTGGTGCCCAGAACTGCTCAAAGCGAAGCTGCCTTTGCCGGGGAGCTCGCTCCCCCGAACGGCGTGTGCTCGCACACTGTCCACAGGGGCAATGCTTTGGTCCTTTTTCTCCACGGAAGAATTGCCCCCTCCAGGTTTTAACTTTAAATGTGTTTGACTTTATTAATTTTTATTTTTTTTTAAAAAAGGGAGGAAGGCCAGTTGTTTTTGGCAGTTTGAAAAGGTCCCACCCAATGGAAACGGAAGAGAGCAGAGGATGGAGGAAGGCCAGGAGGGAAGGTGTCACATCCCTGCCCGGGACATCCGCCACTCCCTGTCGCGTGGCTGTGGTCCGTGTACCCTCCGGCTGCGACATCTTCCTCTGCCCGCATTTCCCTCACTGAGCTTCCCCCAGCTGACCCCTCCACAGGGCCAGAAGCACCATGGGGTACAGCAGAGAGACTTGGCGCTCGGCTCTGGTGCACCAGCAGGAAAGGGGATCCCAGCCGAGGGTCAGGAGTGGGAGATTGTGGGGCCAGACCCTGTGTCCCACCTGAGCCAGGCCACACACCTCCACACCATGTGCGGTCCAGGTGGACACTGGGGCATTTGGGGATGCGCATCTCTGTCACTGGGAGAGAACTTGCCATCCTCGGTGATTAGGGATGCTCTAGTGCCATTCTGGGAGGCACAAGCAGGGACCAGGAAGAGCACATGAGCCAGGCATCCTCCCAGCAGCTGAAGCAGGTGGGAGAGACAAGCCAGACTTTCTCTCTCTCTCAGCCCTGTCCCACACACACACTTCAAATGAGAGCTGCAAAGACCTCTGTTCTCCAGGCTGGCCTCCCCCTCCCTCGGTACTACTTCTCTCACTCGCTCAGCAGCTCAGCCCTGCATCCAGGTTTACATATAAATAAAGAGCGAGTGTGAAATCCACCCTGGGGTCTCTCCTGACTCCCACTTGGCTCCCTAATTGGAAAGTCTGCCAGCAGGAGATATTGCAATGAGCTAAAGCAGAAACAAACTCCCTTTATCCCGGGCAGAGATGGCGGGTGGGGTTAGCTCCCCAGCCCAAACCACACCGGCTGGGAAGGACACAGAGCAGATTTGCACAGACTCAACCAAGCTCTGGTTCTCCATCAGGCTCTCGGGGTTTCGCCGCTCTGCTGTGCGTGGAGGGAAGGGACAGGCACATATGAGAGGATCATGCAGCAGCTTGTCCCTTGGGGCAGGGCTAGTCTAGCGCTTTGCAAGCCCTGACCAGTTGATGCCAACAGGGAGGGACAGTAGGACAGAGCTCTGATCTCTATGCAGCACTGGGTAGGTGTGCGGCTCGAACACCTGCATCTCCAAAACCAGACACCTGATTCTGAGGTTCCCCTGCTTGCTCTGTGCCGAGGAGAGGGTTTTCCCCAATGCACGCACAGCTCCCATCGAAACACTGCTGACCTACAGGGACTTTTGATTATTCAGCCTAAAGGAACTGAGAGTCAGATTCTCATCTTCATCTCCTCCCTGGATGGGAAAACTGACCGTCACACCTTGGTTCCTTTATTACCCCCAGCCCAGCCCCATATCACAGGTGGAGTTTCTCACAGGGGTGGCAGCAACACCTTCCATGGTGGCAAAGTCTACACACCTCACCAGGCTGCGTTACACCTCAAGCATGCATATCAACAGCCAAGAGCCACCTGGCACTGCAAAAGACAGCTAGGAAACCTCTTCCACCAAACCCCCATTGATTTTTTGCTACCTCCTTTAGTTTTTGGAGGCCCTGGAGGCACAAACCTTGCCTTCAGTAGAACTCCTTCAAAAGCAACAATGATCTCAGTACAAGCAGATCAATGTCCCAGAGCTTTATGTTTTCTGAGAAAATAATGCAGCTCTTCTGCTCCCTGTGCTAGGGAGGTTTGTTATCCGTATTAGGATGCTATGTTCACCCCGAGATGCGGGGCTAAGTGCTGTACAGATTCACATTCTTTTGATCTAGCATCACCTGGCCTCGACGAGTTCGCCAGATGAGCAGATGGGGAAGAAGCCCATGGAGGGAAGGGCACCGAGATCAAGAACAGAGTTAAAACAGGTACCGGAGTCAAAACAGGTACCCAGAACTCCCATGAAGGGCAGGGGAGACATGATACTTTCTGAAAGTTCATCAAAATTTCTGATGGATGTAGGACCCAGATAACAGGGAAGTTAAACTTCTTCAAACAGAAATTTCCTTTTCTGACCAGTTCTCTAAAGGGAAAACAATCCTGACACATGAAATACAATATTAGTGCTCATGTTGTCTGTGTGAATTAAAACATCAACTCACCCAGCAAATGATTTATGCCAAAACTCCAGCAAAATCAGTAAGCCTCCTACTTTGATCATGATGTTTGGAGCAAAAGGCAAAGTGATGCAGTGGACTCATATACATCTCCTATACACGTAAACATAGCTTCTGTGGCCTTTGGAGAGTTTCTCATAATCATTCCCATGATTTAGCCTCTGACATCGGACAGGAGCTTGCAAATGCCCCGTTATGGCTATAATTTTTTCCCGGTGAGATACTGCCAGCTGAGTATTGCAGACTCTTCCTTTTACTAATCCTACCTCCTGGAGGCATTTATCAACTAATCTGGATTACCTATTTCTAACTATTCTGTGGCAAAAGAAACCCCACTGTTTCAAGTCCTGTGGGCTCACTCCAAGGCAGCGGCCCATGGGAACATCCCCTTGTCTTCCCAATTTGATTTAGGTTGCTCCTTTGCCAAGACCCCTCAAGTCTCACCTGTATTTAAGTGGGCTCTTGCGGGGGCTCCAAACAGACACTCTAGCTAGGGACATTATCCAGTTGTAGCAAACCACTCTCAGACCCAGGCTAGCAGCAGGAGGATTATGGCTACTTAGCAGTGTCTTGTTAACAGATGCCTTAAAGAAATATACACAGCACAACACTGACCCGCAGCATGGAGCTGGAAACGCCTTCCTGGTCTGATCTAAACAGGAGTTTTCTACTTCAGAGCATCCCTTGTCAGGTTGTAGCCAGCCCGTGTCACTGCGGGTCAGAGCATTCAAACAGAAAAAGTCCAGTTGACTTCACCAAACATTGGTGCAAGCCTTTGGCTCCAGTCACCCAAGAAGCAATCAGCAGGAGTTAGGAGTCCCAGAGCTTTGCAAGCCAAATGGGCCCAAGCTTGTGCATATAAAAGCCCCAGGTTCTGGCAGTCTGGGAGCTATTTTCCCAGCCCGCCTCCAGATCCTCGCCTATGACTGTCATTTGCGAGGTGGAACGCACAGACCTGCCCGCAGCACTCAATGCAAGGTCATCGTGACACCACCCACCTGCCTAACGCCTTTGTGAAACTCCTTACATCCTTCTCTACAGTATCCTCCATGAACCCTCTCATTTTTATTCACATTTTTGGTTACCGCTAGGCTCTTGAGCAGAGGTCCTCATTCAGTTGTTGCAAAATAACCCAATTCCTGGGAGATTACAGCCAATTCAGAAGCCCTCAGCGTACAGAGAGGCTTGACAGAGGCTTGGGATGGTTCTGCCTCCCTTTTCACACGCACCGCTATCTGCTTGTGCTCACATCTCACTACGCCCATCTCTAACTCCTCACCGTCCTGCTTATTCCCCACCAGTTTACACAGGTCTGCCTATTTTGTATGGCATCGTCTCATTTGCAACACGGGCCCTGAGCTGCCTCTATACGGAGGTGAGCTCGGCTGCCTAAGCAAAGGTCCACAGCACTTCTCACTCCACCGAGCCTGACCCTCACAAGTTTGGAGCAAACTAATAGGACGTGGTCTTGCTCCAGACTGCTCTCCACGCTCTCTCATGTGCATCATCTTGGTGCACACAAGACTTTCCCCAGATGCTGCTGAGTTTCATGTAGGAGGATTATTCCCAGGTGTCATGGTTTAACCATGACATCCAGGAGATGGATGTCATTTAACCATCCAGCATCCAGGACCACGCTGCCACTTGCTCACATCTCCCCACCCCAGTGGGGAGAAGAGCTGGAAAAATAAGGAAAACTCATGGGTTGAGATAAAGACAGTTTAATAAGTAAAGCAAAAGCCGTGCACACAAGCAAAGCAAAACAAGGAGTTCTTTCACTACTTCCCATCGCAGGCAGGTGTTCAGCCACCTCCAGCAAAGCAGGGCTCCATCACACGTAATGGTTACTTGGGAAATGTGATAATTCTGAACGTTCCCCTCTTCCTTCTTTCCCCAGCTTTATATGCTGAGCATGACATCACGTGGTGTGGAATATCCCCTTGGACAGTTGAGGTTGGCTGTCTGGGCTGTGTCTTCCCTCCAACTTTTTGTGCGCTCCCAGCCTACTTGCTGGCAGGATGGTATGAGGAACAGAAAAACCTTGACTGCTCAGCAACAACTAAAAACATTAGTGTGTTATCAGCATTATTCTCATCCTACATCCAAAACACAGCACTATACCAGCTGCTGCTAAGAAAGTTAACTCTGTCCCAGCCTAAACCAAGACACCAAGGAATCCCATTTCTCGCTTCCAGTCGCACATCCTGGTGACCCCTTACTAAGGACAGCAGAAGACCCACCCCAAGAGCCTCTCCAAATGGCTAGGATTCACATGGCAGATAATTTAGCCCAATTACATTAGGACGGTGTAAGAATTTTTTCCACAAACTTGGGAAGGAGCATCCTGGCTTTGTGACCAGGGATGACCTGGTCGATAAGGAAGGATGCTGGTGGGTGTACCAAAAGCCTTCAGCTTGTTCAGAGCCAGGAAAGCCAAAGGCACCAGCTTGTCCCCAGCAGCAGTGCCATGCTGGTCATGGGGTCAGGATGCCACACTGCAGTATGGCAGTTCCTAGGAAAACCAGTTCAGGTGGGGCTTGTGGTGTTTGCAAGTGTTCAAAGCTGGTTGTCACAAAAGGTTTTCCATCTGCCTGCCTATCCACTCCTCCATTCCCAGGCACCCTCCGGCCACCACTACTTCATACATGGCTCCAGAGATGGCAAGCCCTTTGACTGTCCTGGTGAGCCAGGACCACAGCTGAGGTGAGGTTGGATTGCTCCGACTCTTCCCGGCACCGCAGCTATCCAGATGCCGTCCAGCCACTTTGGGCTCTGCCCTGGCTGTTTCTGCTTTAGTGCCTCCTGCAGCCAGGCTGACAGTGGTTCTCCATTGCAATACACCGGTGGCAAGAAGCAGTGCAGTCGGGTAGCTGAAGGACAATTATCTCTGCTCTACATGGGTGAATGAAATCTCTGGTAGCGGGGCAGGATGTCACTGCGGACCTGGGTGTCTCTGCTGCCTCTGGGATCTTTGTCAGAGCAGCGTGGAAATCGGTGAGGAAATGGTCTTCCCTTTAGCACTGTCCCCGAGGGGTTCCCAGGTGCTGGTGAGCAGCACGGGGTCAGTCTCCCTCCCTCCAAGCAGGGCAGTCACCGCCTCCGGGCGGCACTTCAGAGCAGCTGAAGCAGCTTCTCCCTCCCGGTCACCCTAGAGAAGAGCTGACCTCCTTCAGAGTGGAAGTGCCTCGCCAAGCTAAAATTAGATTTTCTAAATATCCTGTCCTCACCCTGTGGCCCCAGAAGCATTTCTGAGGCCCAACGCTTGCGATGGCTGCTGACAAACTGTCACACAGGGAAGGGAAGCCCCACGTTCCTCCAGCCCACCCTGGCCTCCCCACGGGCCCAGCTCTGCATCGCCTGCCCGGTCTGCAACAAGGGATGCGCCAGAGCCTGCGAGTAAACCAGGCAAAGCAGCCCAGGCCAACAAAGCACTATAATCTCATCCATTGTGCTTGTGAATCAAGACACCGTCCTGCCTGCACGGTGGGGAAGGACCGGCCGGGACTGCCGCCTCTCCTCCGCATTACAGCGCCCAGGACTGCAGCCCAAGGCGGATTCTCTCCTCACTGGATAACTTACATGTAGCTTCCCTGCTCCGTATACTCAGCTGTTCCTCTGATATGGTGCCAGTCTCAACACATGGAAACCAGGCCTTCGAAACCTTCCATAAGCTCAAGCAACTTTACATTAGCACATTGTCTACGATCTCGAGGCCTACGGGCTGAGACCGGCAAGCCTTCCATAAAATATCTAGCAAGGTAATGGTAGCTTTGCATGAAGCCGAATGAAATGACGGAGCCGTCCATCTTTCCAGCTACCACAATTTTCTTGGCTGAATTAAAATTTTATTTAACAGTAGCATTAAATTCAGTGCCACCTGTTTTATTCCTGTGCCACCAGGACCTGGAAGGAGTGCTTTTCTCACAGCTTTCAATGCTATTTTCGAGGATATGGGTCCTAATTGCAGCTCTGCTATGTTAACATTTCCAGGAATTTTCATCAGGCCATTCAACATGAACTATTGGTTTCTGGGAGTATTCCTTCTCTTACGAAACTTTTGATTTCTTCTCCCAGCACTAGTGAACAGTCAGAGGGGACAGGGGAGGTAAGAGTGTTCAACATCTTCATGAACCAATTTCTGCAACATTTTGCATTTTGGGACTAACTCCTCCTTTCTCTTCCTTACAAAGCCACATTTGTTCCCTTCAAAACCACTTCCCATCTCACCCCTTTCTCAAGCTCTGGGCTTACAGTCCACCAATAAATCTGGAAAACCATCCCTGCTCTCCTCCAGGAACCACAGTTGATGGAGGAGAGCTGGACAAAGACTTGGCCCCAGGTCTGGTCTGGCAAGAGATTCCCCTTCCCCTCCCATCCCCTCCCCGGGCTCCTGCCGAGTGGCTGAGTGGTGAAGGCTCTCAGCCTGCTCCCAGGCAGTGTCCCAGCGAGCTGTCAGCAAGGTGTTCAGGATTCCACTCAGCATCTCCCGGGCAAGCCATTGCCCTCTACCCCTTGGACGCAGCCCTGGCTGTTGCTGGTGGGCAACAGCCAGGTCTTGCGACCCTGGGGCAGGGTCTCGCTGCCCAGCAGGACGGGGAGGCAGCAAGCCCCCTGCCAGTGCTCCAGGGCTGCTTGAGGCGCTCAGCACCATGGCAGTCAGGTCCAGCTCAGAGACTTCTCCCTGCCCCAAAGATGGAGTCCCCTGTCAGGCCACTGAAAATGTCCCTAAGGTGGCCGTGTGGTCCCTTGTGGCTGACCCACCTGGCTGGTTCCTGTGACCTGGCACCTGATGGCCCCCAGCATCCCGCGGTCTCTGCTCCCAGCAGACCTGTTCCCTGCTCCTCATCCCTGATCCCCGCTCCTTGTCCCACTGTTGGTGGATGTTTGCAGATGGCTCATCCCACCCCTGCCCTTCCCAGCCCACCCGGAGTCCCTCTTCCCCCACCTGTGCCCAGACACCGGCACCAGCACTGCCTGTGCTGTCCCCAGCACGCTGCGCGAGGGCCAGCCTTGAGTGTACTCCAGCACCTGCTGCCTTTCACCATCTCCCCCGCAAAACCCTTGGCTCAAAGCCCTGCAGGCAAGGCTGACCCTCTGGAGATATCTGTCAGCACAACCTGCCCAGACTTGCAGCTCTTGCTGGAGGCAGTTTTCCCCAGGGCAGGAGGGGGAAGGAGACACTAGTCCTCTCCTTCCTCATGTCAGCACCCCCTGCCCTGAGTCCTGCTGCATCTGCATCCCCCGAGTGTCCCCTGCACCATCCCCGGAGGTACACACCACACTGCCACCTCCAGCTCCCAAGGCCTTGCATCCCACCCACGGGAGCACCGTGGGGGACGTCACAGCGTTTTGGTCGCTCTGCCTGGGGACAGCCTGCCTGTTGTCGTTACAAGCTCCTTCCCCGCAAGCTGCCAGCCCAGCTGGGAACCCTAACCCCATCCCTTCACGCCACGTGGGGGGCGAGGGCAGGGGTACCACGGTGGGGAACCCCATCCCTCCCAGCACTGCAGAGCAGTGGGGTCTGAGGACAGGCAATGGGGCCTCAGATTGCAGTTTATCTGCCCTTGGGGAGCCCATGTGGAGAGGACCGAGGAGCTGTTTGGACTCGTCTGCCTCTCCTGACACAACCACCTCCGCAGGAGGGTGTGGGTGAGATCCTCATCGCCCAGAGAGCCTTGTGGCTTGTCCTCTTTTGCTGTTGATGGCTGGGACCAGATCAGGTTTCTAAGGTCTTCCCAAGCCAGTAACTTTGTTGTTTTTTTTAAAAAAAAAGAGCGTTGATTTTCTCCTCTTTCCTCACCCTCCCATCCTCCACCCTGCGATTTGTGGCCTGGCCTGAAGATGGTGAACAAGCAGCGGTGCTGCAGAGCGCAACCGGGGCTGAGCCGCCTCTGTGTCCACCCAGGTCCCCCCTAAACCACCCACGGGCCGAGGCAGGCGGTGTGGGGGAGCTCAGCATCATCCTGCGGCAGCGGTCAAGCAACGTGCCTGTGGTCTCCTGCATTGTCTACCCCAGCCCCCCAAGAGCACACAACCCAGGAGGGGAGGGGGACACTGCCATGGCCCTTTCAACCCCCAAAAAAGATGTTTTCTGCTCTCTGCTGAGCTGCAGGCTTGCAGCATGAGCCACCATGTGCCTCGGTCTCCCACTGCAAAAAGGGCTGGGAGCCCTTTCCCAGGGTGCTGTGGGGATGAATACAGCAGATAGCGTGAGGTTCCCAGAGCAGGTAACGTCCCCCTAATTAAGATAAATACTAATTAAGTCTGGGACTTTGAAAGAAGCCCTGGGAGCAGACTCCAACTCCTGTTGAATTTCAATGGGAACGAGACACCTGACTCCAGAAAAACCCAGCCTCTGATATTAAGCTTAAATGGGCCCTTCTCTAACGTTGATATATTGCTGCTCTGTAACTCACGAGTGCCTTCCCGTATACCCGAGCACAACATCAATGTCCTGGAAATGCTAATAAGGAGCTTTAGGAGGGCAGCAGCAAACAGGCTCCGAGTCAGATGTCCGTGATCATCCTGTGCTATTAAACATTATGGACTAGCTTTGAGCAGAGCTTACCCGTTGGCGCACGAGGCTCTGGCAGAGCCCCGGGTGCTTTGTGCATCCCCGCTACCGATGGAGCTGCCTCCTCCTCCTCCTCCTCCTCCTCCTCCCCGGCTGTGGAGAGCTTATGCTTGCCGGTCCCGATCCTGCACTGTCTGGGAGACCTTTACCGGGGTGAGCAAGGCGAAGAGATGGTGCACACCTGACCGCTGGTTCACACAGGGAGCTGTGCGTGCTGGGAGCAGCCTCCCAAAGACCACCAAAACACGGCAGCAGGAAGCAGGGCCTTCCCATTGCAATCAGACCCCCAGGCAGACGTAGCAGGATGAGGGGGCCACAGCCCCCCTCTTGCATGCCCATCTTGTGCTCACACATCCTTCACCCACCCTCCCTTGTCCAGCAGAAGATGCGGGCCACCCCTGCGAGGACCACACCATGGGGCCTGTGCTGTGTGCCCGTGACAGCAGGAGGTGGGGGGACATGGCACTGGGGTAGTGATGGAAAGAAAGCACTTGGGATTTTCAGTGACCGTGGAGCGACAGCGCTGAGGTTGGGCCGCAGAGCCGTTTGGGAACGCCAGACCGTGAGACCCCTCCGCAAGCCACCACGTGTCCAGCTGGCTCAGACCCAGCATTGTGACGGACTGGACTTCGCAGGCCCATTGCCAGCCCAGAGGTCTGAAAAACACAACCTCTCTGTCCTCCTGTCCTGCCCGCCAGTGCCTGTTTCAAATTAGCATTTCCCCTGCCCCCACCTCCCGCCATTTGGGCAAATCCCCTCAGCTGTCTGCCAGCGGTGCCGGGGCGAGGAGAGACCAGCCCGAGAGCCCGGGTTGGTTTCCAAGGACTTTCCCGAGTCCCCGGTACACTTTAGCAATTAGAGGGTTAAGTTTCCTCCCAGCCTCGCTGCATTAACTGGAAAGGAATGAAGTGTCAGGCATGTTCTCACCACAGCAGGCTGTTGGAAAGCAACTCCCTTCTCCACGCACACACACCTCCCACTGCTGCGACCAAATTATTTTCTATCCTCCAGAGACCCAGTATGCCAGACAAAATCTGCAGCATGACTCTGATTCATTGCAAAAGGATGCAGATGTAATATTCCCTTTTTTGCCGGGGCTTCTTGCACGCTAATTCACACGGCATCTCGGCGTTTCGAGTTTTACAGCTCTCCTTCTCTCTTTATTATTTTTTTTTCGGAGGGCTCTGACGCCCCTCACTGACCCTTGGCCCCACGTCCTTTCTCCCAGCGCCACCAAAATAAAGACGCTAAGCCTCCCATCTCCAGCGTGCAAATAGGCAGCTCTCCCCAATGTGCTAATTAGCCGAGTGTTTGGAAGTAAATAGGTATGATTGGTGGTAATTTCCTGGCTGAAGGGGTAATTATTTGTTTCAAACAGGCTGCAAAATAACCCCTGTAAGGTGAGATAGGAAACTAAATTCAAAAGAGGTTTCCTATTCCCACTAAGCAGGATTGAAAACTGGTTTGAAATTCCTTTTTTTATTTATAGTACATGGTATCCATGGAAACCTACAGAGGAGGTCATGGTAGCTAGGCCTCCGTTTCACCCTGCTCAGGGGATTACCGTTGCACAGTGGTNGGAGGGCTGCTGGAGAGCTTTTGGGAGGCTCGTAAATCTGCTCCGAGATGGGAAAGTGATGGGAACTCTGCCTCCAGCGTCCCCCAGAAGCAGGAGGCTGCCGAGAGCGCGCAGGCTCCCCGCGGTACCCTGCCGGCGATGCGCTGCGGGACGGAGCCGCTCACGGCGCGGCAGTGGGATGCTCTTCCCCTTCCTCGGGCTGGCATCCCCGGCTCCCAAACCCCGCACGAAGGGGAGGAGCACCCTGGCCAACTTTTCACTGGGCTCACCCAAGTGAGGAAAGCCCAAGCGTGGTCCAGATTCCAAATTACCATTTGCAAGCAGTGATGTGCAGGCAGGGCGTTTTCTGCGTTCACCTTTCCCTGTTGTTCTCAGGAAAGCCATCACTTTAAAGGAAGAGGGGAAAGCGTAGGGAAAGGGATGCCGCAGAAATGACTGCATTTTTTGGCTGGATCCTGGGGGCGTGATGCTGGGCACTGCTCCCCTCATTGATTTCAGTAGGGAAGACAAGGCTGTTTCTCGCCGTCAGGAGCTATTCGGGCTCTCCCAGGTACGAACCTTTTGCCGCTGCGAACAGGAGCGACTCCATATTACGATTTGACCGCGTGTGATTTAGCGCGAGAGAGCGATCATTACTTTTTATGCTGTATGTAAAAACCCAGTTACAGTCCGTATAGCGGCTGATGCTCTATAAACAGTCAGCGGCAGCAGCGAGCGAGCAGTGCAAAAGTAGGTGCACGCTGCCAGCTCGCTCCCCCGTGCTGGCAGGGCCACAGCGGCTGGATGTTCCCCGGGAAGGCAGAGGTGGAGCACAAAGCTGCGCCGCGACCATTTTCCACCCCAGACGAGCTGCCGCCCAGACCCCCGCGCCACCCCCTTTAGCTCTTCACGCTCTGCCCCAGCAGCGCGCAGGAGCGACATTATGCCTGTGACCTTCACTAATTCACTTTCCCTCTCCACGCCGCCTTTCCTCCGCTTGCAGAAAGACACGCTTTTTCACACAGCATAAAAATAGCCTGCGTAAGGCGTTGCCAGAGGAAGCTGTGGGGCCAGCAACGCGCAGGCTGGCGGAGGGACCGGCTGCTCCTCACGGGTCCCTGGCCCTGCTCACACCACCCCCTGCCCCGGCTGGGAGCTCCCAGACCAGCCTCTGACCACCCAGATGCCCTTGGCCTCCTGAACATCTCAGCCTCTTCCTCTGCCGCTGCCTTGCCGTGGACTCTGTCTCAACGTGGCGAAATCCAAACCGTGCAGGTCGGCAGCAGGGATATGCTGCTTTATCAAAGTTCTCCCCAAAGCTGATTTTTTTTCCCCTCTGTATTGGGAAACTGAAGGCTGAGAGCATCAAAATTAGGTGAATTGCAAGGCAGAATTTTGAGGCTTTCTAAACGAAAAATTGTCAAAAAAATCATTTCCATGTCCTTTATGGAAATGATTCTGGTTTGACTATCTGTCACAATGGGCAATAGTACTGGAGTCATTACCGTCATGCAAAACTGAACTGTTTGTATCAAACTGACTCTATGTCACCAAAAGCCCTATCCAGATAAAGCACATCCAACTGCTCTTCTCTTCACAAGCCCTTACCTTGATTCTTCCTCTGCCATCCCTCCAGCTGGCATGTGCACGGCACCGTATGATGACGGCCACCCCCAGCCACTTGCTTGGGCTTCAAGCCAGTACCGTGGTGTTTTCTCATTTCCCATTGCCATCCCTAACGCGCTCCCCAGCCCTGTTCTTCAAGCCCTTTCCTAAGCCTGCCCTTTGCCAGAAGGAGAGCGCCCCAGGAGCATCTCATCTGTTGGGCAGGGCTTCAACTGGCAAGCAGGGATGCCACCACCTGTGAAGTAAACCTCTGGGCACACCTCGTGGCTGATTTGAGGAGGTGAATTACATCCTAGAGGTGTCCTTTTCTTTATAGCAAACACTGGAGACATCAAAAGGTAGACAGGATGAGTCCAGCCCTGCTCTGTCAAGTGACCAGGCAGTGCCATCACTACCCCAGGGACCCACACTGCTCCCCAGCTCAACACAAAATCTACATCTGCCCCATATGTGTTTTTTCACATTAAGTTCATCCACACGGCCAGTGGTTTTCTAGTGCTAACCACAATTTTGTGCCTACCTTGACGCATGCTATGCTATCGTGAGTACAGTCAATCAATCTTGCCTCAGCCAATAAGCAGGAGAGAAGTAATGTTTTTCCTACTCCCCCAGCTCTCTTCTCCTCCCGTTCCCCATCAGGCACTCAGCAAGTTCACAAGGGCAGTCAGCTCTCGGTTTCCTTGGTCACGCACAGCAGCTTGCCCTCCTAGAGTAATAAAAACAAATGACACGTTGCTGTTTGTTGTCAGAGACGTTACTGGGCCCCTCCATGGAGAGAAGGTTTTGGGGGAAGGAAGCGTCCACATTTTTAGGTTCCTTCTTGAGCAGGTGGAGGAAAAGTTGTCAGTAGATGTTAGTTGTCAGTAGACACAATGCCCGAGTCGACTGAAAAGGATGAGCAAAGATTGAGACGTACTGAGGCTGAGAGATAGGGGTGTGCGTGCTTGTAGATGCTGGAGCTGGTGAAACAACGCTGGATCTGATCATCTGGGAGCAAGTGAGACCCAAGAAGTGTCTGTGCCAGGTCCTGACACCTGCCAGAGGGGGACAAGTCCCTGGCCTGTAACGCTGCCCTGCATCCCCTGCTCCTGGCAGTGAATTTAGCAACCTTAATGTGCGGACGCTGGGTCTAGCAAGATGGAGAACAGATTCGTCCTCCATTGTGGCTGTAGCTAAGACCCGCCCTACTTCCATTTGTGGCGTATCTGCATTTTCTCCTAATTCAGTGTCCTCTCCACACAGGCACACAGAGAAGCACTCGCCCATGCACGTGTGAGCACACGGTTAACTGTGTGGGAGGGAGACCCGGGAACCCCAGTAGAGCTGGAGCTTGGGCATTCAGGAGCTGCTGGTGCCATCAGCCAAGTCTTCCTTTAGCCCAGGGTGATCAAGACCCTGCCAAGCTGCCCTCCTGACTCCGCTGCCCTGCGCCACGCATTCTACAAGCTCTGCATCCCATCCCATGTTGAAGCGACCAGCTGGGTTGTCCGAGGCCACTGGCCCTGGACCTCAGTGAGCAGCCCGCTCCAGGCTCCGGCCGCCCTCCCAGGCACGGCGGGCGGCCAGCAGTGAGCAGCGCCGAGCCTGAAGGACTTCACCATCTGGTTGCTGATTCAGCCGCCAGCCCCCACTCCGTGACGTTCCAAAGGCTGCGGGAGGGGAGGACTCGCAACACCTTTATCTTTAGCTTTGCTTCTCCCTTTTTTTTCCTATTTTTATTAGCTGGGAGACATCCCATCCTTTTTATATCTCCGAAGTCGAGGGTGATCAGATGAAAGTGTGGTGGGGCTCCTGCATGGGTAGATGAGCAGCCATAAGGTCAAGGCACCTAAAGGAAAAGTTTCCAGCTTTCACAGCCCTAAAGATTGTCCCATAAAATTACTCATAAAATTAAAGTGGGGTTTGGGTTTCAAAGCCCTGAGAAACTTGAAGTAGTCATCAGTCAATTCTGGTATATGGGAAGCCTCAAACCTCTGCTTATTGAAGCAGAGGTTAACACCGCACTGTAACATCTGCTGGGGACAGGGGAACACGTCTGAGACGGCAGCGTCCAAAACAGCTTGGAGGTTATGGCTTGGGCAGTGGGTGATAAGTTGTTTTCACTATTAAAACATGTAGCTGGCTCCACGCTACGGGTCTGAATTGCTTCGGTCAAATTCTTCCCAGTAAAATGCAGAGCCACCTTCTCAGACCCTTCTACAGGATTTACGAGGACTGGGTCCGCTCCAGTTTTCTTTCTGTATCAAAGTGATGATTTAACTAATTGATGATCTAATTTCAGGCTGGAACTGAAACTAACCTGCCGATTTGTGAATTTGACCTTGGTACAGATTAACAGCAGCAGCAGTTAGTGTTAGTTTAACAGCGTTCATAACAGCTTTTGCTTTGGTGATACCTTCTCTGGACTTTGCTTTTGCTTTTTTAAAATATATCAGTAGCATGGTAAATGGCGAGCGTCAGGGACAGCGATTCAGGCGGCTCCAAGCATCTCTGGGGGGGGAGCCCCTGGCTGCAGATGTCACTGTCATACCTTTGGCAGCAAATGCCAGCGTTGAGCCAGGCAAGGGAGCTGATCTCGCTGAAAAATACCCCAGGCAAAGCGAGGGAAGGTTCCGCTCGGCAGCAGCGACAAGGTCACGCAAACGCGTGGGTCAGCACAAGATGGAGGGAGCGGCTGCGCGGGGGGAAGCAGCTCGCCCGAGAGACCAGCCCGCGGCCGGCGGAGCCAGCGCTGTCCTGTGCTGCGTCTGCCAGGCGGAAGGCAGCGGCACCACGGACCGTGACCTCCAGCCCGCGCCGTGCCTCGCTCACCTCCCTTGGAACACCGTGCCAGCACGTCCGTGGAGCAGGGGTCAAACAGCTACCAAGGAGTGGGTTTGCATCACACACCTCACACACACACCCCCTGCACACACACACCCACCCACCCACCCCGTGTATGCTCGGGTACCTGCCCCTGACCTGCACAGAGACATACACAAGCCGTCCCTGCACGCGGGCTGTGCACACACACACGCACACAGTGTGTGCAGCCCAGGGTGCACGCGTGTCTGCACACAGCTTACATTCAGACACACACCCTTTGTCCGTCACACTTACACACATGCACACACCTTCATGCACACATTGACACACATTGACACACATGCACACACCTCCAGGTGTACCTTTACACACGTGAACGCGCTCATGCCTGTACATACCAACAGAGACACGTGGGCTGCCCACCCTACGCTCCCCGCACACCTCCCATAGCCGCCCTGACCCCATGCTCCTCACCTCCACCCTGGCCCAGGGCCAGTCGTGCCCCGAGGCCCCGGGCAGTCACTGGGCTGCTCCAGGCTGAACCCAGACCTGCACCAGGGGTTTCCCAGAGCCTCGCACCAAGCGCAGGACCCCACCAGCCTCCTCATGCCAGCCCCCACTGCACCAGGCAGAACCGCCATCACCCAGCAGCTCTTTCCATCTCAGAGGGACCAGCGCTTTGGGACGTTCCTGTCTGTCCAAAAACAGGAGGCAATCAGCAGCGCGGCAGGACCTGCACAAGCAGGGTCCTGCTGGGTGGTGGGATGGAGGAGAACAGACAGCGGGAGAGGGGAGCTTGGGGCTGGCCTGGGTCTGCGCACACGTGGCTGGACATTGCCAGTGGGTACAGCACCCCGAGGTACCCCTCTTCACGCAGAGCCACCCCACGCTTGTGTTACTCCGTGCAAAACAAAGCCGTGCTCTCCATTCCCAGTGCTGCCACAGCTCTTTGTGCAGCCTGAGCCCTCCCGGCACCTCCTGCACGCACAGGATCGGTCCTCATGACCTGGGGAGGCAAGCCACGGGCGATACAGCTTTGGGGTGGGAAGTCAGAGGTTATTCTCCGTGAGCGGTCCCCATGGCAGGCGGTGGCTCAGGGCACCGCAGGAAAGGGCAGCAGGGTAGGGGCTGCCGCGCACAGCCAGCAGGTAGGACAATGAAACCTTATTTCGTATAAGCCAGAGTGCAAAGCCACTCTGCCTGCTGCGGGAGCTTGATCCTGCGCGGCCACGGAGCTGCCTGCAGGCTGCCTGCCCTGCTCGCGGGGCCAGCATCTCTCACCAGGGCTCCTGCAGCACAGCACCGAGAAGGTGAAACCAGCTCAAGCTGCAGAGATCGCCGCTGGGGCGGGGGGGATGGCTGCAGGCTAATAATATTCCGTGTCTCATTATGCCGCGTATTAAGCTGAAATTTGCAGATGCTCTAATCACCGCGAGGCATTCTGCGCACACAGCCTCTCTCCAGCCCGGCAGCTCTGTGCAAACACCGAAGGAGAAGCCCCGCTAACCGTCCTGCCACATGGTGTCCTGGAATCTTTACAGACCATTTCACCTTCACAAATAGCCTTGGAAATGTCTGTGCATCGACAGCCCCTGCGGTAGCCAGATAGCACAGCCGCCTCCTCTGCAGCTCCCCGGGCCCCTCTTAAGCTTTTTCCCATCACGCCATGCAAATGCGAGGCTCCAGAATTTACACCAGGGCTGGGTAAAGCACCTCACGTCGAATGTGATCTGCGCCCCAGGCTTGCAGGAAACGTGAACTGTATTTTATAGAGGTTGAGGGAAGCTCCTGCCTGAATTGTTTTATTTTATTTTTTTTCCTCTCTGCGTCTTCTCTCTCTCTCTTTTTTTTTTTTTTTAATGATTTTCTTTTCTTTTCCCAGATCTCTGCCCTTTGCCCTCTTGCGATCAAAGGGGGCACGGCATTCAAGTGCCGTGGGAATACTCAGTCCTTGGGTATTCTGGGCAATCTCACGAGAAAAGCTGCTTTTTCCCCAGAGGTAGGGAAACGCGCATGAAGCGGGGTGTGGGAAGGAGGGGTGTGAAGCCTGCTGGTTCCCGGTGCGTGGGAAGGGAGGAGAGGGGAGCAGCGCGGGCAGGCGACGGAAGGGTTAATCGGAGACTGTCCTTGCTGTTTTTTCCAGGCCTGGCTGCACCAGATTCTTCCATTTCTCTTGGCAGGGATTTAAACCGTGGGGCTGAGCGAAGCACGTGAGCCTGGAGAGTCCCCGCACTCCCGACGGTGAGCAGGACCCTGAGCGAGACGCCGCAGCTCATTAGCGAAGCAGCAGGCTCGTCCGGGGCGAGCAGGTGCCAAGCAAGCAGCAACAACAGCAAAACAGAGAACGGTCTCGCTGAGGAGAGGCAGAAATGCAGCTCGATGGGGAGCCCCTTCCCTCAGCAGCCGCCGTTGCTGCTCCGGGCATGCACACGCACGTGGCACGCTTACTACAAGTAATAACGCGGGGGTGGTGGGGAGGGAAACCTCACCCTCGCACTGGTATGGTGAAATGGAAGGGTTTGGGAATCGGGCTCATCCCTCTGCTTGGTGACGGTTTGGGCCACCCCCTTGGGTCTCAGTTCATACGCATTTTGGCAGGATTTCCTTGCGGGAGGCGGTGGGGGTGGGCTTGGATTCTCCCTCCCCCATTATCCCACCCTGCCGTAGGGGGAAGCAGGGGTTGGAGATAACCCACCCCAGCCTGCCAGGGACCCCCAGGCAGAGCCATTTTCTGCCCATCTTCTCCACGCTGGCAAAATGGGGTGACCTACGGAGCCCCCTGACTGGGGGAAAGGGCTGGGAATCATTCCCTGAACAAGCACAATGGCTCCTCATCCTGATGGCTTGTCTGGCTCCGTGCTCACAGTTGCCCAGGCGACTGCTTATGGAAAAGCGCGCATGGCCGGAGAGGCTCTGGCTGCTTGTCCCAGCGGTCCTCACCCCCCGCTCCCTCCTGGAGGGGATGGCACTGCCCTGCAGCAAACCCTCTGCACGCACACCGCCCAGCGTGACCCCGGCTCCTGCTGACACTGACGCAGACTGAGGTCCTGTCCTTTGCCGGTGCCCAGAATCCAGACCCAGATCTGCTGCTTCCAAAGAAAATCAGGTTCGATCATGAACCCCTCCTCCACGGTTTGATCAGCATTATTCCATGTTGCTGTCTCCATCGCCACTGCACCTCGGTGGTGTGCTGGGCACTGGACAAATGCTGTCTGCATCTCAAAAATAGCAGCAGTGACTCTTTATTGCTTTTGGTGTTGGTCTTTCCTTCACCTAGGACATGTTTTTCCAGGTGCACCCAGAGCTGGATGGTCTGCCATTCTCAGCCATGGGCTGCCACCACAATTCCGGGAGAGCATGAAAAGTCACAGGCAGAGAGCCCAGGCGAGCGGCAGAAGTGGAAGGATTCAGGATCTCCCAGGGTCCTGTGAAAATCCAAGCGGGCATCCTCCAAAGAGGTGTTCCAGGTGCTGGCTCCCCCAACATCCCAGCCTCAGCCTGGGTCGTCTGTGCCCACACACAGTGCAGTACCAGCCAGGTGAATGGCCCCGAAGAGCAGCCGGCTCATGTCTCCCCAAAGAGACAACCTTGTCGTGTCCAGTCCACTGCCTGCTCAGTGGGACCTGGGCACTGCTGGGGTGGAGGACCCTAGCCCCTTCAAAACAGACCACATCCCCACAGAAGCTGGTCAGGTAAGCTCTGGCCAAACCATGCCCTGCAACCTGCTCTTGCTGAGGCTAGTAGGGCGGGCGGCTCTGTCCTGCTTTGTCCCATGGCTGGTGTTGACAATTGCTGTGTGAAAAAGGCCAGGAGCCCCTGAGCTCTTGGTCTGGGTCCCACCTGGTGCCCCTGTGTCCATAAAATGGAATAAGTGGGTTTTGCACAGTGAGCTCGCCATCCTTCAGGCCAGTGTCTGGAGCGCCCTTGCAGATGGGCCACAGCCACCATAATGGACCTCGTGCAAAGCCATGGATGGCAGCTTCACCTGCCCCATTTCTGCCAGCCACCCTAGCCCTGACATGGCACCTCTCTCTGGGAGTATCCCCGCTCCACAGCCATGTCACCTCCAGGCAACTCGTCCCCAAATTTCTCCATCACAGAGTGTGCTCAGGGCATAGTCACAGAAACAGCCCCAGCATCCATGCACATAGCAGCTTGGGAGCAGATCCAGAGATCGACGTGTTCCAGCTTGGACACCCTTGATCCAAAATCCGCTCAGCACAAACGTAGCCCTCAGGAGAAGGAAAACAAAAGCAGGGATGATTTAAAAGGAGAATAAACCCCCTCCTTCTGTGGGACTTTGTCCTTGCCCAGAGGAGGAATCACCTACTGCAGGAGTTTGATTGAGGTAAGTAATAGACCACCTTAAGCTGAGATGACATCTCCAATGAATGCTGCATTCAACGGTGGACAGGCCATATGCAGAAATAAACAGGGACCCAGGACACACTGGCAGCTCTTTAAAAGATTGTTAATAATGTGCTGTTCACGTTCCTCGGAGACTACTGCCGTGGTCTGCCAGTAACAGACGCTGGCAGTCCTGATGGGGACTAACTCCCGCCATGACAGAGCCTTTGCCTGGCACTAGGCACGAGCCCAACCTGCCCTTCCCCTGGCCTCGTACCATCATGACCATCAGCACTGGGGAGGGGAACACAATCCTGCGGCAAAGACCGCGGTGGTCCAGGTGGCAATGAGGCGACATGGATGTGCACCAGGGCACTGGACAAGCAGGTATTGCATCCGAGCCCTGGTGGGCTGAGGGAGCCTTGTGTGTAGGGCTGGCGGTTCCAAGCATGGACCCAGACCTTGAAAGCAGAAGTGAGCTCTGGGGTGGGGGGTGGGGGGTGATGAGATGCTGATCCAGACCTGGCAGAGTATGGTTGTTAGGGGGCAGGGCTGGACCTGCAGCTAATGGGGCCGAGAGGACAGTACCTGGAGAGCAGGACATCAGTAGGACAGCCTAGGAGGACATGCGTCCATCACCACTAGCTGTTTCTCACACTGCAGCTTGTGATCCAGCATCTCCATCGTTGTCCCAGAGCCTGAGCAAACAAGGTCCAGGTCAGAGCGGTACAAGGGAGAGTGAAATGGAAAATCATTCCAACTGCCACGTTTCTGTGCAATCCACCTCCCCAGGCCCAAGTCAGCCTGAATCTGGCCCATTAGCTCCCACCGCTGGGCACGGCGACTGGGGAAGGAGCAGGGAGCTTTCCCCCTTTCCCGTAGGCAGAGATCAAAACGTGTCAGGCTGGAAATCTCCCAAGAGCAGCTCCCTCCTGGGCTTCGCTGCTGCTTCCTGTTCTCGGGGGCAGGAAATACCAAGCAAACAGCTCCGTGCATGACTTCAAAACTTCCACTTCCAGCGCCGGCTGCAAGATGAGGATGGAGGAGCCTGCGCAGCAGAGCAGCCTGCCCGGAGGCTTTGCTCCCATGGCCCAGACCCCCTCCATCTCTCCTCTGCCCTTTGGGAAGCCAGGTCCCCAGGAACATCTTCTCCTAACCCTTAATGTCAGACCCAAGAGGTGGTTGCGCTGAGCTCCTAGGCTGTCAGTCCTGGTGCTGTTCGTTGCTCTCTGCCTCCACTCAGAGCCAGGCAAACAGATGTATTAAAAACCACACAGAAAATGAGACTGCACTGTGCGGCGTGAGGCTGCTGCGCTTACCCCTTGTGAACATGGCTGGCTGTGACCGTCACAGCACGAGAGCTTTTGCAGTCCCCGCATTGCTGTGATCATGGTCTGCACACTACAAGCATTGTGTGGGGGAAAAAAAAAATCCTGTCTGCTGCTCCCCTTCCCCCTTAGGGTAACAGCCTCCCCTCCCCACAACCTGGGGTGGTGTGCCCCATCTTCTTGTCTCCATTCTGATTTTTGAGGGTTGGTTCAGCCCTGCCCTGCTGTGCCAGGAGCTGCACAACAGCACAGAGTGATGGCCAGTGGATTGAAAAGGTCTGTTTCCCCCACTTCACTGGTTAGAAATAACAAGGTAGTGCCTGGCCTGGGTCTGTCAGGGCTTCCAATCGGTCTGTTGATTGCCCAGCAATTCATTAGGCCAGGCAGCAAGGAGCAAACCAGGGATGGGAGCTGATGGCTCAGAGCAGGGTCCACCCTGCAGTTCATCTCTGTGCCCAATCTGCTCCAGGGTGCAGGGAGAGGCCCCTCTCCATGACTGGCATCCAGGTCTCGTTGGAACAAATGTGCCCTGGAGGTTCCTGCATCAGAGCTGGGCTTCAGGGCTGTCTCCTCCAGGGCATCACTGGTCCCTGCCAACACACTCCCGGAGGCCCTGCTGCAGAGTCCCCCAGGCAGAGGCAGGAGCTGGCAGCATACCCCACGTGCCGAGAGCCCAGCGGTGCCCAGCACAACCTGAGCCTGGCAGGGGAGGTCACTGCCTCATTTGCCTGCCGTGAGCTCCCCGCGCTGCTCAGCATCCCTGCTCTTGGCCCGGGTACGGATGGAGCCAGCTGCTCCTGGCGCCGGCGCTCGTCTCTGCCAGGCGCTGAGCCATCTGCCTGGCAGGGCCAGCCACACCTGCTGGGAAGGAGACAGAAGCTGGGCAACCTCCCCGCCTTTGCGGCTTTCCGGCTGGCGGCATCACACGGCGGCTCCAAGAGGGCTCGTGTGTTTGCACAAAGAGAAAAGAGATAAGGGGATGCTTCTCCCCCACCGCCCCCGAAGCCCGTCCACGGCTGGGCATCTCATGAGAAGGATGGGTACCGATGTGAATCTCGGGCGGCGCCACGAACAGAGCGTCCGACTTCTCCCTTGACCAGCCAGGGGATGAGATGCACCAAGTCCCTCTGCCTGGGTGGACCATGGCACTGCACAGCGCAGGCAGCCCCATCCCTGGCACCGCGCAGAGTCTGCTGCCAATGCTCAGCGCAGGAACCAGCAAGGACCAGAGAGCAGCTCTCCCACGAGCAGGCAAGGGGCTCTTCTCTCCCAGAAGGGCAGGGGTTTCAGAGGAGACATGCTCAAACAGCTTCCTTGGGACTGTAATGGTGTGCCCCCCCTCCCCAGTGTCAGGGCTGGTGACTGCCCTGGGTGTTGTTCGGAGCCCCATGTGCACAGCCACCACGGTCAGTGCTGTGATGGAGAGGAGCAGACGGGACCCGATGGCTCTGCCCTCTCCTGCTTGATTCACCTCATCCCACTCCTCTGCATCAGGAACTGCAGAAGCACAAGTGTCACGTGCTGGTGCCAGGGTGCAGGCTGCTTCTCCAGCTCCTGGGGCATCGGGGCCAGGCGGCACCACGGCACTAAGGGTGCGGGATTTTGCCACCTGCCCTCACATCCCAGCCTTGCTGCCATGAAATGCTGCGATGGAAAGTCTCTCCCAACCGAGGCTGGACAGAGGAGTTGGGATCTCCTGGCCTCTGGGGTGGCAGCAGGACAGGCAGAAACAATGGAGAGCATCTCCAGACACACCATAGCTGAGCATCCCACATGTGGCTCCTCTGCCTTGTCCTGTTTCTCCTCAATGGGACAAGGTGGCCCAGGGGCATCACAGAGCAGTGCCTCCCCCAGCCTGGCTGGCTTCTCCCACCCCAGCAAAGCCAGGGCTGCTCTGCCACTCCAACACCCAAGTCTCACAGCTGGCACCCCCTGCTGCTGCCAATGAGCCCAAAACCAGCCTGGAGAGCTTTCTGCAGCACCCCACAGGGTCAGGTCTCACTGGACCTTTGTCTACAGTCCAACCAAGGCAAGGAAGCGAGCTCTGCTTTTGAGGGATTGGGAACACAGCAAAAGTTATCCCCGGGCTCTAAGAAGGCCTCCTTGCCCAGACCTCCAGCCCTGGCAGCTCTCCTGGGTACCCATGGCCAAGGGGCATCTGCATGGAGCTCAGCTCTTTGTGGGCATCATGCAAGGGCAAACCTGCTAGCTGCCCTCATGCAGTAGCAGCCTACTGACGTGACTGCAGCTTTACTCTACACAGGAAAGCCTGAGCCAGGCTGGGAAGAGGAGAGGGACTGATGTGAGCACTGTTAGTCCAGCAGATGTGGGTGTCCCAGACCAACAGCCTGCATGGTCCTGGAAACAGAGACCAGTGCCATACTCTGCAAACACCTCCATCCCAGCCAGTGCCTTGGCTCCGGCACGGAGGCAGAGTTGCTCTCAGGACATGGTGCATTCAGGCCATTTCTTCTGGTGACCTCAGGGAAGATGAGTTGCCTCCCGGCACCCACTGAAGATGGGCCAGGCCAGATGGGCCTCTCCGCCAGGCAGAGCAGGAGCGGAGGGCGAGGGCAGGCATGGCTCCCAGGCTGCAGACACCACAAGTGTGCTGGGGCCGGGCAGACAGGTCCCATGACACCCCATGTGCCCAAGGTCTCCCAGCCACGGTCCCAGCCAGCTGATGCCCCAATGCATGCCACAAAGCTTGGTGTTGGTCACGGGTCTGCTCAAGCACACAATGCTCCTGGCTGCAGCAGAGAACTCAGAGGAACACAGAGGTCAAATGGAGAATCCAGCTGCCCTGGGGAACGCCCGTGACACCCCAGCCTGGCCTTGACGTGGCACAGATAGCAGGTAGGCAGCAGCACTGAGGACCTCAACAACAAGCAGCTCCTAAACTTTGTGTGAACCCTCTGGGGGATGCTGACCCTGGCTGGGATCCTGCTGAGACCCGACACTCTCGCTCCGCCTCACCCATGAGCATGTTCCCCCACCATCCCACCCACTCCAGCGCCAGTCTGCAGTGGAGGGCTTGGGCTAGTTCTTGTCCATGCCCCATCTCCAGGGCTTCTTCACCCCATGGGGCTGTCTTGCCCCATATGATGAACCCTGCCAGCTGGTGCCACCCACAGGTCCCACTGACACCCACCCCAGGCTGCCCCAGTGGGCACCTGATGGCTCCTGCAGCATTTTGCAAACCTCCTCCTGCAGCAGCTTGGGAAAACTTTGCTTCAGGAGGGCTGCTTCGACCTTGACCTGGAGTAACTCTGTGGTGGTGGCTGCAGGAGGGGACATGAGCTCAGCAGCCTGTCTGATGGGAAAAAAACACACACAGCAACCTCTCTCCTTCCTTTCTTCTCTCTCTGCCATCCATTTGGTGGGCAATGCGGCCACGCTGCAGCTTTATCTTGGTTCTTTAAAAGGCTCCCTGGCTGACATGCACACCGTATGGGAGCAGTCAGCCGAGGAGAGCTGTAAATCTCTGAAGGCCTCATCTTGCGGGGCACATTAGCTGTTTTAAACTTGTCAGCTTTCAGCGATGGAAATTGACTGTTCAAAGCCATTCTTCCCTCCGCATCCTGCTCCCTTTTACGCAGCAGAGAACGTGCTGCATCCCCGTTGTGTTGGAGCAGGGGGGCTGTGCATCCCCTCACGCGTGTCCTCAGGGACCGCACGTGCTTTAGGGATGTTTCTTGAGGTCCCATTGGGGCTATGAATGTCTCCGAGCCATCTCCTCCCCATCTCTCCCCTGCGATCCTGCCCTCACCTGGAGGTGAGGATGGGGATACATAACCCTACAAATCACGTCCACCCACACGAGCTGGCTTTCCCGTGTCCATCCATGCAGGACAACACCAGATCCTGCTGAGGTTGAGGCTGAGAAGGTTTATCAAAATCAGCCTGGTGGGATTCAAAGGCAGCACAGTGTGTGTGCGTGCGTGAGCCCTGGTGCTTGGCACAGCCTTGCACGCAAAGCCCAGGGACACGCAGCCTGGCTGCTGGCCGGCTGCACCCACGGGCACCTGGGGAGGATGCTCCTGCCACCGCTGCACTCGTGACGGCTCTGCCGGCACCGACAGCTCGCGAGCCGTGTCGGGAGCGCAGAGCGTGGGGGCTGCGAGGAGGAAAATCTCTGCTTGAACAGCTCTCCCCGAGGCAAACTCCCACACAGGCATCTTCTCAAAAGGGCACGTGACCCCGTCCTGGGCATCCCACAGATCCGCTGTGGAGCCAGTGCTTGGTGGGTGCCCACCTCACCCCCTGCTCTGCATGCAGAGATCCCTCTCCATCCTGCTGGGTGCGTGGTCCATCTCTGCAGATGCTCCCCAGCCCCTGTGCGGGACCCGGAGAGGAGACGGGCACGGCCCTTCATCCCCCTCCCCCTGGCACAAATCCCCATGTTGTGCTTCGCAGCCATCACCCCGAGGACCCCACCTGTACTGGGGTGTCTCGGGAGCAGCTTCACCCCTGGGTGAACGTGGCCACCCTGAAGCAGCCCCCCGCGGCGCCCGGCGAGCGGCAGCTGCTCCATGTCTGCAGAGGGAGCGTGACAGCCGCGCTCAGACCCGAATCAGCCCCGGGTCCCTGACCCTCCCTGCGCACGGGGTCAGGGCGGCCGTGACGGTGGAGACGAGGGGGGCCTGGAGCAGCTCCTGGCGCTGGGTGATTAGCGGCGGTGCGAGCCCTGCGTCAGCAAGCGCTGCTTCCCCTGGCTGCTAATTTCTCTCCTTGGTTACGGGAGGCAGGGGGAAGTGGTCCAGGCAGGAGGGGGGCATCTGGGCCAGGGACCGCGGGGGCCCTGGCGCAGCACGTGGCGTGATCCATCGCCGGCGCAAAATAGTTGCCCCCGAATTAGCCAAGCGCCAGATGACGCACCGCGCTCGCAGCCGGCGGGGAGGAGGGGGAGGACGGCGGTGTCAGCGGGCAGCCTACCCACGGCGCGGCCGCCAGGCGATGGAGAGAGGCTGCCGGGAAGGCAGGCAGGCATCGCCGGCACAGCGGGAGGGTCCCGGCCCCCAGCTGCCGGCACCGCCGTGCCCCCCGCTGCGCCCCCCAGCACAGCTCCCAACACGCCCCTGCTCCGCAGCCTGCGCGCTCCCTGCAGCGTCCGTCTGTGGCGATGCCCAGAAATAATCTGGCAGCGAAGCAGAGCCAGAGCCACGTCCACCCACCGCTCCACGTGAGTGATGGGGAGCGGAGAGGGCGAGAGGAGCCAGCTGGGCCCCCTCTCTGCCGCTGTGGCCCTCTGATAACGCCGGATTTGGGTCCTGCAGACCTGCGACAAGAGGGGTGCCAGCGCAGCGGGGAGCAGTTAAGCTTCCTATCACCTGCAGGGCAGTGCTTCCTCGGGGACCCTGC
Source organism: Anarhynchus alexandrinus (assembly GCA_008711295.1). NCBI lineage: Eukaryota > Metazoa > Chordata > Aves > Charadriiformes > Charadriidae > Anarhynchus > Anarhynchus alexandrinus. Next base: position 203,068 of record VUYV01000326.1, on the reverse strand, counting down.
CAGCCCACCTCCCTGCGGGCAGCAGAGAGGCTCCAAACGCAGGCAGGGCGCGCACGCATCCCGGAGCCTGCGCTGGCATGCCCTCCGCCGCAGCATGGCGCGGGTCCTGCCGCCGGTCCCCCCAGCCCCGGCCGTGCACCCCGGCTGCGGGGACAGCAGGGCTCGCATTAAGAGCCTGATTTGCAGATTGCTGTTCATGACACGGTGCTCCAGCCCAGCTAAGGCCGACGGGTTGGTTATTATATCGACAGCATAAACGTGTCGCAAATTGCCTGAATTAGCCGTGTGCCATGAACAGGTTTATGGATAATGGGATGCAGAGCCCTTTCAGGAGCAGGCGGCTCACAATCCAGTTAGACAGCTCCAGCACCAGCCGTTCCCCGCTGGAAGATGAAAGGCCGTCGGATACACCGGACAAAACCCAACGTGCCTCTCGCGTGCAAGCAGAAGTGCCCTGTGGGCAGGATCCAGCCTGGCTCGCTCAGCCCGCTCTCCCAGCTGCCGCCACCTCCTCTGTCCTCCTCACCTGATATTTTCCTCCTTGGGGAAAAAATTCTCCTTCCCTTCCCCAGAAGATACTTTCCCTCAGGGTGTGGGGAGGGGGATGCTGATACACTCCACTTTGTGTCCGAATTGGACTTTGGGCAAATTATCCTGTCGTGTATCCAGGGCTGTCCTTAGCTTCGACTTTTGAATTAAAACTCACTAGCCTGACGTTTGAACTAAAACTCATGGGCCCAGCCCCAAGGCTGACCTGGTCCAGGATCACATCTTGTGGCAGCTCTAACGGGGTGCAAGGCAGGACCTAACGGCTGAATTAGCTCTTGCTGGGTTTTCTGTGCACAGATTGGTCTGATCACTTCTTTTGATCCACATTTAGCTTTTGGGTTTCCTGCAGCAAGGCATTCCCCAGCTTCATCCCAGAGACTCAGCTGGCCTGAAAGGGGTTCAGGTCACAGTGGTTCAAACGTGGCCAGTCTGATGTCCTTGGCTGGGCTTTCCTCCGAGCCTGCAGCCTCGCAGCCTGCACCTGAGCCCTTCCGAGTGTTTTTGGGGAGACGTGGGGTGTCACGCCACGGTCTGGCAAGCATCACCTTGGGGCAGCAGAAGGTTTGGGAGGGCCCTGGCTCCACGTGTGTCCCCACACTGCACCCCTGCGAGAGTACCAGCTTTTAAAAGGGGCTTATTAATGTCCACCGGTGTCTCAGTGCAGACCGCACCAGGCGGGAGCGCGCAGGGGAGAGAGACAAAGAGAAAGCCGGCAGCGGTGGGGAAGGGCTGGGCTCGCCTCCCTGCACAAGCGCTTTTCCTCAACCGAGCGGCGAGAAAGCAAAACTGAGAAGTGCCTAAAATTAGAGCTGCCAAACCCCAGCTGGGGAAGCCTGGAAAGATCCCCAGGCCCTGGAGCCTTGGGCGAGCTGCATAAAAGGCAGCGGAGGGGAAGGGAAGGGAGCTTGGGGANCCCCCCCCCGCAATCCCCCCCCCCCACCGCCTGCTCACGACACCCCCCTCCCCCTGCGCACAGGGGGACGGATGCACACCCCACGCCGCAGCCCCGCGGGGGCTCAGGGGACCTGCCGTCCCTCTGAGGGCACCCATTTGGGTATTCAGCTGTGCTGGCGCAGCGGGGACAGGGCGCATACGGTCCCAGCACTGCGAGCAGCCCCTGGTCAGACATCCCAGCTTGCCTGCCTCTTCAGGAGACCCCTGGACACCACACGGGTGCCTGGAGATGTCCACGCACTTGGGGACCACTCCCTCTGCCCAGGGGCTGAAACACATGTACCTGGGACATTCCTCAATGGGACTTGCAGCCCCACATGGTGTCCCCTGCCTTGCACCCTGTCACAAAGCCAGCTAAGCTTCTAGAGGAGCAGGGATAACTGAGGATGCCAGAAATTGGGTGACCTGAGCCACCAGTGTCCTCACAGAGGCATTCACCTCCACCCAGCAAACTGGGATGGCAAACCTGTGACCCCCCAGCTGCCCACCCTGGGGTATCTTCCTGACCAGAAAGACACAATCAATGAGTCAAAAGCACAAGCTCTGCCATCAGCATCACACCAATGCAGCTGAGGTCGGAGACACCATCCCTTACCATCCCTCAGGCCAGCTCCTCCCACAGAGGTGAGAGCGGACGTGGGCAGGACGGTCTCCCCCCAGCATCCCGAAGCTCCTCCGGATTCACAGAGCGGCAGCCGGGGTGGCACCATCCCTGCCCCAGCAGTGCTGGTGGCAGAGTCACCAGCCATGCACTAGATAGACAACTAAAACCTGAAAAAGCAGCAGCTTCACAGGCAGCCGGTGACTTTGCACTGAATTTGGCTTCCCAGCTCCTATTTGTCATGATCAAAACGACCGAGGTTTAGCGCCAGCTTCACTGAGCTCAAGAGATGCTATAAAATGGCTGAGTCAAGGGCAGGTCTATATCATTTCTCTTGGTAACTGCAAAAATCACAAAGGCAGCCGTACCCCAACACCTGGTGAAAGCCTGGTCCCTGCCTTCCCCAGGGCTAGGACCCCACTCTAACCAGTCCTTCCTGCATGCCACAGAATCAGACCCTAGCCACTTAATTTGGAGTAAATCAGCCCTTGCTTGACATTTGTCCGTGACTCAGTGCTGGATATGCGCAAAATTGCCCAAGGAGGAGGTAGATGCATTGGACAGGAGCTGTAGAAAAAGGGTCTTGAGGGAAATTCACGCCAGAGGGATGCCTTGGGAGCAGCTTGCCCTGAGCTCGTTGCTGTCTGTCCTCCTAGAAGCTTCTGGTCCTGGCATGAAAGCATGTATGTGCTGTGACAGCCAAGGGAGAGTGTCCTGGCTCTGCTCCACCACCCCACCTCCTGCCTCCACCATGGCCGGCACCACGGGACATGCACCCAGCAGGAAAGGGGCTGGGATGGAAGAGAAACAGGGGGCAATGTAGGACTGCTTGGGACCAGAGGCTTGCACAAGATTGGTCACCAGGAGACACAGACAGTGACATAGCTGTTGCTGGGGGGAGGACAGGATGGAACAGGACAGGACAGGACAGGCAGAGAGGGATGAGATGATCAGGAGATGATGGAATGGGATGGCACGAGATGGCACAGGAGAGGACCGGTGGGACAGGATGAGAAAAGATAAAACAGAAGGAATGGGATGGGGTGCGGTGGGATGGGATAGCATGGCATAAAACAGAGGGGATGGGATGGGACAGAATAAAAGAGAAGGGATGGCATGGCATGGAAAGGGATAAAACAGAGGGATGAGATAGGATGAGACAGGATAAAACAGGGGACACGATGGGATGGGATGGGATGGGATGGGATGGGAGGGGATGGGATAGGATGGGATGGGATGGGATGGGATGGGATGGACAGGAAAGGATGAAGCAATGACTGGATGGACGGGATGGAGGGGTCAAGAAGTCCTCCTAGGAGCCAGCTCCCTGTGGCCACACTGGGGTGGCCCAGCCAGCACCTCCTGTCTTGGGGCAAAGCCCAGCACAGCACTGACAGCCCCACTGGCCTGCCCTCTGTGCCCCGCTGGGCACCACACCACAGGCGAGGAGCCACATGCGAGGCCCAGCGCAAACATCTCACGCTTTCCCAGGGGGAAGCGAATTGCTCCCTGGAGCGTGAGATCTGATTAGATTCGTGACACACCGCAGCGTGGCAACAACGTGATGGCCAGGCCTACGGTGTGTGCCCCGCGCCCGACCCGCGTCATCCCGGGGCTTTGGGGGCTGATGCACGGCAGGAGGGGCAGGAACAGCTCGGGGAGGGTCAGTCTGGCTGCTCTGGGATGTGTCCAGGCTGAGACATGAGGGACAGCAGGGACGGGGCCAGGGCTGGATGGGAGTGTGCCCGGGAGGTGAGCTGGGCTCAGCTGGCTGCACATCCCGGGGGCAGCCGCCAGCCCTGGGGACTGTGGGAGGGGTGGAGGGAGGGTCTGAGGTCACCCCACCGCGGTGGATGGTTACCCCATCCCTGCCTCCCGCCAGATGCAAAATGATGCTCTCCCATCTCTGGCTGGCAAGGCAGCTGCTGTGCTTGCCCATCCTACTGGGGCAGCAGCTCGCCGAGCACCAGAGAGCCCCCGGCAGCCGGAGGTCGGGCGAGCTGCCCCAGCCAGGAGAGGAGGTATCTTCAAAGGCTTCTCAAGGCGACAAACAGTACCTGTCCCGCATTTACCCTTCACATTTGTTGCCTCTAACGGTTTCTGAGCGATGCCTGCCTCTTTATTTGAGATCTTTCAACAGCTGTCTGATAGAGAAGACCTTTATCTTGCCTCTCCCGGGCTCCCATCCAACACCGGTCCCTGGAGGTGGGGAAGAAGGGGAAAAAAAAACAGAATTCACTCTTGACCGAGAGCCTCACCTAATCCACCGCATGTGGAAAATTACTGCCACCGCACGGCGCCCAGCCCTGGCCCCCTTCCCACCCTCGCCAGCCAGCTCCTGCTCCGAAGGCTTTTGTGCCTGGATTTTTTTCTCTCCTCTTCCTGCTGGGAGAATGGGAACTTCGGCGTTTGGACAAACCCTTGAGAAAACAACTTTACACGTGCTTGGGGCACTGAGTCGGTTTTTTATTTAGTTTCGTCTGATCCTGAGATGGATTTGCTAGAGTCCCTGTACAGGCTGTAAAAGCCCCCCCACCCCACCCCAGCCCCCCAACCCACCAGCCAGTATCAGCAGACCAGGGACCACTGGTCCCAGTAGCATTGTTGGAAGCCTGCTAAGCTGTGCCAGAGCTGCAAGTGGCGGCACCAAGCTTTCCCCCTCCAGGCACAGGTCCAGCCTTGCAATGTCACCAGGTCCCGCTCAGCATGGTCCCCAGCCCTGCCCACCTCACAGCCACACTTCCACCCCAAAGGGAATGGTGTGAAAAAGCTCTTCAGGATGGTGTCAAGCTTCAAGGCGGGTGACCTCCCTCCTCGGCTCAATACAAACACAACAAGGCTAGGAGTCACCTCTGCCACCTCAAGGTATCTGCAAGTAGACCTCTACAAATGAAGGTTGCCCACCTTGGATGGCTCCTTCACAGGCAGAGAGACCAAGGCACTGCCAGGTTTCTCTGTGCTCTTGCAGCGTCTCCTTCAGCACAAAATGGATTGTACCCTGGGGTCTACTGCTTGGGCCCTTGCTGGGCCCAAGGGACGGAGGTACCAGGCTGTGTTTGTGCTCTTCACAGCAGCATCTCCTCTTGTCTCCAGCACATGCAACTTTGTGGTCCTATAACATGCTCACCAGCAGTTTGGAAAACACTCAGTCCTGGAATTGGGATTAAAGACACACATGTGCAGAGTTTCTTCCCATCTGGATGCTCTGGACAGAGCTTTGCCTCAAGGAAGAGGTGAACAAACCTTCCCACACAGCTGTCTGGGAAGAAAAGGTTGTTATCCTGAGATCACAATTAGGGAAACTGAGTCACACAGTGGTAAATCTCAGAACTCAGAGAAAGACTAATTTTGTCTTGTCTGTGAATATCGGGGGAAAAAAAAAGAAATGCAAATTGTTTCCTGTGGCAAACAAACCACCGAGAGCCGCCTGTTTGACCTCCAGTATTCCCTGTTTCACATCATCCGATGGTCAGTTCGGACTGAGGCATTGCAACCCCTGCGCCATGTGCAACTCCAGACTTAGCATCACCTCCTCATCGCTATGGGATGGGCTATGTAAATCACATGGGATTTGCTTTCTTCATTCCTCGAATGGTTTCCGAGCTATAAAGCACTTCCAGCATAGCTGCCAAGCTAAACCTGCGTGATCGTGCCCCGGGGCCACTGAGATCTCAGCCCTGGATACAGTCCGTGACAGTACCCAGAAGGACCTCACCAGTATGGATGATGGCACCCACCTCGCACCAAAAGCTGAGGAGGAGGAAAAGGGAGAGGACAATGATTCAAACCCATTTCCTAATCCGGAAAGGGTAAAGGCAATACCTGCCCGTGCACGCACTGAGTGTACAAATAAAAATGCAGCAGAACTGCAGCGTTGTTGGCGCCAAGTATTTATAGCTCGATTGCACCTGAAGTCCCTCCCCAGGCCTGGGAGAGGGGAGGCAGCTGCAGCCCGGCTGGGTGGGTGGAGAGAAGGAAAAAACTGCTGCTTTGGGCAAATAAAGCAGGGGGAGGCTGGATTCACGCTTGGGTGGGTCAGCGTGGTGCTTCCCGGCAGCGTGCTTTGGAAAACCGCCTCCGCAGCCACCCCACCGGCACTGGCAGTCCCCTGGAAGGGACACAGCGCAGGACCCAGCCGCGCATGGCCAGGGGTCAGCCGCTGGCGCTGGCTGGATGCTCTGGGGTCCGTGGACTGGCAGTGGAAGGGCGCTGGGGTAATCTTTTGCTAAGAGGGGATGCTGGATAACATTTTCTGAAGTGTCTTCAGGATTTAAGGGCGCAGATCTGCAAAGGAATGGAAATTGCAGGAATTAGGTACCTAAATAAGAGTAAGGCACTTGAAAGCCACTCTGGATCAGGCGTTTAATTTACTCTTTAACCATACACTAAGAAAGCCTCTTGAAAGATAAGGGCTGTATTATAGGCACACAGTAGATGTTCCTCTAACCCGGTCCCCCATTTCCATCAGGGCCAATGCCAGGTGCCTGGGGAAGAGATTACAAACGTGGCTGGCGTGTGTAATGCTTCCTTGCTCTCCTGATCTCCACACATTCACGGAGCAGGGCTTTCTGAGCTGGAGAGGTGCTGCCTTTCTGCTTAAGAGCTCTCCATGGGCTTTCTCCTTCTGTCTTTCAACTCACACCTCCTGTGCGAAGTGGGAGCACCCGCTCCCCCTGCAGTGAGGAGCTCCCCTTAAGGATGCTCCACAGAACAAACATCTCTTCAGGTTTCCTTTGAACCTGGCCCCTGCTAACTTCCTTTCACCTGGATCCCAGTTGGTATACGAGAAGAGGTAGGGAACAACCACCCATTTTCTCCCTGCTCTTCAGAGGTCCCTGCTTGCAGGAACCGGATCTTCCACCACAGGGAAGGATGGTCCTGATGACATGGAACGAAGCGAGTTCATGCCCCTGGTCGTGGATGGCTTTGGACGTGGTTTTCTTTTCCATTCCTGACCAAAACAAAGAAATGCAGGAAGGAAATCCTGTCTTGCCACATTCACTGGCTCACGGCAGTTCACAAGTGACCTTGGAGCTCCCCACTGTGCTGAGAGCTTCTCTGAAGCATTGACGCTGCTTCCAGAGGTGGGGAAACTGAGCCATGGGGCAATCACTCAGATTTCTTCTGGGAACTTTGTAACTCCACGCAAGAAGGTAAAAAAAAAAAGGCTCCCAAAGCCCAGTCATTGCCTTTGGAGGTCAGTGCAGCCAATGTCGCTGGAGCATCTATGTTCCACTTTTGCTTGGGTGTATTTATCCTCGCTGCTACTGCTTATTCTCATTACTAGATTTCAGCATCCAAAACAGTGAGAGCGGGTAAACTGAGGCACCGGAGGGGCTCCTGCAGCCTAACCAAAATCCCACAGAAAGGTGGTCACGCAGGTGGAGGTACACCCACACCGGGACCCTTCACCCCCTGGCCTGGCCGGGTACCTGGGGAAGAGGGATGGCAGTGGCTGGGCAGAGGGTCACGGCATGGCCACGGCCCCCGCAGCTCGCGGAGGGGCTGTGCAGTACCCAGGGAGCTTGGCAGCAGCAGCAGGGATGCAGAGGCAGGGACGCGAGCACGGGCTCACCAGCCCCAGCCAGGCAGCTGATTAAAATGCAGTCCGGCCACCCCGGGCCTGTCCCCACCGTCTCCCGGCTTTAAATAATAGCTTAATTATCTCATTTACATTTGGCTCCTTTCAGGGAGGCACTGCGGTTGATTAACATTTTCCCTCCCGGTGTCTCGCTCTGCGTCCCCGCTGCATCCCACCCTTCCCACACTGCCGGTCCCACTCCCCCGGGCACGGCTCCCCGGCTCCCATCACAGTCGTCCACCACAGCTGGCCCCCAGCCCCACTCCTCTCGCTGGGTCAGGGCTCTCCAGGGCTAAGGATGTACCGGGACCCAGCTTGCAGCTGGCCAGCACAGCCACAGATGCTGGAGGATGGGAAGAGATGCCCTGGCTGGACAGCTGCATGATGAAGGCTCTCCTCATCTTCTCCCCATCGCTCGCCGGTGCCGGTCGGTGTCCTGCCGTTGCTTTGCTGCCGGCGCTGCCCCTGATCTCTCCCCACGTTCCCGTTTCCACCCCTCACTGGGCAGCTTTTAACTTTCTTTTTTATCTTCTCTTTTTAAATCTGCTTTGAAAGCTCCAGCCAAACACTGAATTCCTTTGAAGAAGAAGAAAACCTCTCTGTGGGTTGCCCTTTCTCACCGGCTAGAGCTGCGAGAGATCCCAGTGCCCAGCCTGGAGAGAGGAGCCACTGCTTGGTGGCTGCCCCGGCCCCGGGCACATCCCTGAGGGTGTTCATGGAGGAGACCAGAACTGCAGGCATCAGCAGCCCTCATCTCCCAGACCCTCCAAGCCCCCCGTCAGGTTTCCCAGAAAACCCAGGTTGTGCTCCTACACCACTGGGCGTCTTTGGGACAATTTTGTGTCCCCTGCCAAGCTGAAGGGGAGATTTTGCAGCAAATTTATGTGTAATTATCTCCCCAGGCACCCAAGGAAGGGGCCAGGGGGATGCGTGTGACACTGGGCTCCCCGCTCTCCCCACTGCATCCCAAGCTGGGACAGGACCTCACGGACAGGGGCAGGGAGGTGACGCAGCACTGCAGAGGCAGCTCCCCTTGCCACCAGAGCCCCATCCCACCGCTGCTGGGGGAAACTGGGCTGACATAGCCATACTGGGGGAGCCGAACATCCCCAGGGCTCCTCGGTAGACCTGCTCATTGCTGCAGGAGCCCGTGCCCCGGCAGCCCCTTTCCCCCGCCTGCTCCGTCCTCGTGTCCCCCCTTGCTGGCTCGGTGCAGCCCCGCAGGCTGCATCCCTCCCCGGGCTTGGCACCGCCGGCCGAGCCGCGGCACAGTGCTGCAGGCCCCGCTGCTGAGTTACAATCTCCTGCCTGAATGGCAGGCGTTTCCAGATAGTCCTATTGATTTTGTGTAGCCTCCAAAACCCCCCGTTCCTGCTGCTAATTTAGCCGGGACGGCCACGTTGTCCCTTCTCCCGGCGACGTGTGTGGCGAAACCCTTTGATCCGCTCCCTCTCGCTCCCTTCAAACAGCCCCCCCATTGCCAGGAGAGTTTGTGCTTCAGTGCAGAGGTGCTCTTTTTGGAACATATATTTTTAATGGGTATTTCAGACGTGGCGCAGGCACGAGGGAGTAATTCTCCTGTGCCCTGGTATTTACATATTTTCCAGCATGCACAGCACAGGCAGGGGAAGGTTTCACAGAGGGAGCACAGCAAACAGGAAGGAAAAAGCTTTGTGCTTTGTATCGCCAGGGCCCAATTACAGCCTGAAAGGCAGGGAGCCCATCCGGGTATTGCCCTCTCCAGCCAGTCCAAGCTGCAATTATAGTCCTCGCCAGACTCAGCAGGATCTGGGGGAAAAAAAAAAATGTATCTCGAGAGCTTCAAAAATGATCGCTAGCTCACTCTTCAGGGCGCGGGGATTTTAGGGCACCATCTGCTCACTCTCCTTTGCCAACACAGATCCTAAAAACTACTGGGTTTCACCTGGCTTCTGAAAGAAAATAAGGGGTAGGGAGAACCCAAACGCTCACCACTGCGTTGGCAGAGAGGGCCAGGAGACGGGGGAGATGATGCTGCAGGGAGGGGACTCAGGGATGTGGCTGGTGATAGTGCCAGGGATGGCTTAGGGTGTGCAGAGGATGCAGGAGGAGATCCGCAGAGCAAAGGTGATGGGAGGTGTGGAGGGAAGCTGGGATGAGGTTCCCCACTCCCGCCGCGAGGGCTGACAAGACCGACTTTCCCGCAGACTCCCGAGGCTCCCAGACCTGGGGCATGCCCAGGCATTGCACTGCTGGTGGTGCAGCCCCAGGAGCTGGCAGGAGCCCTCTGACAGCACCAGTGTTACCGGCAGGGACAATACACAGCCAGATCCCCCTGGGGTAGGTCACACCGCAATTCAGGTCACTTCTGCGGCCACCCTGCTGCCCGTGCAAGCCATTCAAGCCACCTAACACCACCTCCAAGCTGCTTGCCCCAGTAGGGCGGCACTGCTGGGGACCTGCCTGCGGACATCCTGCCTCTCCTGCAAGCTTGGTTGCCCTCAAGGTGGTTGACACCATGGGGACAAGGGTGTGTTGAAGCAGAGGATGGTGGCATTGCTGCCTGAAGATCTGTGCTGGGGACCAGGAGAGGCACAGTGCCTGGCTCTCCAGGGGAACCAGTCTCCACAACCTGCATGCTGCTCTCAGCCACGTGTCATTGACCAAAGTAAGATGCTCTGCCAGTGACAGCATTTTCCACTTTTGCAGGGCAGTTTCTAGGCAATGGACTGAAAAAACTAAGCTGCGGAGATAGTAGGAAGAGAGAAAAAGAGCTATATGGGAATATTGTGTATCGTGCTAAACCCAGCAAGCTCTATTTTTGAGCCAAACCAACAAATACTTAAGTGCTGCAAGTTTCTCAGCTGAAGCAGGCTCTTGAGTTAGCCAGGTTTGACCTTCAGGCACTGCTGGGACTAAGTAACACGCAAAGGCAGGGTTTGTCCCACTAAACTTAACGCCCAGAGTACCAGCACACTGCTGTCAAGGCATACGAGTTCTGTTTTCTTTGAAGCTCTTCCAGCCTCGAAGTCCTGCCTGGCAATTATACACATTTTCAGGTCTAAATTTGTTGGCCTGTCTCTAGACATATGCTGTACGATATGATATGGAGCATTTGGGCATAGATTTCCGTGCAGCAGCGCCGTCTGCTTCCGAGCGCTCACGCTGTGGCACTCTCTGCTCCTTCGGCACTATAAAACCTACGGATTAATATTTCAATGTGCAGAAGAGATCTGTGTGTCTGAGTACGGGCAGGGAAGAGGGAAGCCTGAACCCAGAGTTACCACTGCTGGAGCAGAGGCGGGAGGACACGTGGGGACACAAGTGCTGGACAGGCTGCTTAGTCCCGTCACTCTAGTCAGGTGATAGTCACCCACTTCTCCCATGCTTTTTCCCATGATGTTGACGATAGGCATCCAAATATCAGTAAGGAGGACCAGGACTGCTCCCGCAGTCAGCGAACGAGATGTGGCAAGCACTACGAGGAGTGTTAAATTCAGGCTTCTTGTTTTCCAGGGCGCTCTTTGGCTGCCGGAGCTATGTGATGAACCAGTCAGGACAGTGTGCCAGGTTTACAGCTGCCCTCCCCAGCCTCATTCAGGATCTTTGGGTGCGAGAATCATTCAGAGCAATCATGGAGCAGACCAGAAACTGATCTGATCCCCATCAGTAGGTTCCAGGGTTAACAATCAACTTCTTAACATGGCAAAGGGGATCTGTCCTAGGGAAAGCAACCTGCAGACAAGATCTGCACATCCAGAGGTGGAGGGGTGCTGACTGCAGCTCGCAGAGGCTGGGGGGCTGCTCTGACCATCTCCTGCCTTTGCCTCCACGTGGGCAGGCGCAACGAGCTGGCGGGTGGCAGCTGGGGTCAAGGCCAGGTTTCCCACTTCAGGGTGCGCCCCTGACTGGGATGAGCCACCTGGGCCGATGCAGGGGATGAACCCCCCACACACACCTCCCAAAAGGCTTTAACTACCAGACAGAGATTTGGCAAGCCAAACCCTGCCAAGCCAGCCTACAATTTGGCCTGGAAAGGGCCCCAGATGTTCCCACTGGGCAGCCAGGCACCGAGTGTGGCTTTGGGTTGTGAGCAGGGCAAAAGCATGTCCTGGCTGAACCCCTGCAGCTCTCACCAGCCAGCAGACCTCTCTGTCCCCCCATGCTCTGCCCAGACCTGGGGGCTCCCCAGGCTCTGCGGGCAGCGAAGGACTCGTGGCAGCGGTGGCTGGTGAGGCAAGAAGGGAAGGCAATGCTGGAGCTGCTGACACAGAGATCTTCTCCAGCGTGTTGTCCAGTCCCCAGAGCAGGGAAGTAGAGAGGGCCACTTTGGGGGCCAGATTGGAGATGTCCCTTCCTATGCCCCATCTCCTCTTTGGATAGCCATGGGCACACCATCCCCTGGGGGAGGGAGTACAGCAGTGTGGCTCCTGCCCAGGGACACTCCCAGCAGCTGCCAGCTCTTCAGCAAAATGGAGGTGGCCGAGTCTGAACACCCCTGCATTTCAGCATGAGCACAGCACCCAGTGAGGCGTCAGTCCCCACTGAATCCATCCCACCACCCAGTCACAACTGGCTTTCCCTCCCTGCGCAGGAAAGAGACACCCACTGAGCATGGTGTCCAACCTGAAGTCTCCACCACTTTGTTAGATCCCCCCAAGAGCAATGTGTAGGGTGGGGAGCAGGGGGAGGCTGGGTCTAGATGGCTTGTTTTGGTCCTGCTGGTCTGCCCTGCTGGAGCCACGACTGGTGGTGATGGCTTGTGTACCCCTTCTGATGAGGTCTCACAGCCCAGGAGACCCTACAGTCCTGAGGCCAGGGGAAACCAGGGGGTGATATCAGAACCTTTTCGTGACCCTCCCAGGATTCCCACCACTGAGACCCTTCACCCTTGTTTCAGGGCTAAAGGGGGTCCCCAACCACACAATATGAAATGTCATGAGTGTCTACAAGTCTCTCTACTTCTACAAGTCCCGTCTACTAGGAAGCTTCAGCTGAGTGAAGTCCTGGACACGGTCGCTACAGCACTGAAACCCCTTCCAAGCCCCAAACACCACGAGTGGCATCACATCTGCTGGCTTGCCCCACCAGCCTCCACTCGGAGCCACGTGAGGATGAAGTCCCCTCTGAGCCCATTATGCTGCCAACCTCCTGGCCCCCACCTCCCCTGCACACCACTGCCCCTAAAAAGCAAAAGCCACTCGCCTTGCTCCCAGCTGCTGGAGAACAGCCAGGAACCACTTCCAGACTGCGTCACCATATTCACGGCCTCTCTCGGGCTATATATAGTTGCGTGACTGCAGGTTTTTCTGGACGTTGAGTTGCTAAAGAACTAGCGTTCCCCAGCCAAAGCAGCACACGTCCTGAAGGGGAGCTGAGCTGGGAGGGGGAGAGCTGCGTGAGCCAGAGCAGTCCTGAGCATCCCCAAGGTGAGGTTTGCCTCGCTGACAGGCTTGCCCTGCAAGCAACCAGCACACGGGGATTTTAGACCTCTCTGTCTCCTCAGCGGTGAAGTGCCTGTGGAGCTTGGGAGTTTTTGTAAACCCAATTTCGTTTTGACGTAGCCAGTAGATCCGGAGAGGATGTGAACCTCAGCGCCAAAACTGCCTCGCAAAGAGGTCACAGCAAACAGAGAGAGAGAAACCACTGCTATATTGTGCATCGCATCCCCAGCCTTTCCAGCCACTGTGGTCTGCAGGTTTTTTATGAGTGTGAGCTCAGAGGCACTGACTCAACTACTGCAACATCCTTCTCTTCCCCTGGAGGCCCTGAGCGCTCCAGACTGGCCTGCAGCACAGCAGGGGGTGGCATGACTGCATCGCTGTGCATCCCACTGGGTCCGTTTGGCCGAGGCACAGCCGGTCGGCTGCCAGACCTTGTGAGTCTCCTTCTGCTTCACTCCAATACCTGGGAAGATCCTGGGATGGGACGTGTGCCCAGGAGATGCCATGGATGGGGCGTGGGCTCTATCAAATCCAACGTCCTAGCTCAGAAGTGGGCCACCCTCGGACATTTGTGGGAAAGCAGAAGAGACCCTATGAATCTCCTCTTTCCCAGAAGAGTTATGAGCACTTTCTCTCCAGGCACTGCTTTATCTGCAAGCACTGTGACTTAGTTTAACCCCTGCTACCCTCGACCAGACTTCAGTCACCCAGCACCAGCAAGGAATACCAAAGCAACACACCATCATCGTGTGACCCATTGCTCTTCAGGCCACAGTGTCCTGGTGCACCAGCTTCTGCAGCAGCTGTTGGTCAAGTCTACCCTCTACCTGACCTCTTCCTCATGCTACTGTGTGTTTACCGTGTCCGTGATTGCAGCAGCTGCTTTATACGGCCATGCTGCGAACAGCTCGGTGAAATGATCTAGACTAAAAAGCACCTCCAAAAAGCACAAGAACAGAGGAAGCCAATGCGTGGTGATCCATGGCCTCAGGCATGGCTCAGCCACCTACTTCCAGCTTTCAGGAACTCAAATAGCTGCTTGTTGGAGTTAATCATGTGAGGAGGTGGAGCAGTCTTGGAGTGTTGCCCTTCCTATGAGCTCGGCCATGTTGACCTCATCATAGTGTCGCAGAATAATTCAGGTTGGAAGGGACCTCAGGAGGTCTCTAGTCCAACCTTCTGCTCAAAGCAAGTTCAGCTATAAGATCACATTGCCCATGAGGGCTTGAAAACCTCAGAGGCTGGAGACTGTACAGTTTCTCTGGGCAACCTGCTGATGTTTGACTGCCTTCACGGAGAAAAAGTCTGTCTTTATTGCCAGTCAGAACTTCTCTCAGTTCAACTTATACCCACTGTTTCTCCTCGTGCTGTATAGTGCTGTGAAGATTCTGGCTCCATCTTCTCAAGAACCTCCTCATTCCAGGTACTGGAAGGCTGCTATTAGCTCCTCCTGAGTCCTTCCCTTCTCAAGGGTAAATCTTCCACCACTCCTCTTGTTCTTGCCATCCTTTACAGCTAAGAAGAGGCAATAGTCCTCCCCAGCTGCCCCGAGCTCTTGTGACCCTCGTCACCCCAATCCCACGAAACACGAAGGCAGATGAGCAGATCTCATCCCATCATACTCTGAACTGCTCTAAGAACTGGGAACAATAAATCAACTGAATTAGCTCAGTCCAAGATGTTCCCATCCCTCTGCCGATGCATGATAACACAGGGCTATGAATACTCCTAGCCTGGAACACCTATGAAGGAAAAAAGGACACTTTCTGAGAGAGCTCAACATTCGGTAGGGAAGCAGAGCTACTTAGTAGTTAAAACAATGGACAAGGAGGCTTGATGGGTCTCAGGTAAATCCCCTAATCCCACCGTGCCTTAATTTTCCATGCTGCTCCTGCAGGAACCAGTGGCTGAATGCACTAAGTATTTGCACAGAAATGCAAGTGCTGCCCAGTCAACCTCTTCCCCTGGCTGAGTTATCTGCCCCGTGCTCTGATTTCACAGTCCCTCAGCATAAGCCAAAGCCAAAAGTCAGTCCTCACATAGTTAAGCCTCTTCAGAAGTGGAGCTGTATTGTTTTTCCAGGTTGAAGACAGGATTAAGAGGGGTTTGAGGCAATAGGAGGCACATTGATCAGAAGAAGGTCCACGCATCATCACTATCAACCATCAGTGCCTCTGCCTACAACAGTCGCCCTACGATGTCTCCTCACTAAGCATTGACCGAGGCCAACCGTGGTTCACAGCGATAGCAGTACGAAGCATGACAGTTACGGAGAGGTAGGTAGGAGACAACAAGTGAGCAGGGATGTAGGAGGTGTGATGGAAACAGGTGGCTGAGAGCAGTGTGGAGAACAAGCAGCGTGAGGAGGAACAGGGGATAACCAGAACTGACTGGACATGAGCTGACCATAAGCATTGGATCTGCTAGAGAGGACCAACTTCCATGACAGAAGGCCATTTGTGAGCCAGCACAAAGGTGAAAGCAAGCCAGGAAGTCCTTGGAAGTCACCAGCAAGACTTAAGGAGGGTCAGGAGATCGTAGGTCTCATCTCGAGCTACTCATTAGCCACAAGGACTCTGGCCTTTCAACCAAACTAATTACTGATTGCTCAAAGGATAACACTTCCCACAGCTGCTAAACTTGCTGACGCTGGGCCCTGGATGTCTTCTATTCTGGGAAGGGGGAGTGGAGTCTCCTAGTGTGAACTTGTGGAGCTGGGCAAAGCCACACTGGAGCAGAGATAAAGTCAAGGACAGCTGCAGCTGCTTGGCAATCGTTCAAAATGAGCCACGAGTCAGTGACTTGGCTATTCTGGGACGAGCTGAGGAGCCAGCACCGGGGAGAGCAAATTCATAGCCTGCTAGCACATAAATGGACTGCAGCAAGCCTGAGTTTGAGCAACACCCAGCACGGAGGCAGAGCAGATACATGTTTGTCGGAGACCCGATCGGAGGCCTACAAAGCCCCATCCCTGGTCACCGGCGAGGAGCCGTGGCTGCGTATCTGACATGGGATTTATCTACCAGGCCTCACAGGTCTACAACATGGGAGAGCCACGTAAGGTCCCCAAAAGTCATGGGGAGAAACGGGTGCTTCAAGGACTTTGCAACCCTCCCAGTTACCTGAAATTGGATCAAAGCCTTATCCCAGGGCTGGTGTACCCCAGCTCAACTGCTGCTGAAGCTTGTAGTGAACTTGGTGGAGGTTTCCCAAGTAGGAGTTTATTGGGGGTGGGATGTTTCACTGGATGAAGCCTGTGAGATTCCCTGAATCTGAAACCAGTGACCCAGACAAATCCTCTCAAATCTTGGCCAAAACCTGGAGCCTGAATGGTTTATGTGCTGCATTTCTCAGCTTTTGGGTGGGAGCACTAGGAGTGGATGCTCTGATGTGTCCCAGTGAAGATCTGTTCACAGCCTCCAGTATTCCCATTCTGACCCAGGTGAGCATGGCTGCGGCTGACCTGACCCCATCACACAAGCCCAGTGCAGCTCACTTCTAGAGCTGCAAGACTCAGCTAGACAATTAAGCTCTTTGCAAGCTCACCCAAAGGACACCAGGCCTTTTGAGATCACTCATTGCATATGGTGGAAAGCAGATATGATCTCATTAGGCAAATATTTATGATCAATATTGTCCACTCCCTGGCAATGAATAGCACCACTTGGAGCAAGAAGCTCTCAAAGGATGGTTGGAAAGGACATGGGTTGGCAGAAGAGCCTGGGTTGACCGTGAACCTATGCTTACCTGGCTTGAAAACACCTACATTTATTCTAAATATTTTTTTCACGATTCACCAGGAGATTAATTAGCTGCTTGGAAACCCCAGACGTTAATTATTGATTATGCAAAAGATTTTGTTCATCACAGTTGCTGAGCTTGTCAGTGCTGGGGGACCGGATGGCTGAGGACGTCAGGATGGAGAGGACGTCTGGATGAGCACCGGAGAGTGGATTTGCCACCCGCTTCCCATGGTGGGCCTCGCTGCAAGGTAGCATGGCTCAATAAAGGAGCCAAGCATGGCAGCAAGAGCCCAACTCTAACAATGCTTGCCTTGAGGGGACAGGCAGCTGAGGCAGAGGACAACATGACCCATCCAAGCAACAGATCCGGGACCCCCCCGCGCCCTGGGGCACCCGAGCTGATGGATGGGGCCGCCTCCAGGGTGTGCGGAGGGGAGATAATTCACCATCGCCTCCCCTTCACAGCAAGACGCCGGCTCCACCGCAGCCCCCGATGCACGCCGGGTGGAGATGGGTGCCAGTGGGCTCCTCCTCGCCCCGGCTCCCCGGGCAGCGCGATGGCAGGCAGAGCGAGCCGGCAGCCACGGCGAGAGGTGAGATGCAGCGAGCCGCGGGTGGCAGTGATAAACCTTCTGCAACGCCCGGCAATTAATCTTGCGAAGCGGTGAGTCAGAGTCACCCGGAGCTTCCTCCCCTCACCCAGAACGAGCCACCGCCGTCTCCAGAAGCTCTCGGCTCGGGGGACCTGCAAATGCCACCAGGCTCAGGGAGAGGGTTGGGGTTTTTTTTGTGCTGTGCCATTAATTGAGAGCCCTGCCTGCAGAGAGGCGCAGATCCCTCTGCCGCACCTAAGGGAAATGAGATCCACCGATATCCACACGCAGTGGCGTATCTCAGCGGAGGAGACGGGTGTTTTAGTCCCGGCTTCTTTGGCCGTCGGGAAAGCGAGAGCGAGATGCCATCCTCATGATAAAGCTTCATATAAAGAGGTGTCAAAAGCCAGAGGGCTGGAGGAGGCGGGGAGGACTGCAGGCGTTTAAATAAAGACCCCGGGAAGGAGCGGGCAGGCTGGGTGTTTCACTCACGCCCGCGCATTTCCCCCCCTCCACGTTTTCCCCCAAACCTGCGGTGATCCCCAAAGTTTGCCAAGCTTTCCCGGGGAAAAGCCTCTCCTCGCCTTGCCCTAGGCATGAATGCAGTTTGCAGTTTTAACAGCAGATGTCTCTCCTATTATGATTTATAAAAATGCTTAAAATAAATAATGCAAACATATTTACAGGAATGAATTCCTGCTCCTGAGCGCGTTTGTCACTCGGAGGCTCCCGAGCAGGAGCGACTCGCCGCCTGAGTGCCTCCCGCACTGCCTCCCCGCTGCCCCCACACCGCTCTCCCCCCCCTCCGCCAGCNCCCCCCCAAAACCCCAGGTCTGGGCCCACACCAGCGTTTCAATACAAATGTTGTATAATCAACGTGTTAAATATTTAAAATGGTCGTGCGGGAGAGCTGCCCGGCGGTGCCTGATTTCACACATCCTGACAATTTCACGGACCTCTGGGCTTACGTTTCTTGGCAAATAATGAAAGGCTGAGGGAGCCCCCTTCCTCGAAGGGCGCATTGGGGAGGTTTGCCCTGGCCGCAACTCCTTCAAACGCGATGCGACTTCTGCAGCGCCTCTCCCACCTCCGCGCCCAGCCATGTCCAATGCTTTTAAGCGTGACCTTCGCGCGGGGCGGATGCAGCCGTCACGCCGCCGAGGTGACTCAAAGGCAGAACGGGGGGCCGGGGAGGGGGGGAGATGGCCGGGGGCAGCTGCCGGCAGAGCCGCTGCATCCAACGGAGCAACTTTTGCATCGCCGTTCCCGCAGCCCCGCTCTTCCCCGGCGTGCGTGCACACAAAAGAGCCAGGCGTACCTGCCTGCGCGGCGGTGATGCGAGTGGCCCAATTACAGCTCCGCACCCAGCCTGGCCGTTTCCATAGCTTCACAGCGCAGCGCTTGCCTCTCCCGAGGCCATCGGAGCAGGACCCGGCATCTTATCAGCGATCATCCTGCAACGCAGCTCTCCTCCGGGCCCTACCTGCCGACGGCCGGTCTCGCTAGCAACGCAGGATAATATCTTTTCCCACCAGAGCCGTACAATGATTTCTTCCCGCTGTAATTTTTGTCTGGCTTCCAAAGCCACTTGCATAACCGGTGCCACGGAAGCAGAGCACAAGGCAGGGCGGCTGCAAGAGCTCCCCGGGGCAGGGGATGGGGCAAGAGGCTGTCCCAGCCTGGAGGACACCCCGAGCAGATCTGGTGCTCTCGTCCTGCCTAAGGAAGGGCGAAGGGAGCCACCCAAAAGGACTAATGGGTCTCCCTGGCCAAACCCCACCCCGGGGAGAGGAGGCAGTCCTGCAGCCTGCAAAGCTAACCCAGGAGGACCGGGAGAGGGAGGGCAGGAGCTTCTTCCTGATGGGCTAAATCCTGCCTGGGTGAGAGCCCCTAGGGAGGTCAGAACCACACCCTGCCAGAACAGGCAGAGAAATTAGGCTGAAAAGCCTGCTGCAGAAGGACATGGGGTGTTTGTGGCCTCCTAAGGTGGTGGCTTGCTCAGGGTCCTGCTTGCTCCCAGGCTACCTTGGCAGGGAGCAGGAGAACTGGGCACGCAAAGGCATGGGGTGTCTCTGCTGGGACCTGTGCCACGGTGGAGATGCCCGTTCCAGGTGGGAAAAGCAGGGATATCATGAACTGCATACCCTAACACATACCCAGGGAGGGTCCTACGCTCTTCCCCGCCTCAGCCAGAGTCACAGCCAATAACTGACCCTGCCTCTACTTCTCAGCTCCAGAACTGGATCCGCCGGCAGAGCCGGCAGGGTGAACCACCCGACACAAACAAGTCAAGCCCCCGTCCTGGCCAGAGGACCACGGCTGCACTGCCAGTCATCCCACCAAACGTTGCTGAGCAGAGCAGTAGCAGCACACAACATAAAGGTTGCTTAGTGCTCTACATCCTCTGGGTGACGATGGAGGAAGAGCTGATCCTGCTGTGGATCTGTCCCCGGCTTCCCAACTGGGCGGCCAGGCTGGAATTGTTCACATTAGTAGTTTATCCACCGAAATCTGTAGTTTTGGAGAGACTGTAATTATTTGTGAATTTGGGCTCCATTTGAAAGGACAAGGAGCATCTGTTATCTTGGAATAAGTAAAGAGCTTCTTTTTGACTTCTGTGGTTTTAGAAGAACTTTGTGACTTTTCACTTGTAATTCATCTAGAAATGTAGTTAGTATCAATAGTAGATATTAATTAACTGCCTCCTCCTGTCCAAGCAACACTTTTTTGTTTCAGAAGGAATATCTAGAACAGTTCATTTTGGGTTGACCCTGAGTTTTTGATTTAACAACCAAAACAATACAACTCTACTTATCCTCACAGTTCAAGTATACTTTTTGCCACACATCAGCTGCCTGCTTGAAATTTTCCATGCTTTGTGGCTGAGTCAGAACACATTTTTCTCTCCCGAATTTAAGCAAAAACTGTATGGTCATTTCTGAGAATACAGCTTGCCCATCAAGCAAGACCACGAAGCTTTCCCACTGCCTTGCCTGAAATCGGGAATGAGGCGGCTGTGCTGGGCCTGGATGGGGCAGCTCCATTTCCCAAGGAGCTGCACACACATTTGGGTGAATTATCAACCCCTGCAAATGGTTGTATACAGATTAGTTTGCAGAGTGCCAGTGCCGCAGAATTTGCTCGACCTCTGGAAAACTGGGTTCCTCCAGCAGAGCAGGCTGCAGGGAGCAGAGGGCAGCTGAGGGACCTGCTGTGTCGGGGCTGCCGAAGGTCTGAACATCACCGTGCCCGGCAAGCAGGCAGGACGAGTAGGTACGAGATGCTGCCAGCTCTGGTGATGCAGGGCTCAAGGACTTTGCAAGATGGAGTTGGGACGTTTGTGTTTTCTTTTCTTTCTTGCCTTCTTTGCTCTAATCTCTCTGTGCCAGGTTGGAAAGCTGTACATGCAGGGCAGTTCAAATTCTAGTGCTAACTCATCAGGTATTTAGCTTCACACCTAGCCATTGAAACACCCACGCTGGTCCACCCTCCCGCCCCGCCCGGGGGCAAATGGAGGCAATGATGGCCCTTCGTACATCAATGCTGCAGAGAGGGTGGCTTCATCCGGGACCTTCTGCCATCAGAAGGAATTCATTTCCCAGCAGAGCTCAATAGGCAAGGTGGCAGGGGCTACCTGGTGAAGGCAGGCAATGGCTCACCAGGACCAAATGAATCCGCAGGACCCTGCAGAAGGAACAGCACAAGGGTGACAAACTCGAGTGCTCATGTCCTGGCACAGCCGTGCTTGGCATGGGCGAGACGGCCACAGCATTTTCTGAGCTATATCCTCAAATTGTCCTGCGCTCCTTGGGCCGGCGCCTGCCCAGGAGTGCCCGGCGCAGGCAGGGCTCGCAGGCTCTGCCGGGCGGTGCGCCAGCCCCACGCCTGTCCTTCGAGAGGGCTTTGGAGGGCAAGCCTCGGGGCAGATCTCCAGCTCCATGCGGCCACTGCTGGGCTCCTCTTGTGCTGGGCAACAAAGGCATGGCCACCCCTGCCAGGGCCGGCAGTACTCTCCTAGCCAAGGCGGGACGGGCTGTGACCCGATTCCCCTTCAGTGGGAGGAACAAAAAGGCTCGCAGGCAGCAAACGCAACAGCCCCGCTTGTGCTGGGGTGTCAGCTCAGCTCTGCAAGGCTCAGACACGACTCGGGACAACTGGTAAACTCCTCTAAGACAGGCGGAGTAGCAGAGAGATGGCAAGTTAGGTCCGTTTCCCTCTTCACCCTCCCCTCCTGGAGCCCTGCCACCTCCAAAACAGGGGAAAGATGCCAAAAAAATGCGACTGGAATATGAATATGATGTTCAGACTGCGGCAGCGGCTGTAACCCAGCTTGAACTCTCCAGCGGCAAAGGTCCGTCCCGCGCTGCAGGCAGCAGGGACGACGGCCAGCCCAGGCTGCCAAACTCTCCCTCCAGCCCCAGCCCTCTGCCACCAGCCCGTTGGCGAGCTCCTGCCAGCTGCTGCCTGCACCCCGCTCCCTGCCCGCAGAGCTCTCCTCCCTGCCTGCACCCACGCTGCCGTAGCGGCCAAGGCCCTCGCCGTCCCCATGGCACGGCAGAGGTTGCTGACAGAGCCCATCTGAGCAGACGGCGACAGAGAGGGAGTAGCCCCAGCGTGGTCACTCCTGAGAGACGTCCAGGCCTTTGGGTTTGGTTGGGTCTCACATCCCTAATGAGATGTGCAGGGCATAGCAGCCACACGCGTCATGATGGAGAGCAGAGACAGGGATGCAGATGGGAGAAATCCATCAGCTCTGAAGATGGGGGCTGCACCCTCAGGCACTGGCCGCTGCCCTGGTGGGGTGGCACAGGGGTGCCAGGGCTCAACACCCCTGCCCAGGAGTCTGTGCCCAGGGGGCACTTTAGCTCCAAACAGGGCCAGAAGCCCCAGGAAAGGCTCAGGCAAGGCTGCCACGAGCCACGTCCAGCGAAGGAGTGTCACCTTGCCCTCCTCACACTTGGCTCCCTTTGCATGGACATCACCACCTTGCACTTACCCAGCCCCGAGCACCACAGAGCCCGGCTGAAGAGTTTCCTCTGGTCTTCGAATCTCAACACACCATAGCAGAGATTTGGGATGAGGCAGAAGAGCTGCACTGGGCCCATGGCATCCACGGAGCAAGGACGAGGTCCCTGGGATGCAGCATCTATGTGCAGCACCCACGTGTGAGCCAGACCTTGCTTGTAGGGGCTGTACCTATTCCAGTCACATTTTGGGGGGAATCTTTCTCCTCTTTGGAGGTGGCTGGCCTGGGAAATTGTCCACAGCTAGAAGGATGCTCCATGGTGCTGTGAGCAGCAGGGGCTTTGCCAGGGTCTAATGGGTGCCTATTCCTGGGCTGAGAGAGGGGACTGAGCGGGGCTTTGCTCTCCAGCCTGGGCAAGACAGCAGCTGCAAGGGAAAGGGGGAAAAGGAGGAAACTGGGTATAAAGAGAAGCTGCTGTAGATCTGCTCAACCAGGGCTGTGGCAGTACCGGGATCTGTGTTAAGAACTGGCTTCCCCAAGTTTAGGGGGCTGAGAGATGCGTGGAATAAATTACTTGTGACACTGACTCCTACACTTCCAGGCTCACGCGGGATTTAGCCACCAGACTCCCGGTTAAGTCAGCGCCAGTTATTAAGGTCAGGAGAAGTCGGGTGGCTAAATCCTATCTGGGGGCTGTGGCGCGGCGGGGCTGTGCCAGCCCGCGGAGGCATCCCAGTGCTCCTGGGGGACATGCCCCTGGGAGCCTGGGAGCTGCTCCCATCGCAGGCTGGAAATCAAATAAACAAATAATGCATCGCATCCAGCTCCTTCGTGGGGTTGAGGAGAGGAGAGGAGAGGAGAGGAGAGGAGAGGAGAGGAGAGGAGAGGAGAGGAGAGGAGATCTTGCCCTGATCCAGGAACTGGTCTGTTTTGCTGCTGGTTTTTGAGTGGTTTCACTTATCTCTTTCCTCCTCCACTACCTGAGGTTTCAAATGCTCCAGGGAGATGTCTCCATTAACCACAGTTTTCTTTGGCAGTTATATTTCATTACAGTCTCTCTTCCCGCTAATCCTTCCCAGCTTTTGTTGTTGTTATTTTTATTATGATTATTTTCACAAACCCTTTGTTTCCAGCTGTACTTAACCTGGCCGTGTCCCTTTAAATACCACGGCCTGGGCAGAATAGGGGATCAGTCCTTTGACAGGAGCTAAAGTCCTGTTTGATCTGGATTAGATGCTGATTTTGCTTACCAGACTAAAGACCGAGGGGGACCACGCAGCGCCTGTGTTTGCACAAACCTGCCTGGTTGCATTCCTCTTCCTCCCCGTGTCCAGCCGAAGGGGTGAGCACGGGGCTGTGCACACAGCTTGAAATCCAAGCGGATAAACAGTCACTTTGTCTGGAGCCGATGTAAGAAAATGGAGGTGGGAGGACGGAGCCGGCAGCTCTGCGCGGTGCTGGAGAGCTGACTCGGGTTGCAGACCCTCCGGAGGGTGCGAGCGGCTCAGCACCCGCCGGCTGAGACGCCCACGGGCATCCCTCAGCCCTGGGCAAACAGGAGTGCCCAGCTCAGTCTTGCAGCCCGTCTTGCAGGCTGGGGCTTAATCGTGGTACCCTGGGTCCCTAATGACCCACCTCATGGTGGGATGGGGAGGATGTGGGGGCACCGAGACCTCCGCCGTGCCCTGCACCCAGCAGATTGTGTTTTCTCCAAGAACTCCCATCCCCGCCGTGTCCTTTCTTCACCACCAGCTCCTGCCTCTTCTGCCCTTTTCTCTCTTCCCTCTGCCCAAAGGACAAGTGTTTTCTCTTTCCCTCTGTAGTCTCCCTCCCCTCATGTCTTGCCCTGCCCTGGCCCCTTCCCCCAGCCCGGTCTCCCCAGAGCCCCCAGGAGCAGCAATGCCTCCCCGGTTGCCCTCCTTCAGTCCCTTCTGCCACGCTCGTGCTTCTTCTGCAAGGGGCCGCGACCAAACCAGGCTCCGGGAGAGACGGCGGGGGCCACCAGTCAGCTCGGGCGCTTTGTGGCCCGGAGCTGAGGGGGTGGGGAGCCCCCATTACACACGCACGTACTTGCAGCAAAGCCAATTTATACCTCCCCCTGCAGCTGTCTCGGTGGAGAAATGTCAGGACTCACCACGAGGCAGCGAACCGCACCGCCGGTGGGAGCCCTCCAGGCCAGGCAGAGCAGGCAGGAGCTGGGGCTCGGGGCAAGCCCAGTGCCTGCACCCCACGCCTCGCTGCAGAGAGCGGGGGGCACACGAGTGGGCTCTGCCCCGGGCTGGTTTCACCCCCCTGTGCTCCAGGTGAAAAGCACCGGGAAAAACCTGGAGCAAATCCTCCAGCTTTACCGGTCTTGCCCTTGCAGCAGGGCGCAGAGTCGTGCCGGGTGAGCATCTCCCACTGCATGGTGCCCAGATCACCTGGCAGCAGGAGACCTGTGTCCACAATGGCAAGGTGGAAAGGTGACAGTGGCAGTGATGCCACCACCGCATGAGCAGGAGCATCCGAAGGATCACAGGGCACAGATGAGAGGTGTTGAACTGTGACGAGTGCTCCTGCTCACTGCCCAGGTCCAGCACGATCTCCTGGCTGGTCTGCTCCAAAAGACCAAACTAAAACCAAAACAAAGCTAAATCTGCCAGAGGTGAGGCAGCTCATGGCCGTGCCACTGCTGGAGGTATCATCACCCACAACAGATGGAGCATTAAAAAGAACAGTGAGATAAAATGCAGAAATTAATGACTGCAAAGGTCAAGCGGGATGTACTCATTGAGGGCCCGGTCCTCGGCTCCTGGAGGTGGGCTTGGCTGACTTGCATTGCTGCAGTCCCAGCCTGCATGGCCCACCTGCCCGCATCCATGTCCCCCAAGACAAGAGGTTGTCCCCCCAGTGGCAGAGGCAGGTGAGGAGATGCAGAAACCCAGGGCCACCCAGGGCTCTGCCAGTGCAAAATGATGTTGTGTTATGGTACGTGCAGGTAAGAGAGGGGGATATTGTCCCACTATCTTGTTCTTGTCCATGGGGAACCCTCATGGCAGAAGGTGGTCATGTGAAACACCCTGGGCATCATTCCTCTTCAGCCAGGAAGACAATAGGCAAGGCAAGAAAGTAGGTGGCACCAGTTAGCACATGCAGGAAAAGGGACTGAATAATTTGGAGGTTTCACCCATGCTTTCCCTGTTCTCATACCCTTCCTGGGTTTGGAACAACCTGCTCTAAACACTTGTTGGCTCCTGGGTTTGCCCATGAGACACAGGCCAGCAGCTCCTCCACCCCTTGGTAGGCCTGCCCCAGGCTCACTTGGGCTCAGGGAGAGGGAAGGGGCTGTGCAATGGGACAGGCTTTGGGAACAGTGTCCAGCCAGGACAGCTACAGGAGAAGTCAACCGAAGGATCTCAAAGGCTTGGGACATGGTGTCTAGCCAAGGCCAGCAGTAGAAGAAGCCATCCCAAGGGTCTCAAAGGCAAGGCAGAAGAGGGCAGGGCACCCTTCCTGCCCCGTGGGGGTCTCATCCTCAAAGATGCTGCTGCCAGGGGGGTGGGGGTGGGGGGGCTGCAGGACTAGCTGGAGGGGCAAGGACACGGCAGCCTGGTCTTGTGTTGCCACTACTACCCATGGTACCAGCTGGACGAGTTCACCAGCACTACCCCAAGATCGATGCTTCACCAGGGCTGTCGGCACTGGCATCAGCCAAGGGGGAGGCAGGTTCCAGGCTGCAACCCCCCCAGCCTGGACTGGTACCTGTGGCTTCTGCTAAGCCCCTGCTCAGCTGCTGTCATTCACCCACCGTCACCCAGAGGCTGAAGGCTAATGCCACGCCAGCCGCTCCCTCCCCTGCCCGATAACACAGCGTCTTGCATGGAGTAGCCTCCTTCTGCTGTCACAGGCCGACCTATTTCTCACAAATCCTGACTGCTCTGGCCTTAAAACATCTTGACGCAGTGCTGAAACCGGCCTTGGCACGGCAGCGAGTCCCCGATTAAGCGGGAGCCGACACGGCTTGGCGTGGGCTTTGCAGCCAGCAGACGCTGGCTGGAAGAGCAGAGCAGCCGCAGCGCGGCTCGAATCGAGGGGCACCGACGTGCTCATCAGGAATAATCAGGAGTTATTCTTGATTAAAAGGAGAGACACCGCAGCTCAACCAGGCTACACAGTCCTTGTGGCCGGCAGCCATGGGATGCTGGAGGACAGGGTACGCTCTGAGGCTGAAGGAGCTGGGGTGATGACAACGGGCCAGGGATGCAAGAGAAGCCCTTTGTGCGAGCAAAACCAGCACACCCCAAGCACTCGTTCATGCTGCGGGGCACAGGGGTGGGAGCTGAGACCCCCCGGTCAAGA
This sequence comes from Anarhynchus alexandrinus, assembly GCA_008711295.1. Lineage (NCBI taxonomy): Eukaryota > Metazoa > Chordata > Aves > Charadriiformes > Charadriidae > Anarhynchus > Anarhynchus alexandrinus. The sequence continues at coordinate 176,320 of VUYV01000326.1, read as the reverse complement.
CGGTTTCCTCCACAAAGGCAGCACAGCTGAGCTGCAGACAGGGTGCTAGGTCTGGTGGCACACCGGTCCCCAGGACAGGAGGACGTTGGGCAGTTTCTGTGCAGCCTCAGCTACAGAAACCACCTAGTGATGCCTTCAGCAAAGTCCCCAGCCTCCCGCAGAGCCGCAGCAGGGCGGCCAGCCAGGGCACTTGGCCAGCTGGAGCAGCAGCTTTGCCTTGCTGGGGACACAGCTCGTCCCAGGGTGGGCTGGTGGGATGCAGGAACGGGTGTCAGCTCCCACCTACAGGGTCTTTTCCAAGGATGCTGCCGGGTCAACCTCCTCATGCCTCAGCTCAGGCACAGGGAGATCTCAGTGCATGGTGGTAGATCAGGGACCCTGGACATCCTAGAGGTGAAGTGATGTGGGTGTCAAGCCTTTGGGTGGTGAAGGACCTCTCATAGTTCCTCTTCCCTGAGAAAAGCCCTTTTCAGGTTTGCTCTGGTAGAGAGACAGCGATGAGCACAGCATCCCGGAGTCCTGGTGGAACCCTCCTGCCCCCCCCGTCCCACACCTCGGCACAGGACGTTTCTGGTGCTCGTTCCCAGTGGAGAAGCCACAAAGAGACTGTGGGATCCTTAGCCTGAATTTGAAAAATGTGCAACTATTTGGAAGAACCTCAGCCAGAGCTGAAAATTGGGCTGGAAAGCTCACAGAAGCGGCGTGATGTGGGGCAGGCCACCTGGCCGGCTGTGGGGAGCTGAACTGGGGGAGGCTGATTTAAATTAGTGCTCCCAAGTGAGCTGGCCCAGCAGCCCCAGGCTCCAGCCTTGAAGATCATCAGACTGCCTGAGCAAAGCCAGCCGGGCGCTGGTGAGCATCCTCCACGGCTGCCCGTGCCTGGTGAGGGATGGTCACCCCCAGCAGACCTACGTCAGTCGTGTCCAGCTGTGGTGAGGCTGCCAAAACCCCTGAGCAAGCTGCTGTCAGCCCAGCACCAGGACACGCTGGGGAGCATCCACAGATGGCCTGGCCTTGCAGGAGATGCTAGACATCTCCCTGCCCAGCATGGGGGCTGGCTGGACCCTGCCTTAGCCTCACAGCCCCCCGGGCTGGCAGTGTTCCTACCGAGCAAACCTGAGCTGATCCCACCACCCCAACCCGCTACCACCGTCTTGCCCTTGGGGTGAACCACTGCATCCCCCAACCAGGACGCGATGCTCGTGGCTGTTCCTGTCCCACCAACAGGGATCTCGCAGCCCCCCCTCCACCTTGCCAAGACCCTGGCTCCTCGTTGTCCCACCATCCCCCTTCCCGCATCTCCGAGCCCCCGCCGGCAGCGTGGCCGGCCCCGGCAGCAGGAGCAGGCTGCCGGCCGGGAGGTCACGCCTGGCCGGCGGCGCTCGCGGCGAGCCCGCCATCCGGCTCAGCTGAAGCACATTTTGTTCGGCGCTTCCTGCATCCTGCCCCATCCCCGCGCCGGGAAGGGGGGGGGGTGGTGGGTCAGCCCGGGGTCAGCACGCTAATTGCAGCCTGGGGGACAGCGGGACGAGGTGGCCACCAGCCCACCGCGCTGGGGTCCCGCTGCAGAGAGGGGTGGGTGACACCCCGCAGCTGAGCCCGGCACCCCCCACGGTGTGCTGGGGTGCCCCTGCGGCAGGACGGGACATGTCTCCGGCACCACCGCAGAGGTCGCAGCTCCTGCTGCCAGCTCCGCTGCGGCTCACTCTGCACTCAGGGCTGCAGATGCCGTCCTCTCCAAGCCAGGCCAGCTCCACCATCATGCAAACCACCGCTGGCATCACCGCGGTGCCGCTGCACCAGCCCCACACCAGGGTCCGTCCCCTCCCGGCATCGCTTTCTGGCACCTTCCCACCAAGGCCGAGTGAGGATTCGGACACGGCTGTGCCCTCTGCGGCAGCACGCCCCGGGGCCAGAGGCAGGTTTTGTTGCCCTTCTGCTAACTCTGTTTGATGCGGATGTTAATTAAAAGTGACCCCAGGCCAGCCCTTGTGGTAGCACCCAAGGTGCTCCCTCGGTGCTATGCTGAGCTCGTTACCATCATCCCGTGCTCCCCATGCACCCGGCTGCCGGCGGCCACCCCGGCACCCAGCCCTGGGGACAGCAGCCCTGGGTGCCACTTCCCCACCAGCAGCTGGGCAGGCAGCGGGGGCAGCCCAGCACAGAGGCTGTGACTGATGGTGGCACCACAGCTGAGCGTGGTGGAGAGGGTGGGCTTCACCCTCAGGGGGTGCCTGAGGTCCTGCCTGCCTGGGCAGAAGCTCGTTAGGCAAGGCTCGTTGGTGAGCACGGGGCCCTCCACCTCCAGGCACACCCGGGGGGGGGCACAGATGCAGCCCGGCATGGTGGTGAGCAAGAAGTGGGGTGGAGGGGCCACCAGCAGCTCCGGCATCCCATCTCCCACCTTCCCACCACCCCACCCCACTCACAGGCAGGGTTCGAATCCCACCCTCCCTCTGGCTCCTTCCTTTCTCCCAAACCTCATGGGGAAACCCCTCCTCTCCTCGTCCCCTGCTGATGCCCACGGCCTCGCTGCAAGCACTGCGTGCCCTGCTAGCGCTGCCCTCCCCTGTCAGCGCCCACGGTCCCTGCCGATGGCCACAGTCCCTGCCGGAGCCCACGCTCCCTGCCGATGCCCCGGCTGGAGGAGCAGGCGGGCGCTGGCAGCGCTGGGCTCCGTGTGGCAGCGGTGGCAGGGGCTCTGGCAGGGCCATCGCTCCCAAACCGCCGTGCACAGCGGCTGCACCGTCCTCCTCCCACCGAGACAGCTCCTGGGAGCATTTGGGCTGCCACAGTGCACCGTGCCGGTGTCCCCATGGGGGTGATGGGGACGCGTGCCCTGTGCTTGGTGGCTTCTCAGGGGGAAAGCAGAGTTGGGGACGCTGCTGTCCCTGGGGGATGGAGCAGGCAGCGTGGCCGCAGTGTGGCACAGCGGGGTTTGCCGCATCTGCAACTGCCCCCCTGGCACTTTACCGAGCGCCAAGCACAGCCCCGTGGTGGGTGACACGGCCAGACCTGGGGGGACAACCCCGAGGGGCAGCCCCAGCAGTCCCCAGCCCTGGCTGCTGGTGGGAATGAAGCAGCACTCCCACTCCGCCGGCCCCACGCTGGTTCGGGGCTGGAAAGCTCTGCGTGCCGGTCCCCAGGACACTCTCCCAGCATGGGGTAGGGACTGGTTACCCGCCCCGGGTGCCAGGGCTGTGCGTTCACACAGCCCCAACCGTCAGCCACAGTCATAAAAAACCAGCCAGACTCCTTTTTCCCATAACAGCTGCCCCCCTGCCCCCCCGCCACATTCCTGCTAAGTGATTTCCGCTGTTGCCCGAGCAGCGTGAACTGGGAACCAGTTCCCTGCAGCCCTTTGCCAGTGCCACCGCGGCCGGTGCACGAGCTGGGCACGCCACGCATCAGAGAGCTCCTGGGGCACGAGCAGGGTCCGTCTGTCCCCGCAGGCCTTGAGCTTTGTCCCTCGCCACGCTGGCCCAGCTCCATCGCTGTCACCGTGAGCTCCAGTCATCCCCGCAGTCACCCCTGGGCTCGGCCACCAGCGTGACCTGGGTGCCCGGGGATGGTCTCCAAACCCCTGGGGAGCCGCTGGGGTGGCCGGGTGGAAGCTGCTGGAGATGGCCTTGGGGGCAGTTTTCCCCAGGGACCCTCGGAGCGCTTTCTGCTCGGTCCCGGCAGGTCGCTGCCCAGCAGGGATGGAGCCCACGCACCGCCACCCCACCCCCCGCCACCTCCTCCTGCGGGCGCACATCTGGTCAACAGATGCTGGCCCAAACACTGGCTGGAGCCAGGGACAAAGGCTCCGGCGACCTCCTCCCAGCGAGGCAGAGCTGGTGCTGCCGGGTCCAGGCAGCTCTGCCTCTTCTCCCAGGCCGGGACGACCCTCCTGGGGGCTGGCAGGGGGCACGCAGCCCACCTGCCCGGCGCGATGCTCAGCGCGGTACCCCGAGCGCCGGCAGTGACCTCACCAGCTCACCCACGGCCGAACCCATGCGACGTCCCCTCCACCCTGGACGGCTCCCGTTGACCCAGCGCCGGCACGAGGCCAGCCTGGAAAGCCACCCATCGGCGGCACGCTCAGCATCCTGCGCCCACTCACCTTCAGGAGCTCAGTTTGGACTCATCCCGACAATTCGAGCCTCGCCGCGGCTCTCCGTCGCACATTAATGACATTGTTTTACCAAAACAAACGGTGTTGCGCTACCCGGTAAAACTCCAGGCAGGTCAAGCCGGGAAATACCCCCCGGAGGAGCCGGGGCTGGCTCAGCCCAGCCACCGCCGGGATTAACCGCGCGGATTTAGCATCCGCGGTGGCTCCAGCTCGGCTCATCGCACCGGGCCGGCCACCGCCGCGCTCCAGCATCGTCACCGGCGAGGTCCCCCGGCAGCCGGCAGGACCGCGGCAGGCAGCGGCAGCAGCGGTGGGGACGGGGCGCACGGAGGGACCGGCCGCCATCGGCACTGGGGGGGCCCGGGCAGCTGGAAAGAGGGGTGGGAGAGAAATAACAAAGCTGTAAATCATGACACAAAACATGCATTCATTTTATTCACAAAAACAGCCTGGATCGCTAAAACATTACAAACAGCATTTCAATTTAATGATGTAGAGAGAGCTGGAGAGACGGGGGTTTGAACAGAAGAGAAATATCACTTTTCGTAACTGCTTCAGCACAGATCCTGCAATATTATTTTTATTTTGATTTTTAACTTCAGTAAGTTTACAAAAATTACTTCTAGGAGTAAACCGTTGCAATTAGGAGGTTTTTCTGTACGCAGTGTTTCTTGTTCTATATTAATAAACTAACAGTGACTTTTTTTTTCTTTTTTTTTCTTTTTTTAATTCTTCTTTCCTTTTTCGAAGATCGCCGGTTGTGTAGCAATTGTTTTCTTCCACGTTTTATACCGAACCTCTTGCGGGTTAAACTTACATAGGTGAATGGCTAGGAAAAGGGATACTACATCGCTTTAAACATATTCTCATTTATAAACATGAAGTTGAGGCATTCTAGAAACTATCCACTCTATTGTATGATGGGAAAGAATCAAATAAAAAGTATAAATGAGGGTGCAATTAAACAACTGTGCTAAATTACAGTAGTGCTTATTAGTAACTAGATTTTAAAAGGTTACTGTAAATTTACATTCCCTACACAAGTACTGCATCTTTCACACATAAACAACATCAACACCAAAACACAGAAAGAAACTGATTGTCCATACTCTGTCTATTAAGTCTTGGTACTTTACAGATCCATTGTTTTTTTCTTTTAATTATTTTTATTTGAAAAGCAGTTAAATGTCTGACTAGGACTCGAAGATGTTAAAACGAACGCAAAAAAAAAAAAATTATAAAAACAGGAATGAGATTTGCGAGAAAATATTTTTGGTTCTAAAGAGACACAGGTGCATCCATTCATTTCAGCCAAAAATCCCTTGCCTGAGACAACACAAGCAAGCAGTGACATTGCACTTGGATGACAGAGCTTTGGGATTCCCGTTCCTACTGGAACCATCTGAACGCGGCTCCTGTAGGAAGCATCACCTTCTGGAAAGGAAGAGAGACAGGGAGGGGGACAGAAGAAGAAGGGACATGGCGTTAGGTCGGGTCCGGCACAGCCGCGCAGCACCAGGGTTGTGCACCCCTGTGTCCCCCCCAAGCCCCCAGCCCTGTCCCGGCATCCTGCTCACCGGCCTCGGGACACATCCAGCCCCGGCTCGGCATCCCCCGGACGCGGCCGCGCATCCCAAGGTTTCCAGCCCGCTGGCAAACGCCGGGATGCCGGCCGGAGGGAGATGGGGGTCCCCCCCGCCGCCGGCCCTCCCCCTCCCCTCCCCGGCAGGGCACCCGGCACGGCAGCTCGGCCATTGTTCCCGCATCCCCGCGCCGCGGCCGGCACAATGGCGCAGCCCCCGACTTCCCCTCTGGCCGATAGCGAGCACAATGGCCGGGCCGCGGTCAGCCGGCATGGCCCGGCACGGCGGCCCCCTCGCTGACAGCCCCCACCTCCCCCGCCACGGTCGGCACCACCAAGGACCTCTCGGCATCTCGCAGGGGGAAGAGGGATGAAGGAGGCCGGTAACGCGGTCCAAGTCCCACCAGGCTCAATCCCACATGCAACAAAGCGCCTAATGTCAAACGGGACCTTGTTGAAGCCACCTCCAGGAAAGGTGGTGTGGGGGGCAACAGCCCCAACGGCTCTGTGGTCCTCTGGAAGGAGGACCTGCAACATTTCCCAGCTGGGTGGGAAGCCTGTGCAACGTTCACAAGACCATGGGTGGAGTATGCAAGGACCACAACGTCTCTCAGTGCCAACAGCGTCCCCCCCAAGCAAGGCCAAGCCATTCTAGCCAGCAGATAGGGCCACACAATCACCAAGAGGACGTGCCTCAGAAGGCCTTTCGGTTCCTGCATCTCCAAACAAGCAAGGGACACCAACGGGGCTGCGGTGACTGGCACGGGGCAGCAGGCTGGACTGCCATGGGGTGGTGGGGTGGACAAGGGACAGCCAGCCCCAGCACCAGCTCCCGGCATTGAGCCCGGGTGCAGGGCTAGGGCACCTCATGTGTTTTCCCACGAGTCAAAACCATGCCACATTCAGGTCCCTAACCCCGCGCAGGAGCCAGCCGGCTCTCATCAGGTCCGTCACTTGGACCAAGACACCCACCAATCCTCAATGAGTAACCATGGCCACATCTCTCTCCACCCCTGTGGGAGGGACCCCAACATGCTCACTTCCCCAGAGACCATGACACAAACATGGGGCTTGAGCAAGGGCGGGGGGGGCGAAGGATGCAAATACGCAAGAGATGGTGGTGCCCAGCTACGAGAGATCGTAGCTTCTCCTGCCCCCGGCCCATGTCTGGTCCTCTGGGCAAACTGAGCTGGGGCAGTCAACGAGCAGAGCACTGCAGGCATCACCACTTCACCAAAGATCTCTGCAATACGTCATCAGGCATCTGGGGGAGACGCAAGTGCCTCTGGCCAATGATGCACAGTGCTGTGGCACGGCACGCCACCCACGCTGGATCCCACCCAAGGCGCCGGATGCAGAATCAGCGGGGCAGAGCGTGGCAGAGTCACCAGAAAGAGCCACCTACTCAGAGACATCATCCCAGGAAAGAGGAACGAGGGGGCTCCTAATGGGTCTGGAAGGAGATGTCTGATACAGATCACCTTAACCACCTCTGCTCCTTTATTATTAAAGGAAGATGTACATGAACTCTAATTTGGATGCCCGGGACAGATGCCCCCTCGTCCCCACAATCATAGAATCACAGAATCGTTTGGGTTGGAAGGGACCTTCACAGACCACCCAGTCCAACCACCCTGCCATACACAGGGACATCTTTCACTAGATCAGGTTCCTCAAAGCCCCATCCAATCTGACCTTGATCACTTCCAGTGATGGCGCATCCACAACTTCCCTGGGCAACCTGTTCAGTGTCTCACCACCCTCATCATAAAACATTTCTTCCTTATGTCCAACCTAACCATTGCCCCTTGTCCTGTCATGACAGGCCTTGGTGAAAAGTCTCTCTACGTGACACGCATGTGAGGGTGGCAGTGACCCTCACACCAGCGCTAGCTGGGGCACCAAGGCACTCCACCAAGGCTTCTCCAGACGGAAGACAGCTCTGTTGAGTCAAATCCCAACTATTCATGGCCTTTGTGTAACCTACAGCTCTGGAGACAAGCCCAGGATGACCTCTCCAGGGCTGGCCACCAGCCCCCATGGCATTAGTCGGTGTTGCTGGGGCTAGCAGAGCCCGGAGGAGCCTAGTGGGTGCAGGGACGTTCTGCTGCCTGCTCCAAGCATCCGACCTGCCTCGCTGGCCTTAGAGCCTCAGCTGGCCACCACCACACCAGGACACCAGTGGCGACCGCTTATTCAAGCTCTGTAGATGTGCAGATAAAGCTTAACGGCAGCAGACGGATCTAGCCCATATTATTATGCTGCCATAAAGGTTTAATTCTATATTTTTTTACTGCTTGATTTTAGATCAATGTTTAATCACACCTACGGCCTCTGTCCAGGTGCTCCGAGGATGTTCCTTGGACACACCGGGTTGGCAGAGCAGAGTCACTGAGGTTGCTCCTCTCCCAAGCAATGGCACAGCTCCCCGCAGAGGGGGACGAAGCTTCACAAAGCCCTATAAATTTTTCAGCCCCGTATAAAGGGTCATTGAATGGCCCCTCCTGTCCTGGTATTAAGCACTTCAGTGTAATGGCAGCCCACCAAGACGAGTGGTCCATGGAGCTGCTGAGCCACCTCCAGATGGGTCTCCACCACAAGGTAGGTGTTGGTGGCTGCCCTAGGGTTGGCCCAACTCAACGCATTGCCGAGGCTGGTTGATGTGGGGTGAGGTTTAACAACCCAGTCATTGACCCAGGTGACCTTGGGACATCAGCCAGGGTCCCAACATCCCTGTCCCAGCCACATATGGCCACAGTCTCATTCAACCCAGCCACAATCTAGTTCAACCCTACCAAGGTCAACACACGGCGCATGTGGATATCCTGACAGAGGGGAAGATCTGCTCCAAAAAGGGGATGGTGATACCCTGGTGTGTCCCACATCTGCCCAGGCATCCATCCCCAACGGCAAAACATCTCTCCTCAGCCTCAACACACTTACGGTTGCACCCAGGAGGGATGGGGACCCATCCTCGACGAGGCCCAACTCTATCCTATGAAGAGCCCTATTTTAGTGGCCCCAATTTCTCAGCCAGCTGCGGGATGGAGAAACCAACCAAGGGGGTGACTGTTTCATGGGCTCCTGGTGCTATTTACTGTCCCTGGAGCTGGCGCAGTGCTGGGAGAAGGGAGCGGCTCCTCTGGCTGCTGTGAGCTCCGAGTCTACTGTGTGAGCTCCGAGTCTACTGACCCGCTTTAGGACTCTTTGGAAGAGATGAACTTTTTTTTTTTCCCTTTCTCCCTTTTTCCAGATCACTGACTCAGCAAATTAGAACAAGAATATAATTTAGCAATACAGCGGTTTTTGAAAGACACAGTCCCCCTCTCCTCATCCCCACCGCCCAAACAGATTTTTTTTTTTCTTCCCCTTCGCTATTCATTCAGAGCTGATGCTAATTGAAAAATGTAGAATGTGGCTAAGAAAACGGTGGGTTGCCTCTTTGGGACCACCAGAGGATGGGCAATGCCCTCGCGCTAGGATGCGCAATCCAGCTGATGCCTGGGTGACTTTTTAGCCTTTGCCAGCTCTGGGGAAGCGCTCCCCGGCAGAAAGAAGCACATCGGCACCACTGACGGTGGGATCAGCTCCTGGAAAAATCAAACCCGGCTTAAGTGGAGGACCTGGTGGACAGGTTTTGGCCCAGAGCAGCCACGGGTGTGCCGCAAGAAGCACGCTCTGCTCGAGCACCATGCCCACATGCCACCCCTGCTCCATGTCCCAGCGCCACCAGCACCCAGCCCTCACCCACGCCACACCACCAGCACATACCCATGGCCCCAGCTTAATTTCAGACCCATGCGATGACCCGAGCCACCGGACTTTTCCTGCGTGCCTTCCCGGCAGATTTGGCAAGGCGGCACCCCAACCCGACGGCAGCTTGCAGCAACTCTCCTCCAAGGCCAAGAGATGGATGTGGTCCCCACGGGTGACAGCCCAAGTACTGCCCCAAAGCCTCACGCTGGGGGGGACCGGGCATCCCCGCGCTCGGCAGCGGCGGCAGGAGCAGGGGTGGCCCCGGCTCGGCTGGGTGCCGAAGCGGGCGCACCGTCCCCAGGGACTGCAGCCAGGCTGCCACCGGGAAATCCGGCTGGTGCCTTATGGACTCCCCCTGACCACCCTGGACGGGGCTTCATCGCCAACCCCAAGCTCTGCCCCGCAACGCCACCTCCTGCCTCCCCACCCTTGGGTTAGAAGCTGCTCCCTGGCTCGGGGGGCTGCAGCTCCCCCAGGACAAGGGACGCCGGCACTGAAACTCAAGCAGAGACCCGCTTTCGCCCGCGCCTGCGAAGGGGATAACGAAGCCCAGCGCGCCCGGGGACCCCGGGGAGAGACCCCAGCCCTCCTCCCCGAGACAATCAACCCCAGTACGTAAGGGAGGGCGGGGACTGGGGGCACTGGGTAGAGCGCACATCTCACGGTGAGAATTGTTAAGGGAAAAGGGGAAAATAAAAAAGTAAGAAGTACCAGGTGTTTTATTATCTAGGGCAAGATCCGAACCCAGGAGCGCAGCCCGAGGAGGGGTTAGGGTGCCTGAGAGGGGCCGGTTACCTCCAGTGCTGCAGAAGGCTTCTTTTTGAGTTCTTCACATTTTCGGAATTTGCAAATCTGGTGGCCAGTTTTGCGATTCCTACAACTGCTGCACTGCTCGCAGTTTATCCGTCTTCGGCAGGGCGGGCACATGCCGCATCTTTTCCGTTTCTTTTTCCCCGAATTGATGGCAGATGCCAACTCATTCTGCATGGGATACTCTGCCAAGCCAGCCATATGGAGCGCGCTCTCTGCCAGAAACACGCCGGCAGGGGTCATAATGAAAAGGCCTGGGTTGATGGGAAAAGCCCCCAGGTAAGGAAAATCAGAGGGGCCGTTCATTGTCTCTGCAGCTGAGACTGCCTCCATGTCAGAGATACCAGTCCCGTGGTCGCTTGCTAGAGGAAGATGCTCCTGTACCACTCTTTTGAGCATTTCTGTCGACTGAGCAAACTGTTGTAGGGCGGTCTGTCCTTCTGAGGAGATCTCCGACACCCGGTCTAATTTGCTCAGCATACTAGAGATGTTTTTGTGCTTTGAGGTAGAATGACTTTTATCCACAGTCGCTTCGTTGCCATTAGCTAAGGGGTTGCCTTTCTCTGAATGTTCGCTTACCGAGCTGCTGCTACCAAAGGTGGAATAGTGGGAGAGTGGACGGGACTTCTTAAGACTTTTGTTCAAAGGTTCACTTATTATTCCACTTTTGTTCCTCCTCTCGGAGTTGACAGGGGGTTGAGAGTCATCTTGGTTATTTTTTTCCGTCTCTGGCTTGTTCCCAGTGTCTTGATGGGAGCCCGAATTTGACATGGTGCCCAGAGCGCAACAACAAAACCAAACCCAAAATTAAAAAAAAAAAAAAACAACAAAAAAAAAAACCCCAAAACCCACCCCCAAAGCCAAAGCGAAAGACCCCCAAAGCCCTTTTGGTAGCACCAGCCCGCCAGCCACCGGGGAAAGCTCAGACGGGAACGCTCATCAATGGGGCGTCTCCTCCAGCGGCGGCTGCAGAGGACTTCAGTCCGATCTCAGTGCAAAGACATACTCTGTGGCTCTGGTACACAACATGCGGCTCTGGAAGTGGAAAAGAAAAGAGAGTTAGCGCTGGCAAGAGCCAATGGGCTTTTCAAAGCGGCTCTTCCTCCCCCTGCCATGAAAGTCTCAGCGCCGCGAACAAAGAAACTCCAGGGAACGGACCTCAGTGGAGATCCGTTCCGCTGCTCTTTAAAAGGGTCGCCATCCAGATAGAAATGGGGGGTCACTGGGGAAGTCCTGGCCTGGGAGCAATGGCACTCCGACGCTTAAAGGCTCTCTGTGCCCGGCTCTCCTCCCCCAGGAACTGCGGCCCCAGGGAAGTCACGGGGCTCATCTCCTGCTCTGCTCCAGCGGCGTGCAGCCCCCACGCCAGATGGGACCGTGGCCGCCCACGGGATGCCCCCGAGCCGGCAGCCAGAGCTCACGCGATGGGCACTCGGTCCCCACCCTGCAGCCGCCCGTGTCCCTGCACCCCAGCTCCTGTGCCCTCCCAGATGGTGCTGCTCACCCAGCTCAGGCTGGGCTGCTCCCTCTACCTTCCTCTTCCTCCTCCTCCTCCTGGACCCTTGTCCCCGGGCCAGCACTGCACACCAGCGCCGGGCAGGGGAAGGAAGCCACATAGGGAGCTGTAGCATCCACCTCTGAGCCCCACAGGGAGCCACAGTGTCCACCTCCAAACCCCACCAAGACCTGCAGCATCCACCTCAAAGCCCCATGTGGAGCCACAACAACCACCTCCAAGCCCCACGGGAAGCTGCAGCATCCACCTCTGAGCCCCTGCAGCCGTGTCCATCTCCAAGCCCCCAGGACAGCCATGGCATCCACCTCCAAACCCCAGAAGGAGCCACAGCGTCCACCTACAAGCCCCATGAGTAGCCATGGCATCCATCTCCAAACCCAAGGAGGAGCCGCAGCATCCACCTCTGAACACCATGGGCAGCCATGGCATCCACCTCCAAACCCCAGGAGGAGCTAGTGTCCACCTACGAGCCCCATGGGCAGCCATGGCATCCACCTCCAAACCCCAGGAGGAGCCAATGTCCACCTACGAGCTCCATGGGCAGCCATGGCATCCACCTCCAAACCCCAGGAGGAGCCACAGCATCAACCTACGAGCCCCATAGGTAGCCACGGCATCCACCTCCAAGCGCCATGGGCAGCTATGGCGTACACCTCCAAACCCCATAAGGAGCCACAGTGTCCACCTCCAAGCCCCATGGGTAGCCATGGCATCTACCTCCAAGCCCCATAGGAAGCTGCAGCATGCACCTCCAAGCCCCACGAGGAGCCGCAGCGTCCACCTCCAAGCTCCATTGCTGACCTCCTGCCGTGCCCCGGCGTGCCCTGCCCGCACCACCACCGCAGGCACCCGGCCACGCCGGTGGTGGCAGGGGCTCAGCGGTGACGGCGAGAGCCCCCACCTCGGCGCCGTTCCCCGCAGCGGGGGCGATGCCGCCGTCGTCCCCGGGGCGGCTCGGGGGCAGCTGCGCCCAGTGCGGCTGCAAACACTTGTTGTGAAATTCCTCCTCCTCCCCTCCGGAGCACGCACGCACGCACGCACGCACAGGCACCGCCGGAGTAATCAGGCTTTAGAGGAGAAAAGCTGCAGGGCTTAGCGGAGCGGGAACCCACGTCCCCACCCCGGCGGCAGCAGCTGGGGGAGGGCAGCGCCAGCAGGAGGCCCCTCGCCTACCCCATCTCTCCATCCCCACCATCCCGGCGGACTCCTCTCCGGAGTCCGGGTGAGGACACGGCCACGTGGGGAGAGCTCTGCCGGGACCCTCGCTCCTGCCCCGGCGTGACGCAGCGCCGCGAGGAGCATCCCTGCGCCCTGCTCATCCCTCACCCTTCGTGTGTTCCCTGCGTCACAGCCGAGCCGCGATGCGACCCCCGGCCACCCTGCCGCAGCCCAGGACCCTTCCCCACGGCCACGGGCATCGCCGTTAAAACACTGATGGGCACCAAGTCCCAGCGCCAACCACAGTACTGGCAGAAGACAGCCCGCCCGTCTCACCCCGGTGCCAGAGCCGGCTCGCCCGCGGAGAAACGCACACACACCCCCCGCCCTCGCGCTAAAAACCGCTTGCTTCAGCTGCTGCGGGATTTAAGATGCAGCGTGGATCGATGCAGGGCTCGGGTTCCAGCCTGGAGCGCGTTGGGCCACGTGGGGAGGGAGGGCTGCGGCGGCAGGACGGGCTGCCCTTCCCCGGCATCGCCCTCCACGCCGGGCAGGGGGGGATGCCGGGCGGTGGCGTGGCCGGGGGGGACCCGAAAATGGGTCGCCGTGAGCTGGGACACCCCTCCCCGGCTGCCGGGGAGGTGGGGGACCCGTCCCCCGCGGGCGTTAGGACGGGTCACACCTTAACGCCAAAAGCAACGGGTGCTGGGGCCGGAGCGGGGAGCGCGGCAGGAAAAGCACCGGACGGGAGGATGTGAGATAAAACCGCCCGTCGGCGTTATCTCGCGCCCGCCCGCGGCTGCCTTTCCTGCCGCCCTGCGCCTCTTCCGCCCCGCGCGGGGAGCCAAGCGCCGGACGGATCAGCCCGGGATTTACCGGCCTCGTGGCGCTGTAACCGCCCCACCGCGGTGCTGCCGCGGCGGTAACCGGGGGGTCTCCGGCCACGATAAGGAGCAGAGCAGGAGGGACAGCAGGGAGCTCGTCTCCCATCACTGCGGCAAAGAGCCTGAGCCGTGCCCGCGCGGGGCTCACCGAGGGGTCCCCGCCAGCCCCACGGCGCAGGTCAGCGGGGTCTGGGTGCCGAAACAGCGAGCACGCTGTCTGCAGGCACGCCGCGGTGGCCGCTGCCATCAGTTCAGATCTTCCTTCCCCAACTGGCTGTGCCCACTGGTCCCACCATGCCACGTCCATCGGGTGCCAGCGGCTCCGAGACCCCACCGGCCTCAGGCTCCTCTGGAGCACGGGTCCCCCGGCACCCATTGCTGCGGTGGGCGGCACTGCGGGACGAGACCACCCCATCCCACCCAGCGCGGCTCCCCCGCCACCCCACGGGGACGAGGGGCACACCGTCGTGTCCCCTCTCAACCCCAGCGGTGCGAGGTGGTGCCCAGCGGCTGGCGTGGAGCGCGGTGCCGAGCCGTGCCGAGCCGTGCCGAGCGGCACCGACGCACAATCCCGCCATTGTCCCCGTCACCGCCATCTGCAGCCGCCCGGCGCTGGGCACCGCCGCTGTGCCAGGTGGGACGGCTCTGTCCCCACACCGTCCCCAGCCCTGGGGACCCCAGAACCTGCTTGGCCCGGCTAATTGGCACAAAGGGGGGGTGTCCCCCCCCACCCCACCCCACCCCGAGACCACCCAGCGCAGCAGACATCTCAGCTGCTCCTCGCCAGCCTCTGCCCGGCCGGGTTGCTAATTGCAGCGGGGGGAGGAATTAACGATCTTAATCCCTTCTTTATGATCGACCGGAGTACAGACCGCCAGGGCCCCCCCTTCCCCGTCCCGTTTCTGCCCCTGTTCCGGCCCCCATCCCCTGGGGAAGGCGCCGGGCAGCGTCATCTGGGTCCCTTCCCTGTCAGAAGGTGCTTAGTCCCGGCCGTGGCATTAAGGGGCACGTGATGGGCTCCCTCGCCCGGGTCTTTGCACTGGGCAGCTTAGCAGCCTGGAGGGACGCCAGGGTTCAAGGGGACACCGCCAAGGTCGGGAGGCCCCATCCCACACCCAGAGGGTTCCCAGCCCTTTGCTCTCCCCACCTCCTTCCCCGCCGCGATCCCCCTGCCCGGCACAGGCTGAGCCCACAGGGTCTGAAAGCCGAGCGTCCCGGGGACTCGAGTGACCCGATGGCACCCAGGACAGGCTACCACTTGGGTGTCACCCGCTTCGCCCTCCCCACTTCCACCAAGACCCATTTCCATGGGTCACCCCCAAAAAAAACAGCCCCCGCCAGCCCGGGATGCTCGGATGCGGCGAAGCAGTGGTTCTCTCCCGTGGTCCAGGGCTGGGCGGGGAGAAAGGGAGTTCTCCTCTCCCCGGGGCTCACCCCGGAGCACCACCCCGCATCCCCCCTTCCCTCTGCCCCGGGGGTCTCTGCCGCCCGGCTGACCTCGAGGACTGAGCTGCAATAGTCCTAACAACTCCAAAAAATATATATATATAAATAAATAAATAAAATAACCAAGGTTGCAAAAAGGACCTTTGGTGGTCCAGCACCCGGAGAAACCATCGCCAGCTGATGGACTAAGAGTCTCCCTGATTGCAGGCACCATTTACCGGCAGAAGGGAGCAGGAGCGGAGCTTCGCTTCTCGTAAAAAAAANAAAAAAAAAAAAAAAAAAAGAGAAATGACAAGCTGTGATTTCCAGCCCGCTCCCCTGTGTTATTTCACCGCATCGCTGGAAAGCCATCAGCTCCTGCCGACGTAAAAAGTCTCGTCTTCGAGAAAGAACTTCGGCTTTCCTTTAATTTTAAATAAATCAACCTCCTCCCGGAAAAGCTGCCGGCCGGTCAGCTGTGCACAGACACGGCCGTAAAGGGAGAAGAAAGCAGCAAAGCCGAAGCCGAGCGGCTCCCGGGCTCCGGAGACAAAGGGAGAAAATAAAAGTTCGGCTTTTTTTCTAATCCCTGGGCGCTGGGTGGGCACCGGGGGTGGCGGCTTTGTCCGCCCGGAGCAGACGGAGGACGAGGACGGAAGGGACCCCGGCGCCTTTTCAGCCTCCAGAAAGGCGGTAATTGTCCCCTCTGCCGGGTTTTTGTCCCCGCTTCCTCCCCCTCGCCACGCGTCCGCCCGCCCAGCGCGGCCCCCACCTCCCTAGCAAAGCCCTGGTGATGGACGGACAGACAGACAGACAGACGGACGGATGGACAGACTCAGCCGTACCACGGGCAGACCTAAGGAGGGCACCCAGCACCGGCACTTGCCCCTCTCCAAGGCATCCCAGGAAGGGTGTAGGTCGAGGGAGGCTGCAGCTGGAGGTGCTTTCCCAGCTCCAGAGAGGGGCCAGAGGTGGGCCCCGTGCTCCTCAACCACCCTGGCCAACAGCCATGGGCAGGACCTCGGGATGGCCGGGATTGCGGGGCCATGGGTGGTGGGAGCGATGCATGGGGAGTCCCAAGACACCCTTACGGCATCCTGGTGTCTGAAACACACCCTGGGATGAGAAAAGCCAACAGGTAGCACAGGACCACCGCCCTGTAGCACCATCATGGGTCAGAAGGTCCAGCTGCAACCCAGGTCAAAGGCTCAGGAGAACAAGCACCACCAGTACAAGGTTCAAGCAGCTCCAACCCCAGTGCCACAACACCCAACTCAGCTCCCAGGTACCCCATTTCCACAGCACAGTCAAATGTGCTACTCCCTCCACCGGGTGACACAGGTGAAAGCTAGCGGTGATGTCTCATCACAGCCTCATCGACCAGAAGTCAGGCTGCAGGCACCAGACCAAAGGGCTACTGGACCTCTCTGACCACAAAAGGAAGCACCATCAAGTCTGGAGCTTCCAGGGACTCAGACGGGTGAGAGCCAGCCATGGGGACCGCTGGCAGGGCAGACACCCATGGTACTGTCACCTCTGGGCTGCTCCTCTGCCAAAGCCACATGGGGAAAACAAGGTGAACCAAGAGAGAAATCAAGCCGCAGTCTCCCAAGGCTGAATATTCCTGCAGGACACCCATTCAGGGAGAACATGGTGCCTGATAACC
Organism: Anarhynchus alexandrinus; assembly: GCA_008711295.1. Taxonomy (NCBI): domain Eukaryota; kingdom Metazoa; phylum Chordata; class Aves; order Charadriiformes; family Charadriidae; genus Anarhynchus; species Anarhynchus alexandrinus. The sequence goes on along the minus strand of VUYV01000326.1, from coordinate 159,406 downwards.
ACGCACGGGCACCCTGAGGCAAAGACGAGGATGTCCTTCACCTACATTGTTTGCAAGCCATCACCTCTGTCAACCCAACAGCCCCCAAGCTCTGCTCTTTTCGTTCATCCTCCCAAAAACTGGCCCAGCCAGAAGATCGACTCCTGGATGCAACATGGAAGTTAGCATCGCCTACTACATTTTCTCTAGACATCAAAGAGGACGCCGAGGCCTGGGGGAGGTTTGGGCAGTGTCGTAAATGCTAAGCCTCACCCTGGGCGTTTGCACGTTAACGAGCCAGAGGTATGACGGGTCGCCAGATGAGCAACTCGCATGGAGATAGTTCATCTCCCATGTTCCAGAACATCCTTCGAAGGGCCAGTTGTGGCAGCCGCTCTGCTCATTTCTGCTGCTGAGGTGGCACTGAGGGACATTAAGAAGCCAACTCCTGAATTAAAAAGGCTATGGAAGATTAAATCCAGCATCTGGAGTTAGCCCTGGAAGCAGATGGCGAATCTTCATGGCACACAGAGTGGCTTTCACCCGTCTCCTCCTTGCAGGCAGCCACTCTGCTCTGGTGGTGCCTCCAAAGAGCAGCTCTGGACACACACACAGCCTGGCCAGCAAGGGCCAGAGACGTGTCCTGCCAGGCACATTCTCCAGGGTTGGTGTGGTGAGGCCATGCACGATGTGGTGAGGCCATGCCACCACCCTGCAGCTGCCCAGCTGAGCAGGCAGGAGGAGATGCCACCTCCCCGCTGGCCAAGTGGGCTTCCTGTGCCTGGGCTCCAGCAAAGGAGCTGGTGGTGGGTTTCCCCACGTAACCATGGGTGCTGCGGGCTTCCCAACCCACCAGCACACCGTGCCGGTACGGCACAGCCACACAGGGATGCTTGACTCGGGCCAACGCACCCAAGCAAGGCTGAGCCCATCACCAGCATGCCCTGGACTTCCAAGGAGGTTACCACTGCGGAGAGGACAAGGATGTCCCCAGAGACACCATTGCCTCCATGCACATCCTTGAACCTCACGCTGCCACCGTCCCCGTGCACACCCGGCCACCCCGGTGAGCTGCGGTGCCATGGTCACCACCATGGGGACCAACCGGGGCCGCCCCACGCCGCCCGGCTGGGAAACGTGGCCGCGTCCTGCCTCGGCGGGGTGGTGGTTGCGGATTAAGGAGTCTTAAATGTCAGACGACCAGGCGCTCCCTGGAAATCCACTTATCTCCGCTGCCACTCGGAGCGGCCGGAGCCGGGCGGTTATGGAGATAACGCGATTTGAAACGTCCACCCGAGCATTGCAGGGCTGCGGGTGCCCTGCGGACAACGCCAGGCACCTCCTCCCCTCCTCCGCTCGCCCAGCTGCTGCCCAGAGAGCCGGGTGACGGCCGCCCTGCTCACCCCCGGGGAGGGGGCGGGGGGAGGCTGCACCCACCACCGCTCCCCCCCCCCGCTTCCCCAATTCGGGGGGGGACGAGGGAGGCTTGGCAGCCTCACCTCCCCACCGCTCAGCCGTCCCCCCTCCCCGTGCCAAAGCTGCGCCAATTCGCTGCCCAAATCCTAAAAACGACTGTAACTAAAACCTACCAGATTGAGCCTCGGGAAGGCTCCCCCCCC